>CM068373.1:318884267-319484267 GCA_034769895.1 Magicicada septendecula | reverse complement strand
ACTAATATTGTCTGTGCTGTTTACTTGGGGTAAATGTTATTATATCATTTGTTGTCACACTTATACTAAGTATTCACTGTCATTGTTTGTGATCACTTATTGATGCTCAACACCTGGGTTTTTTTTTATTTTATTGATAGTCCAATAATCATTACACTTATTCTGGTCACTATATTGATTTTGATGCTTTCCATATTTTGTGAATGTTGATGTCTTGTACTGGTCATACATAATCTTCATTCTTCGTGGTACATTTCTTCCTCTTCTTCTTCTTCTTCTTCTTCTTCTGGTTAGTTGTTTGTCACTTTTGGTGCTTTTCTTGGTTACACATTATTTGTAATAATTCATGTTCACTGGATATAGTCATATTCTTCCACATTTTCATTCATTATTATGATAGTCATTGTCCTATATTTATTTCATTATTATAACAAATTAGTCTGTTTTTTCGCTATGGTGATTGTATTTGACGTGTCTCCTTCTTATGATGATAA
Organism: Magicicada septendecula; assembly: GCA_034769895.1. Classification (NCBI taxonomy): domain Eukaryota; kingdom Metazoa; phylum Arthropoda; class Insecta; order Hemiptera; family Cicadidae; genus Magicicada; species Magicicada septendecula. Next base: position 319,483,773 of record CM068373.1, on the reverse strand, counting down.
TCACTTTCGGCATATCCCCTCACTATTTTGATCTATTGGGCCTGTATGCTAACGTATTATATTGACTCATGGTATTTTCTCTTTCTTCTTTATACTCGATGATATTCTTATTACTCTTCTTTCTTCTTCGTTGGGTTGTTTCAATATTATTTATTCGTCGATACATATTTTGATTTTCATTCTCCTGTTCCTTCTTCCATGCTTGATGAAATATTTTCTTGTTATTCTTCTATTTGACGTATTAGACCTTTTTTTTATGTAACAGCTATTTTGGTACGTTACATATGCCTTCCTCTAAGAATTGATTAATTCTGAACTCGTATATTTATTTTTACTGAAGAATTCATCAATTGTTGTACATTTCCAAGTTGACTCTTATGCTTTTCTTATATCCCTTCATTTTCTTCTATTTGAATCATAATTATTTTTCTTTTCATGTAATTATCTCCCTTGTTTATTTAGTTCCCTAATTCCCTAACATAATTTTAGCTGGGGCAGTTCAGAGTGGCTCACTTTGGCATACATCTCTGCTGGCCATACTAACATCAATAAATACAGAGGAACATCACTCTGTCAATAATATAAATGATGGCTGGAATATTTCATCAGTCAATTCATCTCAAATCAATTCAAAATATCAAGTGGTCATTCTTTCGACAAATAATAAATATCCTTGGGATCATCTCACGCATCTGCGGTTCATACATTATTATATTCTCTTCTTCTTGATTCATCTTAACTAAATTCTTCACATTTTACTGGGATAGTTTGTTTACATTTCATCTCTGGTATATTCGCATGATCTTCTTCGTTAGTATATTATTTTTCATTCTTCTTTGTCATCAATTAATCTTTTCTCTTGGTATTACATTAAACGTCATTTCATAATCTTCTTCATCTTCATGATTCACGTCTTGGTGTTATATTTCATTTGGTATAGGCTCTCTTCTAGTGTCTTGCCTCGTGTTTGGGTATCATCTATTGTTTATATCAATAATATTTACTTGCTTCCATTTCTCCAACTTCTTATGTTGCTTTTTCTGCATATCATCTTGTATATTTTTTTCTAATTATTAGTAGTACAGGTAAGCTGGTAATAACTGGTTGACTTGGCTGTTGGAATTTATAATATTATATATATTTGCCATTGATGTTGGGTGTCCGTCTCGTATATAATCTTCTCTTTACACTGGTAGTACGGGTATGATGTTTAATTACTGTTGACTTGGCTCTTGGAAATAGGTTACATGCCATAGGTGTCGTGTGTCTTTCTCGTATATCTTCTTTTTTCTTTCTAATCGTTAGTAGTACGGGTAAGATGGTAAATTACTGTTGACTGGCTCTTGGAAATAGGTTACATGCCATAGGTGTCGTGTGTCTTTCTCGTATATAATCTTCTCTTTTATTAGTACGGGTTGATACAATTTTCTTCACATTTTACATTATTTCTTTGGATTACACTTTTATATTATAAAATTGAAATCTAGTCAACATTTATTCTTACATTTATATTTTCACTTCGTACTTAGTATCAACAATAAATAATCTCCATCGTAATATTCCATTCTTCTGCATTATTTAATTCTCAATATATCGTTTCATGGAAGTTTGGTTATAGTTGCCTTTTATTTTCTTTGTCATGGGGTCTTGTATTTCGTATGTGTTGCTCATATTATTCCTGGTAACAGTATATGGGCCTGTGTATAGCAGTAATAATTTTTTAGCAATTCCTTCTATAGCACTTGGGAGTTCTCGATTTTTTAAGAGCACTTTGTCTCCCACTTCGTATGTTATGATCTTAGGTTGTGATTTTTTATACTTGAGCCTGAGTTTGTCAGCTCGTTCGACTGCATTGTTAAAGAATTTTGTTTTGTTAAATTCAAATTCACTTTCTGGTGGAAAATTGATTATTTCTGTGATTTCTCGGGGTGGTCTTTGCTCAAACATAGCAGTATAGGGCGTTTCATCAGTTGACTGGTGACAAGCTAAGTTAATGAAATCTTCAGCGGGGGATAAATATTCTTCCCATCTTCGCTGTTGGGTGTGGCAGTATGTCCTTAAAATTCTGCCTACTTCTCTCAAAACTCTCTCGGGAGGGTTGCTGTTAGGGTGATATACTGATGTTTTAAATGTTTTCACACCTTGGTTTATTAAAGTATCTCGCCATTTTCGGCCTCGAAATTGCGTTCCGTGATCTGTGATTACTGACTGGGGTTTTCCTATCTCTGGGATATATTGTGATGTGATAATTTCTAAAATCTTGTTGGTCGTTGCCCTGTTTATGGCGTAGAGTTTAGTGAATTTTGTGTAGTGATCGAAGATTATCACTATGTATTTGTATTGGTGTCTGCCGCCACTGCGTGGAAATGGTCCACAAATATCCACAAACACCTTCTCTAATTTTCTTATAGATGTAATGGGTATCATCACCCCTTCTTTCCTCTCATTGCTGCATTTAACTGACTGACACAGATGACAATTTTGTATGTACTTTCTTACTCTACGGTTCATATCTTTAAAGTAGACATGCTCATTTAATGCTTTGACCACTTTTACGGCTCCCATATGTCCATATCTCACATGGTAGTTAATTGCAATTTCTTTTTCGATAGTCTTAGGTATTACAACTTTCCATTGATCACTAGATTGTTTGGTTTTAGTGAACAATATATTATCGTGGATACAGTAATATTGCATAACTCCTTCATCTTGTTCTCTCAACCTTCGTATTATCTGGCTAATTTTAGGATCGTTTTGCTGATTGATTTGTATATTAGTTAATATGTCTGCTAATTCGGATCTGCTTTTCAAAATATGGTAAACCTTGGCGATGGTCTCTTTTTCTCCCTCAAAGGTTTGGGCCTGTATGTTTACTCTGGACAACACGTCTGCAACTATGTTGTTTTTACCAGGGACGTATTCCCAATGTATGTTGTACTCTTGGAGCGTTAGTGTCCATCTCGTCAGTCTGCCATATTTTAGTCTGCAGTTTTTCAAGAAAGATATTGATTTGTGATCCGTGCGTACTGCGATTGGGTATCCCAAAATATATGTTCTGAATTTTTCGCAAGCGAACACTATACTAAGGAGTTCCTTTTCAGTAGTGTGATAGTTGCGCTCAAACTTGTTGAGTGTCCTGCTAGCAAAACTGATCACTTGATGGTTGCCTTCCTGGTCTTCTTGATACAATATTGATCCAAGGCTTACATCACTTGCATCGCAGTTCATGTAAAAATTCTTGTTAAAGTTTGGGTGATGCAACATTACAGTTTTAAGGAATTTTTTTTTTATCAATTCAAATGTTGTGTCTTGTTCAGGTCCCCATCTCCATTTATCTTTTGATGACAATTGTTGGGAAAACTTAGCTGTCAACTCTGAATAGTTATGTTGGAATTTTCTATAATAATTGCAAATACCAAGAAACGATTGCAACTGTTTCTTGTTCTTTGGTACTGGGAAACGCTGTATCGCCTCCATCTTTTCTTGTGCTGGGGTTATGCCAGTTTCAGACAAGTTAAAGCCCAGAAATTGCATTTCATTTGCTATGAGTTTGGATTTTTCCAGTTTTAGTGTTATATTATTTTCGTCTAATTTGTGTAATACTTGTGCCACCCTGTTGCAGTGTTCCTCCCAGTTATCGGAGGTAATTAGTAAATCATCCACATACACTGTAGTAAATTGTAGTGTATTCTGGCCTAAGATCTCGTGCATACATTTCACGAAGACTGCTACAGAATTTACCAGGCCGAAGGGTAACCTTTTAAAATGGTAGTTACGCCCTTCAAAAATAAAGGCCGTATACTTTCTGCTGTTGGGGTGTAACTCCACCTGCTAATACCCACACACTGTGTCCCATATACTGATGTACCGTATGCCACGGAACTTCTTTAGAATCTCGTCGATTTCTCCAGGCGACGTCGTGTCATTGATTATGGCTTTGTTGATCTCCCTGGCGTCTAAACAAATCCTTACTGCGCCATTTTTCTTTGGTACAGCTACAATCGGATTGGTGTACGGGGAGTTGCTTAGTTCAATAATGTCGTTTTCTATCAATCGTTGTATCTCTAGGCGAACTGCTTCTTTTAGTGAAAATGCGATAGGGTACGATTTTCTTTTGAATTCAGTCTGCTCTTTGAACTTTATCTCGCACTGAAAATTTTTCACTTTACCTGGCGTATCCGAAAATACATGCCTATAAGGCCTATCGGTTATAAATTTGAAATAGTTTTTCTATTTGTTCATCAGTTAATATATTGTCAACGCTATTCGTTTGGAATTTCCTAATCTCTGCTATTTTTTCCATCCATAATGTGTCTTCTTGGCTATGGCGAACCTCTCCGTTGATTGACATCTTCTCTCTCTGGTTATGGCCTTCCCGTATGTAGTATATTATGTGTTCAGGGGGTGCCTTCCTGTTTTCAATTAACTCTGCTTCCATTCAAATTCACCTGATTTTAAAGATAACTTGGCTTTGTTCATATCGATGATGGCTGCATATTTCCTCAATATATCACAGCCGATTAACAAGGTAAAGGGTAGCCCACTCGCTACTAAGAAAATCATCGGCATTGTTTCACCGTTGCTTGACACTTCTAATTGCACCTGGTGTCGGATAGTTTTGTTCTGCCGACCCGTTGCTCCAATCAGGATAATATTATTTATCGGCAATGTCGGTATAATTGTTTTATTCCCTAGCTGTATTCGATGTAACTCCATTCTATCTATTAATGATACATTTTCCCCTGTATCTATCATGGCCGTTGCTTTGATTCCGTTGACATTGACTGATATGTAGGCTATTTCGTTGTTGACGGTGTCGTTGACGCTATTTTCTTTCTCTTCCATGAGATCTTGTCGAATATTTTTCAGGTAGTTATTTTGGCGAATTTCAATTGATTCCACGGTATTTCCCAATACGTTAGACCCAATAGACCGGTTCAGTCGTGTTTTTCACTGCCGGTGCCCATTTAAAGGCAGGTCACCATTATCTGGGTGCCTGTCCGATGAAGTTGATGCATTTGGTTCTTGGGACCCTGGCCCATTCCCGTTATGATAGACTTCTGTATTTCTTGTTACTTGCCAATTATCTTCACTACTGCGACTCCTGTTAGAGCGATAACCCGATTCTTGGTCATCTCCCTCGCTGCTACTTCGACTATTATTATTGTGGAAACTCCAGCGACCCTGGTAGTATGGTCTTCTACTTCCACCTCTACTGGCATTAGTGTAGTGTACTCTTCTGAATTGGTTATTACCGTTATTCCCATTATTTTGTCTGTATTGATTATTATTGGATTGGTTATTATGCGGCCGGTAATAATTATTATTTTGCCGATAATTGTTATTTCCTTGGTAACCATTCGGCCTAGGGTTGTTTAGATTTCCCCGGTCGGTATGGTTGTTGTTATCACCACTGTTATTCTGTCTAGGACTCTGGTGACTAGTGAACCGTGTAGGGTTATTAAAATTCCCTCTATTGTTATTTCTATCAGTATTGTTAGGATTATTGTTACCTGGTCCACTCCGGTCATATGGCTGTCCTGGTCCCTGACGGTTTCTTTGGTAATACCGCTCCCTCTCATGGTTTTCTAGGAGTGCGGACATCACTTGTATCGTCTTTATTTGAGCATTGAGTCTTCCCTGGGACACCCCTTGGTTAAAGTGGTAGCCCAGTTTCGTCACCAGGCACTCCTCCGGTATGGCTGGCTCCAAATTCCTTGCTAAAGAGATTTTTCCTAGGAAGTATGTCGTCATTGACTGTCTGCCGTTGGGATCGTATCTGCCAACGGCAAGATAACAATCAATTAGTGATGTCATCTCTTAGGATGTTCTGGGTGGACTCTGACCAATATTTTAATTTAAATGCCACCTTGAACGCTGCATAACTATCTACCTCATGTCTGGTTGCTGTCCACCAATTGTCGAACACATTTCGGAAGTACTCGTCTAACATTCTTTTGATTACTGACCATCGGTTTTCTTTATTTCGGTTAAGTACCTCGTCCACTCTCTCCAGAAATACGAGCGGATTTTTAGTATATGCTCGGAAATCTATGTGTTCCCGTCCATCCAGGTGTGGTAACCCTGCTAGTACATTCGGATATGCTTTCAGACGGTTCATTTCGTCCCTGATGTTGCTGAACTCTCGCTGTTGTCGCTCATTTAATTGTTCTCGGTTATTTACTTGATGCTTGACCGCGTTCACTGTCGTTGTGATCTCTCACACCTCACCCCTAGTGTGGTGTGTGCGACTATCATTTCTGTTTGTCTGCGTTCTATTACCTCGATTTGTTTTTTGCGGGTTTCTTCAAGACTGTCGATACGATTGTTGAGATCTGTTTCAGTTAGCACGATTTTCTGTTTGTTAATCTCACCTTCTCGCCGTATTTCAGACATTTCTTCCTGGATTTCTGTTGCCATCACTGCAATCCTCTCCTCCGTCGCTTCTAGGTTTTCTTCAAACTTCTTATCAATTGTTTCTATGGTATTTCTTGCGATCCCTTCAGTTCTGCAGCTGTTGTCGGCCATTTGTTGCCATATCTGCTCGTTATCATTCTTCATTGATTCAATTTCCTTATTGATTTTCTCGTTCATTTCATCTATCTTCTTGTTTGTTTCGTCGATCTTGATTCCCAATTCTGCAGATAGATTTCCTTTAATTATTTCCATATTTTTCTCCAATAGCTCTTCCGTCTTCTTCTGACCGTCTTCTATTTTCTTGTTTAACGATTCTATGTTCTTCTGGCTGTCTTTCTGGCCTTCCTCTATTTTCTTTTATAGCGATCGGCTGTCTTCCTTCAATGATTCTATACTCTGGTTTGTGGATCGGTGATTTTCATTCATTGATTCCATCATCTTCTTATTGGTTTCTTCCATTACTGCTCTCATAATTTCCATGAGGTCTATGCCTGCTGGTAACATCGGTTTTTCAGGTCTGCTCACTTCCGGTTGGGTTTCCTGTTGTGTGATTTCCGGTTCACCTTCTGGTTGCTGAACCTCCCCGCCGGTTCATGTTGTCTGTCTTCTATCGCCAGTAACATTTCTTCTACGTCCTCTGCCGACGTCGCTTCCTTCTCCTCCATTCTAGCCTCTTTTTCGGCTTCTGCCGCCCGCTTCTTCGACGATGACCTTCGATACATCTTTATATCTATGTAATTTAACTGCCGCCGAATTAGGTTTAAAAATTGTTTATTTGTTTAATTATTTTATTAGGTATCGTCGTCCTAACTCGCGCTCAGACGTTGTAATCGATCTTTCTTTAAAACAATTAATATTGATTTTTTTTAAAAACAACAACAAATTAAATAAATACCGAGACTTCTTCAGCTCAAGGCTGGTAATACTGTTACATTGTACGAAATATGGTGAATTAGGTTATGTTCACTTTGGTCATTCGTATTACCAACTTACGTGAATCCTTTGAATATACATGATACAAGATATAAAGATATGTTAATAAATAACAATGTTCACTTATTTATTATGATTAAAAAGAACAAAATTTAAAAATTATTAACCTCAATACGATAGTCAATACTATCGTACTATCGTACGGTCGACTCATGCCTAGTGAAGCTAAGATTGTAAACACGTGCTTTTAACGTTGCACTATTAAAACAATATTACTGATTTATTAGTTATTATTATTATGAACTGGAAAGAGAAAAAATTGGAAAAACTCTTATTATTGATTCCACTTATAAAATCATTTATGACAGAAGTGATTCTCTGTGACAAACAAATACGTTTTGGTCATAGGTTAGTTTACCTAGATGAGAGTAAGTTGTAAGATAGAATATTTAATATCATATAAAAATCTTAATACTATATTTTACAAACACTTTATTTACTAGTAATAGGATGTAGAATTATCAGTAATGATAGTTCTCACATAATAAGTTATTATTTATCAAGACTGAATTCATAGTCAATTAAGCGACTATATTTACAAGTAATTGTGTGCGGTATTTAGTATTGATTCCGCTTTTGTTTATTATTCTTTAAATATAAAAATATAACATCTTTTAATTAATTATCGTCATCAAGTTGGATGAGAACTTTATTCATTTCATTCTGATAATTATTCATCGTTATCGGTGATGCACTCAAGCGTGTTTACTTGACTAGTGCAGTCAAACAATAATTTCCGTTCAACTAACGAGAATTATTTCATTAATATTTTTTAAAATTGTTAAAGTATTATACTCCCTGTTTCCCTTCACATGACATGACCTTTATTATACACTGGTCATGTCTTTTGTTTCACTATACACTTATTACACTGTCACACGATAATAGGTGTTCAGTATAGGTTATATTTGACCACGTTACTGGGGGGACGCGCACATTTTAAAAATATGTCTTGACGACTGTCACACGCTCCTATCGCTTCGGGTGTTGGAAGACAATTAAATCATCTCGCTAAAGCGTCTCTTTTCGTCTGGTGAAATTGAGTCATTCTATTGGTTTAGAAAGCCATACTCTCTACCCCAAAGGTCTTGGTTAAACAAATATTTTAATTTTATAGCGTCTCTGCTTCGGGTTTGAGGCTATATATGACGTGTACATTGATATTCGAAAATGATCGAAAATCTTATAATGGCTATAAGTTTCTTATTATTAGTCAGATCGTCATTTGGATAGTGGCATTAAATTGCGGACACTTGCGTCTTCATTTTAAGTCCAAACAAGTAATAATTCCGTCCATGTAATAATTCACTTCACTTTCTTCAAAACTCATATAGTGGTTCTTAACACAAATAAGTCCTTTTCACTATATTTTGTTGTAATTACATCTTAATACTTATGACTAAACATTTTGAGTCCATTTCTCATTCATGCTAATACATAATATTGCTGTATTTACAGTTTAAACAAAATTTACTAATGGCGTATAAGCGATCTATGTCCGAATGTTTATATTTACTTATATCACTATTATCCCTTATTCTACTACATATTTTTTGTACTAAAACATTATTAGGTATATCTATATACATTTGCTCATACTTTATTTTGGTAAAATGTTATTTTGTTTACATCTATAGTATGGTTTAAAATACATTATGCTCTCATCTCGCCATTTTGTCACTCTTATTTAGTTATTTTACTACACATTAGATATATTGTTAATAATTAAAATTGTGTACAATTGTTGTACATGGTTAGTTTAGTGGATTCACTAACTTTTTGTTATCTGAAATCTCTCTAAGTTATTGTATGGTGGTTATTTACACCTAGTCCTATGATCGCAGTTAGTTAGTTTATTAAATTTCAGTCATTAAATTATTAGTATTATACTTGTGAGGTGTTCTCATAGTAGTATTGAACATTCCTCTAACTACTGGTAACATTTCTTACATTCTCTTTACAAGTTTTGTCCATGTTTTTTGACTAACTCTCTTGTCACATTGGGGTTCTGTCTATTTGGTTTATTGTTATTATATTTAATTTGACTCATTTGTTGTGTCCTTCAGTTCATATGGTATTCATTGTTTTGTATTTTTATTCTTATTTAGTCTCTATTTGAAACAATTATGGATAATTACTTTGTTTAATTAATGTATATGATTTTATGTTGTAGGTCCAATTCATGTGAGGTTATGTGTCATTTGTTTGACAACAATGTGCTTCATAGTTTTTTACAGTATTCATCTCAACTACTGTCATCTCATTATGGCATGTTACTACAATGGTTTATTATTATGTTTTACACATTTTGTACACATTTTACACTATCTGTTGAAACAATAATACTGGGTTTCTTAGTCTAATTATGTTACATATTTTGGTGGGTTGTATCTGGGCTTTGGTACATTGACTTGTTTATATTCAACAAATTAGTTTATTCACTACTATTTGTCTTGACATTCATCTACATTTTGTCCTGTGTTGCTATGACATTCAGGCACATTTCATATCAAGGATTATAAAGCTTTTATTATTGATCTCTATGAACAATTAATTCACTTTTCTGTATTATATATTTGGTGGTCTTATTGATTATATCTGTGGTTTTACAATCTTGGATTAAACTTGGTACACTAATTGTCTGTGCATTTCACTTGTTAATCGTTGATTCTTTCACTTACAAATGGTTATTCACTTCCCTCAGTTATAAACACTTCACTAATATTGTCTGTGCTGTTTACTTGGGGTAAATGTTATTATATCATTTGTTGTCACACTTATACTAAGTATTCACTGTCATTGTTTGTGATCACTTATTGATGCTCAACACCTGGGTTTTTTTTTATTTTATTGATAGTCCAATAATCATTACACTTATTCTGGTCACTATATTGATTTTGATGCTTTCCATATTTTGTGAATGTTGATGTCTTGTACTGGTCATACATAATCTTCATTCTTCGTGGTACATTTCTTCCTCTTCTTCTTCTTCTTCTTCTTCTTCTGGTTAGTTGTTTGTCACTTTTGGTGCTTTTCTTGGTTACACATTATTTGTAATAATTCATGTTCACTGGATATAGTCATATTCTTCCACATTTTCATTCATTATTATGATAGTCATTGTCCTATATTTATTTCATTATTATAACAAATTAGTCTGTTTTTTCGCTATGGTGATTGTATTTGACGTGTCTCCTTCTTATGATGATAATCACTTTCGGCATATCCCCTCACTATTTTGATCTATTGGGCCTGTATGCTAACGTATTATATTGACTCATGGTATTTTCTCTTTCTTCTTTATACTCGATGATATTCTTATTACTCTTCTTTCTTCTTCGTTGGGTTGTTTCAATATTATTTATTCGTCGATACATATTTTGATTTTCATTCTCCTGTTCCTTCTTCCATGCTTGATGAAATATTTTCTTGTTATTCTTCTATTTGACGTATTAGACCTTTTTTTTATGTAACAGCTATTTTGGTACGTTACATATGCCTTCCTCTAAGAATTGATTAATTCTGAACTCGTATATTTATTTTTACTGAAGAATTCATCAATTGTTGTACATTTCCAAGTTGACTCTTATGCTTTTCTTATATCCCTTCATTTTCTTCTATTTGAATCATAATTATTTTTCTTTTCATGTAATTATCTCCCTTGTTTATTTAGTTCCCTAATTCCCTAACATAATTTTAGCTGGGGCAGTTCAGAGTGGCTCACTTTGGCATACATCTCTGCTGGCCATACTAACATCAATAAATACAGAGGAACATCACTCTGTCAATAATATAAATGATGGCTGGAATATTTCATCAGTCAATTCATCTCAAATCAATTCAAAATATCAAGTGGTCATTCTTTCGACAAATAATAAATATCCTTGGGATCATCTCACGCATCTGCGGTTCATACATTATTATATTCTCTTCTTCTTGATTCATCTTAACTAAATTCTTCACATTTTACTGGGATAGTTTGTTTACATTTCATCTCTGGTATATTCGCATGATCTTCTTCGTTAGTATATTATTTTTCATTCTTCTTTGTCATCAATTAATCTTTTCTCTTGGTATTACATTAAACGTCATTTCATAATCTTCTTCATCTTCATGATTCACGTCTTGGTGTTATATTTCATTTGGTATAGGCTCTCTTCTAGTGTCTTGCCTCGTGTTTGGGTATCATCTATTGTTTATATCAATAATATTTACTTGCTTCCATTTCTCCAACTTCTTATGTTGCTTTTTCTGCATATCATCTTGTATATTTTTTTCTAATTATTAGTAGTACAGGTAAGCTGGTAATAACTGGTTGACTTGGCTGTTGGAATTTATAATATTATATATATTTGCCATTGATGTTGGGTGTCCGTCTCGTATATAATCTTCTCTTTACACTGGTAGTACGGGTATGATGTTTAATTACTGTTGACTTGGCTCTTGGAAATAGGTTACATGCCATAGGTGTCGTGTGTCTTTCTCGTATATCTTCTTTTTTCTTTCTAATCGTTAGTAGTACGGGTAAGATGGTAAATTACTGTTGACTGGCTCTTGGAAATAGGTTACATGCCATAGGTGTCGTGTGTCTTTCTCGTATATAATCTTCTCTTTTATTAGTACGGGTTGATACAATTTTCTTCACATTTTACATTATTTCTTTGGATTACACTTTTATATTATAAAATTGAAATCTAGTCAACATTTATTCTTACATTTATATTTTCACTTCGTACTTAGTATCAACAATAAATAATCTCCATCGTAATATTCCATTCTTCTGCATTATTTAATTCTCAATATATCGTTTCATGGAAGTTTGGTTATAGTTGCCTTTTATTTTCTTTGTCATGGGGTCTTGTATTTCGTATGTGTTGCTCATATTATTCCTGGTAACAGTATATGGGCCTGTGTATAGCAGTAATAATTTTTTAGCAATTCCTTCTATAGCACTTGGGAGTTCTCGATTTTTTAAGAGCACTTTGTCTCCCACTTCGTATGTTATGATCTTAGGTTGTGATTTTTTATACTTGAGCCTGAGTTTGTCAGCTCGTTCGACTGCATTGTTAAAGAATTTTGTTTTGTTAAATTCAAATTCACTTTCTGGTGGAAAATTGATTATTTCTGTGATTTCTCGGGGTGGTCTTTGCTCAAACATAGCAGTATAGGGCGTTTCATCAGTTGACTGGTGACAAGCTAAGTTAATGAAATCTTCAGCGGGGGATAAATATTCTTCCCATCTTCGCTGTTGGGTGTGGCAGTATGTCCTTAAAATTCTGCCTACTTCTCTCAAAACTCTCTCGGGAGGGTTGCTGTTAGGGTGATATACTGATGTTTTAAATGTTTTCACACCTTGGTTTATTAAAGTATCTCGCCATTTTCGGCCTCGAAATTGCGTTCCGTGATCTGTGATTACTGACTGGGGTTTTCCTATCTCTGGGATATATTGTGATGTGATAATTTCTAAAATCTTGTTGGTCGTTGCCCTGTTTATGGCGTAGAGTTTAGTGAATTTTGTGTAGTGATCGAAGATTATCACTATGTATTTGTATTGGTGTCTGCCGCCACTGCGTGGAAATGGTCCACAAATATCCACAAACACCTTCTCTAATTTTCTTATAGATGTAATGGGTATCATCACCCCTTCTTTCCTCTCATTGCTGCATTTAACTGACTGACACAGATGACAATTTTGTATGTACTTTCTTACTCTACGGTTCATATCTTTAAAGTAGACATGCTCATTTAATGCTTTGACCACTTTTACGGCTCCCATATGTCCATATCTCACATGGTAGTTAATTGCAATTTCTTTTTCGATAGTCTTAGGTATTACAACTTTCCATTGATCACTAGATTGTTTGGTTTTAGTGAACAATATATTATCGTGGATACAGTAATATTGCATAACTCCTTCATCTTGTTCTCTCAACCTTCGTATTATCTGGCTAATTTTAGGATCGTTTTGCTGATTGATTTGTATATTAGTTAATATGTCTGCTAATTCGGATCTGCTTTTCAAAATATGGTAAACCTTGGCGATGGTCTCTTTTTCTCCCTCAAAGGTTTGGGCCTGTATGTTTACTCTGGACAACACGTCTGCAACTATGTTGTTTTTACCAGGGACGTATTCCCAATGTATGTTGTACTCTTGGAGCGTTAGTGTCCATCTCGTCAGTCTGCCATATTTTAGTCTGCAGTTTTTCAAGAAAGATATTGATTTGTGATCCGTGCGTACTGCGATTGGGTATCCCAAAATATATGTTCTGAATTTTTCGCAAGCGAACACTATACTAAGGAGTTCCTTTTCAGTAGTGTGATAGTTGCGCTCAAACTTGTTGAGTGTCCTGCTAGCAAAACTGATCACTTGATGGTTGCCTTCCTGGTCTTCTTGATACAATATTGATCCAAGGCTTACATCACTTGCATCGCAGTTCATGTAAAAATTCTTGTTAAAGTTTGGGTGATGCAACATTACAGTTTTAAGGAATTTTTTTTTTATCAATTCAAATGTTGTGTCTTGTTCAGGTCCCCATCTCCATTTATCTTTTGATGACAATTGTTGGGAAAACTTAGCTGTCAACTCTGAATAGTTATGTTGGAATTTTCTATAATAATTGCAAATACCAAGAAACGATTGCAACTGTTTCTTGTTCTTTGGTACTGGGAAACGCTGTATCGCCTCCATCTTTTCTTGTGCTGGGGTTATGCCAGTTTCAGACAAGTTAAAGCCCAGAAATTGCATTTCATTTGCTATGAGTTTGGATTTTTCCAGTTTTAGTGTTATATTATTTTCGTCTAATTTGTGTAATACTTGTGCCACCCTGTTGCAGTGTTCCTCCCAGTTATCGGAGGTAATTAGTAAATCATCCACATACACTGTAGTAAATTGTAGTGTATTCTGGCCTAAGATCTCGTGCATACATTTCACGAAGACTGCTACAGAATTTACCAGGCCGAAGGGTAACCTTTTAAAATGGTAGTTACGCCCTTCAAAAATAAAGGCCGTATACTTTCTGCTGTTGGGGTGTAACTCCACCTGCTAATACCCACACACTGTGTCCCATATACTGATGTACCGTATGCCACGGAACTTCTTTAGAATCTCGTCGATTTCTCCAGGCGACGTCGTGTCATTGATTATGGCTTTGTTGATCTCCCTGGCGTCTAAACAAATCCTTACTGCGCCATTTTTCTTTGGTACAGCTACAATCGGATTGGTGTACGGGGAGTTGCTTAGTTCAATAATGTCGTTTTCTATCAATCGTTGTATCTCTAGGCGAACTGCTTCTTTTAGTGAAAATGCGATAGGGTACGATTTTCTTTTGAATTCAGTCTGCTCTTTGAACTTTATCTCGCACTGAAAATTTTTCACTTTACCTGGCGTATCCGAAAATACATGCCTATAAGGCCTATCGGTTATAAATTTGAAATAGTTTTTCTATTTGTTCATCAGTTAATATATTGTCAACGCTATTCGTTTGGAATTTCCTAATCTCTGCTATTTTTTCCATCCATAATGTGTCTTCTTGGCTATGGCGAACCTCTCCGTTGATTGACATCTTCTCTCTCTGGTTATGGCCTTCCCGTATGTAGTATATTATGTGTTCAGGGGGTGCCTTCCTGTTTTCAATTAACTCTGCTTCCATTCAAATTCACCTGATTTTAAAGATAACTTGGCTTTGTTCATATCGATGATGGCTGCATATTTCCTCAATATATCACAGCCGATTAACAAGGTAAAGGGTAGCCCACTCGCTACTAAGAAAATCATCGGCATTGTTTCACCGTTGCTTGACACTTCTAATTGCACCTGGTGTCGGATAGTTTTGTTCTGCCGACCCGTTGCTCCAATCAGGATAATATTATTTATCGGCAATGTCGGTATAATTGTTTTATTCCCTAGCTGTATTCGATGTAACTCCATTCTATCTATTAATGATACATTTTCCCCTGTATCTATCATGGCCGTTGCTTTGATTCCGTTGACATTGACTGATATGTAGGCTATTTCGTTGTTGACGGTGTCGTTGACGCTATTTTCTTTCTCTTCCATGAGATCTTGTCGAATATTTTTCAGGTAGTTATTTTGGCGAATTTCAATTGATTCCACGGTATTTCCCAATACGTTAGACCCAATAGACCGGTTCAGTCGTGTTTTTCACTGCCGGTGCCCATTTAAAGGCAGGTCACCATTATCTGGGTGCCTGTCCGATGAAGTTGATGCATTTGGTTCTTGGGACCCTGGCCCATTCCCGTTATGATAGACTTCTGTATTTCTTGTTACTTGCCAATTATCTTCACTACTGCGACTCCTGTTAGAGCGATAACCCGATTCTTGGTCATCTCCCTCGCTGCTACTTCGACTATTATTATTGTGGAAACTCCAGCGACCCTGGTAGTATGGTCTTCTACTTCCACCTCTACTGGCATTAGTGTAGTGTACTCTTCTGAATTGGTTATTACCGTTATTCCCATTATTTTGTCTGTATTGATTATTATTGGATTGGTTATTATGCGGCCGGTAATAATTATTATTTTGCCGATAATTGTTATTTCCTTGGTAACCATTCGGCCTAGGGTTGTTTAGATTTCCCCGGTCGGTATGGTTGTTGTTATCACCACTGTTATTCTGTCTAGGACTCTGGTGACTAGTGAACCGTGTAGGGTTATTAAAATTCCCTCTATTGTTATTTCTATCAGTATTGTTAGGATTATTGTTACCTGGTCCACTCCGGTCATATGGCTGTCCTGGTCCCTGACGGTTTCTTTGGTAATACCGCTCCCTCTCATGGTTTTCTAGGAGTGCGGACATCACTTGTATCGTCTTTATTTGAGCATTGAGTCTTCCCTGGGACACCCCTTGGTTAAAGTGGTAGCCCAGTTTCGTCACCAGGCACTCCTCCGGTATGGCTGGCTCCAAATTCCTTGCTAAAGAGATTTTTCCTAGGAAGTATGTCGTCATTGACTGTCTGCCGTTGGGATCGTATCTGCCAACGGCAAGATAACAATCAATTAGTGATGTCATCTCTTAGGATGTTCTGGGTGGACTCTGACCAATATTTTAATTTAAATGCCACCTTGAACGCTGCATAACTATCTACCTCATGTCTGGTTGCTGTCCACCAATTGTCGAACACATTTCGGAAGTACTCGTCTAACATTCTTTTGATTACTGACCATCGGTTTTCTTTATTTCGGTTAAGTACCTCGTCCACTCTCTCCAGAAATACGAGCGGATTTTTAGTATATGCTCGGAAATCTATGTGTTCCCGTCCATCCAGGTGTGGTAACCCTGCTAGTACATTCGGATATGCTTTCAGACGGTTCATTTCGTCCCTGATGTTGCTGAACTCTCGCTGTTGTCGCTCATTTAATTGTTCTCGGTTATTTACTTGATGCTTGACCGCGTTCACTGTCGTTGTGATCTCTCACACCTCACCCCTAGTGTGGTGTGTGCGACTATCATTTCTGTTTGTCTGCGTTCTATTACCTCGATTTGTTTTTTGCGGGTTTCTTCAAGACTGTCGATACGATTGTTGAGATCTGTTTCAGTTAGCACGATTTTCTGTTTGTTAATCTCACCTTCTCGCCGTATTTCAGACATTTCTTCCTGGATTTCTGTTGCCATCACTGCAATCCTCTCCTCCGTCGCTTCTAGGTTTTCTTCAAACTTCTTATCAATTGTTTCTATGGTATTTCTTGCGATCCCTTCAGTTCTGCAGCTGTTGTCGGCCATTTGTTGCCATATCTGCTCGTTATCATTCTTCATTGATTCAATTTCCTTATTGATTTTCTCGTTCATTTCATCTATCTTCTTGTTTGTTTCGTCGATCTTGATTCCCAATTCTGCAGATAGATTTCCTTTAATTATTTCCATATTTTTCTCCAATAGCTCTTCCGTCTTCTTCTGACCGTCTTCTATTTTCTTGTTTAACGATTCTATGTTCTTCTGGCTGTCTTTCTGGCCTTCCTCTATTTTCTTTTATAGCGATCGGCTGTCTTCCTTCAATGATTCTATACTCTGGTTTGTGGATCGGTGATTTTCATTCATTGATTCCATCATCTTCTTATTGGTTTCTTCCATTACTGCTCTCATAATTTCCATGAGGTCTATGCCTGCTGGTAACATCGGTTTTTCAGGTCTGCTCACTTCCGGTTGGGTTTCCTGTTGTGTGATTTCCGGTTCACCTTCTGGTTGCTGAACCTCCCCGCCGGTTCATGTTGTCTGTCTTCTATCGCCAGTAACATTTCTTCTACGTCCTCTGCCGACGTCGCTTCCTTCTCCTCCATTCTAGCCTCTTTTTCGGCTTCTGCCGCCCGCTTCTTCGACGATGACCTTCGATACATCTTTATATCTATGTAATTTAACTGCCGCCGAATTAGGTTTAAAAATTGTTTATTTGTTTAATTATTTTATTAGGTATCGTCGTCCTAACTCGCGCTCAGACGTTGTAATCGATCTTTCTTTAAAACAATTAATATTGATTTTTTTTAAAAACAACAACAAATTAAATAAATACCGAGACTTCTTCAGCTCAAGGCTGGTAATACTGTTACATTGTACGAAATATGGTGAATTAGGTTATGTTCACTTTGGTCATTCGTATTACCAACTTACGTGAATCCTTTGAATATACATGATACAAGATATAAAGATATGTTAATAAATAACAATGTTCACTTATTTATTATGATTAAAAAGAACAAAATTTAAAAATTATCAACCTCAATACGATAGTCAATACTATCGTACTATCGTACGGTCGACTCATGCCTAGTGAAGCTAAGATTGTAAACACGTGCTTTTAACGTTGCACTATTAAAACAATATTACTGATTTATTAGTTATTATTATTATGAACTGGAAAGAGAAAAAATTGGAAAAACTCTTATTATTGATTCCACTTATAAAATCATTTATGACAGAAGTGATTCTCTGTGACAAACAAATACGTTTTGGTCATAGGTTAGTTTACCTAGATGAGAGTAAGTTGTAAGATAGAATATTTAATATCATATAAAAATCTTAATACTATATTTTACAAACACTTTATTTATTAGTAATAGGATGTAGAATTATCAGTAATGATAGTTCTCACATAATAAGTTATTATTTATCAAGACTGAATTCATAGTCAATTAAGCGACTATATTTACAAGTAATTGTGTGCGGTATTTAGTATTGATTCCGCTTTTATTTATTATTCTTTAAATATAAAAATATAACATCTTTTAATTAATTATCGTCATCAAGTTGGATGAGAACTTTATTCATTTCATTCTGATAATTATTCATCGTTATCGGTGATGCACTCAAGCGTGTTTACTTGACTAGTGCAGTCAAACAATAATTTCCGTTCAACTAACGAGAATTATTTCATTAATATTTTTTAAAATTGTTAAAGTATTATACTCCCTGTTTCCCTTCACATGACATGACCTTTATTATACACTGGTCATGTCTTTTGTCTCACTATACACTTATTACACTGTCACACGATAATAGGTGTTCAGTATAGGTTATATTTGACCACGTTACTGGGGGGACGCGCACATTTTAAAAATATGTCTTGACGACTGTCACACGCTCCTATCGCTTCGGGTGTTGGAAGACAATTAAATCATCTCGCTAAAGCGTCTCTTTTCGTCTGGTGAAATTGATTCATTCTATTGGTTTAGAAAGCCATACTCTCTATCCCAAAGGTCTTGGTTAAACAAATATTTTAATTTTATAGCGTCTCTGCTTCGGGTTTGAGGCTATATATGACGTGTACATTGATATTCGAAAATGATCGAAAATTTTATAATGGCTATAAGTTTCTTATTATTAGTCAGATCGTCATTTGGATAGTGGCATTAAATTGCGGACACTTGCGTCTTTATTTTAAGTCCAAACAAATAATAATTCCGTCCATGTAATAATTCACTTCACTTTCTTCAAAACTCATATAGTGGTTCTTAACACAAATAAGTCCTTTTCACTATATTTTGTTGTAATTACATCTTAATACTTATGACTAAACATTTTGAGTCCATTTCTCATTCATGCTAATACATAATATTGCTATATTTACAGTTTAAACAAAATTTACTAATGGCGTATAAGCCAACTATGTCCGATTGTTTATATTTACTTATATCACTATTATCCCTTATTCTACTACATATTTTTTGTACTATAACATTATTAGATATATCTATATACATTTGCTCATACTTTATTTTGGTAAAATGTTATTTTGTTTACATCTATAGTATGGTTTAAAATACATTATGCTCTCATCTCGCCATTTTGTCACTCTTATTTAGTTATTTTACTACACATTAGATATATTGTTAATAATTAAAATTGTGTACAATTGTTGTACATGGTTAGTTTAGTGGATTCACTAACTTTTTGTTATCTGAAATCTCTCTAAGTTATTGTATGGTGGTTATTTACACCTAGTCCTATGATCGCAGTTAGTTAGTTTATTAAATTTCAGTCATTAAATTATTAGTATTATACTTGTGAGGTGTTCTCATAGTAGTATTGAACATTCCTCTAACTACTGGTAACATTTCTTACATTCTCTTTACAAGTTTTGTCCATGTTTTTTGACTAACTCTCTTGTCACATTGGGGTTCTGTCTATTTGGTTTATTGTTATTATATTTAATTTGACTCATTTGTTGTGTCCTTCAGTTCATATGGTATTCATTGTTTTGTATTTTTATTCTTATTTAGTCTCTATTTGAAACAATTATGGATAATTACTTTGTTTAATTAATGTATATGATTTTATGTTGTAGGTCCAATTCATGTGAGGTTATGTGTCATTTGTTTGACAACAATGTGCTTCATAGTTTTTTACAGTATTCATCTCAACTACTGTCATCTCATTATGGCATGTTACTACAATGGTTTATTATTATGTTTTACACATTTTGTACACATTTTACACTATCTGTTGAAACAATAATACTGGGTTTCTTAGTCTAATTATGTTACATATTTTGGTGGGTTGTATCTGGGCTTTGGTACATTGACTTGTTTATATTCAACAAATTAGTTTATTCACTACTATTTGTCTTGACATTCATCTACATTTTGTCCTGTGTTGCTATGACATTCAGGCACATTTCATATCAAGGATTATAAAGCTTTTATTATTGATCTCTATGAACAATTAATTCACTTTTCTGTATTATATATTTGGTGGTCTTATTGATTATATCTGTGGTTTTACAATCTTGGATTAAACTTGGTACACTAATTGTCTGTGCATTTCACTTGTTAATCGTTGATTCTTTCACTTACAAATGGTTATTCACTTCCCTCAGTTATAAACACTTCACTAATATTGTCTGTGCTGTTTACTTGGGGTAAATATTATTATATCATTTGTTGTCACACTTATACTAAGTATTCACTGTCATTGTTTGTGATCACTTATTGATGCTCAACACCTGGGTTTTTTTTTTATTGATAGTCCAATAATCATTACACTTATTCTGGTCACTATATTGATTTTGATGCTTTCCATATTTTGTGAATGTTGATGTCTTGTACTGGTCATACATAATCTTCATTCTTCGTGGTACATTTCTTCCTCTTCTTCTTCTTCTTCTTCTGGTTAGTTGTTTGTCACTTTTGGTGCTTTTCTTGGTTACACATTATTTGTAATAATTAATGTTCACTGGATATAGTCATATTCTTCCACATTTTCATTCATTATTATGATAGTCATTGTCCTATATTTATTTCATTATTATAACAAATTAGTCTGTTTTTTCGCTATGGTGATTGTATTTGACGTGTCTCCTTCTTATGATGATAATCACTTTCGGCATATCCCCTCACTATTTTGATCTATTGGGCCTGTATGCTAACGTATTATATTGACTCATGGTATTTTCTCTTTCTTCTTTATACTCGATGATATTCTTATTACTCTTCTTTCTTCTTCGTTGGGTTGTTTCAATATTATTTATTCGTAGATACATATTTTGATTTTCATTCTCCTGTTCCTTCTTCCATGCTTGATGAAATATTTTCTTGTTATTCTTCTATTTGACGTATTAGACCTTTTTTTTATGTAACAGCTATTTTGGTACGTTACAATATATAATAATATATATTATAAATATTAATATTTAAATATATTATAAATATGTAATATTATAAGTATATCATTATATATATATATTATAATTATTATAATTTATATACTTATTTATATATGTAATATAAATAATTTTATATTCATAATTGTATATAATAAAATAAGAATAATTTTATATAACACTTTCTTATAAAAAGTGTTATTTTTTTATAATGGTTTTTCTTTTATTAACTCTTTAATAATCGAAACAAACAAAAAGTTTAAGTTTATTTAAATAGAAGCTGTGATAATTACCAGCGTATTGAATACTATCAGCTGCTGTCAGAGAGTAATTTAGTACCTTCCACATCTATATCTGAACTTGATCATCATTTGAGTCTGCGTTATTACTGAGAAGATTGTTCATTGTTATCCGCCGTTGTTGCATTTACCGCCTTCTCAATAAATTGTTTTATGTCAAGCAGCTAATGTTGTGTTGTGGCGGGCAACATATCCTTTCAACTGGCTCTATATTAATTCAATACGACTCAGAATACAGTGATAAGGAGTAAGTCTTAAAACGACGTGCTCCGTTTGAAGTAGCAAGATAACTGTCACACGTCATACAGACATTTTGCACATGGGCGTCATACATTGTCAACACATTGTCATAGTGTCAACACCCCTGACCAACAGCGTTTCAGATTTGCCACGTGGATTTGTTTACATGAGGATTGAACTATGGACGGAAAGAGAAAAGATAAAAAACGACGAGAAAAGAGGCGGTCTGACTGTCTCGCACGCGCGCGCGCGCACACACACACACACACACACACACGAAACGCTCGTTTATATATTATATGATATTGAGAGAAAACGTACCACGATATGTTTTAATATTTAATTTACTTACATACGCCATGCGTGGTTAGGGAAAGGTGATGTACTTTGGACTTTTTTCCAAACTAAAATTTTTAATTTTCCCGCAGTGTAAAAGAAATACATAATAATTTTGTATAAGACGTTCTATAAGATACGATGTATACTCTATAATTTTATAAGGCTTTTTCTGTATCATTTCTATTTCTTTAAAATATACTAAAAAATTATTTTACGACCAAGATATGTCGTGTGTTCGTTTACATACATAAATAGTGTTGCGGTTGAACTTGCTGTCCCCTTGTCTTGTTTTGAATTGTTTACATATTTTATCAGTTGTTTAGGCCTTGCTGAGTTGCCTGCCCGACCACTCTCGGAATCTGCCGCCACGATTTCCAGCACCGATCTCCTATTGTTTAAAAACTCAATCAACCCTTCAAAATCGGGAAAGTTGATATTGGAGAGTGACTCCTTCCAACGTTTGGAAGTATTCGGGTCCAATTTCGACGCTGATAGCTGAGTGACAATAAGCTCATAAATATTTACGGGTAACGCCATAACCTTGAGCGCGTTTATGGTTGCGCTTATTTTATTAAGAAATTTAGATATGCTACCCACCGATTGCCTATCGATAGAGTTGGTTTTCAGTATATCTTCGACATGGTGGATGGCAATAATTAGCTTATTGTCAAATCTAGTCTTGAGTAACCCTAGGGCTACGCCATAATTCTCACCAGTTATAGGCAGCGATTGTATAACTTGGAGCGCTTCATCCTTTAATGAATTGTGTAAGTAATGCAACTTTTGTAAGTTGGTAAGATCCAAGCGAGAATCTACCAAGTCTTTGAATATGTGTATGTAGTGTTGCCACTCCATAACATTTCCGCTAAACTCTGGGATTTTAATGGCCTCTAGTTGCGTGACATGAGCGAATCTTTCCGCTCTAGCCTACTGTTATTAGCAGTAGTATTAGAATTCTCAGTAACATTAGTCGAGAATGTTTCTATAAGGTTGTGCAGTTTGGACTCGATTGTACATAAATCATCTTTGACCTGGATTCGATCGCTATCCGCGTCGAAAACAGTGTCCTCGGACGCCTCGAGTTCCGATTGAATTGTGTCAAATTTGCGCTGGAGCTCCGCCAGCGACCTTAATTTGACATGCAACGCGTGGACGTCATTTTTTGTTATGTCGAAAGCATCCGCGCAAATATTAATTCTTGTTATTGAGGTATTAATAACGGCCCTTTGGCTTATGAGCTGTTTGCTTTCGGCCATATTGAGCGTATTAAGACGTGGAATGAAAGTAGAGCAGGAAATTCAGTTCTCAGTAATATAACTACGTATTAATAGTTAAATAGAATAATTGCAAATAAATAATACAACATAACGTAATGAGTGAATAATAGTTCAAAACATAACATGGCAATAACGTCTTACATGAATTTCCACTGGTTCTAGATAATAAGTTACGTACGGTTGTAGAGATTTTCAGCTGATAGCGGATAAGAGTTAACCAGGATGACGTAGTTGCCGTTGAGTAGAACGGGTTGTTATCTCTTGAGATAGCGGCAGTTCGTGGCGTCGGATTTCTGTTATGCGGTGAGATAAAGATGCGTCTCTTTCCCTCTGCGTAGGAGCGTCGTACCTGTCCAATTCTGTCTGCGCTGCATGTAATAGATTGTCCGGTAGACACTTGCAAACTTATTGCGAACCGTAATTTAACGTATTTGATTTACAGGCTAAATGATTTTGCCGAACTTACGCATAATAGTTTCAATGCCCGAATAATTTTCTTTTGACCAGAGTTTACTACGTGGTATTGATGTTTTATACTTGCCATGAATACAGCCAACAGTTTTGAAGGCTAGTAAGTAGTAATACATAGTAAAATTCCTTAATTTTGTAAAATAATCTATGTAAAATTTACTAGTAATTTATTGCAGGTGAAAAACGTGATGTATCTTGAACCAGTCTAAACACAGTAACTCATCAGTTTAAGGTATCACTCTTGTTTACATATCAGACAATTCCATCTCAGCATTCAAAGGGTATGCCAAATTTGATGTAAAACATATAATTCCTTACTAAAACAATCCTAAACCTATTAATTGTACGTTTAACAAATATTGTATGTTCAGGACATAAAAATATGGAGTAACTAAAATAAAATTTCTTTGCATGGTTAATTCTGTTTCTTAGAATTTCTTGATTCACTGCACACTTTGGATCAAGTAAATCAACTTCACAGTAGTAACAAACGTAAGAACCTGCTCATTAGTTTTCTACGGCTTTTTAGGTATGACGATAATCAATATGGGTTAACGGTACACATGGATTCAACTTACAACACTTCCCCTTACTGGACAGTAGAGTCTATAAACGTGTCCACCGGAAAAGTATAATTTTATTAACAGAAAAAACCCGTTTAAAGGAGATCTGATGGTGTTTGACAGTGGTCTTAAAAAATGTACATAAAACCCTAATAAGTAACCCCTTATAAGTAAAGTATATATAGGTATAAATAAAGAGCATATGGTATAATTAAAAATATTTACAATAAAAAGTGCATATCTAAAAATGCGAAAATAAGGCATTACAGTACAGTAGTGAAGCCAGAATGCCTATATGCAAGTGAATGTCTAGAATTGAATAAATTAATTAAATTATTATTAAATAAATTATTAAATTGAATTATAATTTAGACAAACTAGAAATATTGGAAAGACGAATTATTAGGAAAGTATTAGGCACACGAAAATCATCAGAAGGTTGGAAATTAAGAAGTAATGATGAAATATATCAGAGTATAGAAAATATAACAGAAACAATGAGAAAACGAAGACTATTTTTTTTGGATATTTATATAGAATGGACGACAATAGATTAAAAAATCAGATCTTCAAATATCTATAGGAGAAGTCAACATGAATTTGGATTAAAGAAGTTTGAAAGGATTTAGAAACAAATAATATAAGCACAGAAGAAGCAACTGAAAGAGAAGTTTTTCGGGCAAAAGTGTTAAAAATAAAAGGAGTCCAGGGTAGGAGAAAGAAAAACGTAGGTTAAAAGTGGACAGAAGACAGAAAGAAGATACACAGTGAAAAGATGAAAGAATATTGGAGAAAAAGGAAAGAATAAAGAATTGAAATTGGCATGTGGTCCTTAGATGGCCAATTCAAAATATATATATACGACTGTGTGTGTGTGCGCGCAAGAATAATTAATATTATATTACATCTATGTTTCAAGAGTTTTTATTGACATCGAACACACAATATCGTCTACAATATAGTATACAGTATCGTAACAACTCATCAACAATTGTTCTGATGATGGCTACGAAAGTTGTCGAAACGTCGACACAAACGGAGTAAAAATTATGACTACTCACTGACCTACCCTCGCAAAACCTTTTGACGTTTATTGACTGACAGTCACTATCAATTAGAGGATAATGTATTCGTTTGCGAGATCTGTCATTTTACATCGACGGCCAAAGGTAGATGTCTAAACTGACGTTTTAAATAACAAGTCTTTTTTTATTCAATACGTGTTGTTTTTTGTTTTCTTTACTTGCGGTCACTTATCTCATAGTACGGGAGAAGCGCTTACTGTTAAGTAGGGTGTTGTGTATCAAACTGAAAATATCGTTATGGAGAACCCTACATGACTTCCATGTTCTAAGATTTATATTTAAAATCATTTTCAAAATGAAATATTTCCATAGGAACTACTTCTTTCTTCAGCCTTAACCACAGTACTGTGGTCACTAACGTATACCACCTCACGTTAGCGCACTCGATTTTCACTGATGATGGCAGTTAATAGCACTGCCGAAACGTCTGGTTTTGTAGAAAACATTGGACCACGAAAACAGCCCGGGAAGGAATTTTAACAACAAACTATTCCTTTCTTGCCGATAACGTAGTACACATGACATATAAATAAAAATTATCCCCTCCCCCTTCAACTATCGTTTTCATTTATAGAAAAATTACCCCCAAACCCTTCAACTAGCCTCTTCACTTATATATATTTCATCTACGTTTTTGCAGTGGATTATTATGATCTTCATTTCAGGATACTTTATTTATCAAAATTAAGTACTTTACTCTTGTTAAATCATAAAATGTTCCAGGTAAACTACCCCTTCCCCTTAACCGATCTTTACAAAAATCAATCAGCCTTGAATCCTCTTCAATTCAGGGACGTATGCAAAAATTATTCGATTCTGTTTGAATGTGCGGCAGTTACCGTGGGTCACAGAAAAAATTACCGTTGTTAAAACATAAAACGTTGCAGTTAAACTACCCCTTCCCTTTAACCGATCTTCACCAAAATCAATAGGTCTCTGAGTCCTCTACAATTCAGGAATGTGTGCTAAGTATTATTTTATTCTGTTTGAATTTGCGGCCGTTATCGTTTGTCATGGAAAAATTCTACACACAGACACTTTTCGAAAAATGACTTTTCTTCCTTTTTGAGGGTAGTACAATCAGAATTAGCTCTTATCTCGAACACGATATTTTCGCCATCACCATACTTCCATTTCCTTTTGGAACTTGGAAGTAAAAATTAGTTGTTTTTAACAGGGAAAAACCACTAACGCTTACAAATTTGGTACCGCCCGAAATTTTCATTCCAATCAATAATATAATCATCATAATGTATAACTAGTGACTACAAATAGAATACCTTAAAAATATTAAGTGGACAAAACTAAAGTAGATAAACATAATACTCACATAATAAACTGTCACATGAAACATAATAAACTTTTCCAGGAATATCGTTTCGATTAAGTCTGAATACCTACTTAACTGTATGCACTACATTTTTTACCACGTCGATACATTTATTTATCAGATTCGCAACGCCGTTAACAACGACAGACTGCAGTCCGAACTGCGTGAGACGTTGGAGACCATGCTGGTATTTTTGGAGCGTAAGAAGGCGAGGACAGAAAAA
Organism: Magicicada septendecula; assembly: GCA_034769895.1. Taxonomy (NCBI): domain Eukaryota; kingdom Metazoa; phylum Arthropoda; class Insecta; order Hemiptera; family Cicadidae; genus Magicicada; species Magicicada septendecula. The sequence continues at coordinate 319,456,428 of CM068373.1, read as the reverse complement.
TACCGGAGCGCTGTACATCAGTGGCTTAACGGCACTCCAGACGAAACCGACGCAGGAAAATCCTGCGTGAGAAATACGCAACTCAGTTTATTGACTATAATGTTTGTTATTTTAACAACACTTTTATTTTGAACGTCAAGTATTCTACAATTACTGTTGATATTTTGTTTGATATTTATGCATTTTGAGAGTTTAATAAAGACTTTATCTTTTTTGGTTTATGTACGTTTCCTGATTTTACAATTCCCCATCTCTAGACACGTTATGGGAATAGTGTGTTTGTCGTATTTAATTTAACTTTTCAACAGTAACTAATATTTAACGCGGTCTTAGAGGAGAGCTTTACGATTAACCTCTCACGGATATATAATTTCTCTATAATTTGAGGCAATAAGCCAGACAAATTTAAATTTTGCAATTATTGATTCCTTCGTATTAGAATTCAGAAAGTATCCGCGTTCACAATGCACGAAACGTTTGGCTGTGTGTCCAATGAGAACCGAAGGTGACACGGAAATTGAATGAAATGTCGGCTGACGAAACTTACTCTACCCGTGAAGGAAGAACATGTTTTCACGTATTATTACCATTTCCTTATTATCCTTACCTAAAACACACATACACGCAAAGAGACATAATTAAAACTAGAACGTTTCATCCATAAATAACATTCAAATTAATTCTAATGTAGCACTTTGTATATAGACAAAAACAGAAATTCAATAGTCTCTTAACATTCTTGGATTTCGTTGTCTATGACGTGTCCGTTACTTAACTAAATATAATTATGCACTACCGACTCGGAACACAAAATTTTAAATAGGTAAAAACGTAAAGGTTTTACCTTATAGCCTTAACCAGTTTCTGCTTTTTGAAAGCGAAAACTTGTTAAAGCTATAAGGTTACGTTCACCTACAAAAAACTTTGTGTTCCGAGTCGGTAGTGAATAATTATATTTATTTCTCTTAACATTATTTCTAGTTGTTAATAATTTCTAAACTTTTAGAAAATAGAATCTTAACACATTACGAAATATTTAGAAGAGTGTAATGATTTTTTACTGTTAAGAGTTGTTGTTCAGAACTTCTAGATGCAACATGTAAGTAAAAAAGGAATGAAGACTAGAGCTGACTCGAAGGATGTAGGCCTACGTACGTCTCTGTAACGCGCCCAAGACTTTCCTACAAGACCTGGACATGGACGCCGTGTAAGAATACGTCACATACTTTAAGCTGGTAAAACCAGAATCAGGCGCAATAACATAAATACTGGGTTACATTTAACCACAGATTCTCTCGTTTATTGAAACGAACTAGACGTATTCTTCAATAATTCAGTGTTTTTACATTATTGACAATAAAAAGCTAAGAAAATGTAAGGCATAAAAAGTATATTAATGAAGAATATAGGCCAGTTTTAGTCCCCTTTTAGCGGATTACTTTGATAGTCGCCATGCCTGATTTAATCTAAATTAATTTTCTGCTGTTTGCTATATTAGATTTTATTATTATTTCTTACATAATGGTTTTTGTGTTATTGAGGGATGAGATATAGGGTAATATCTCTGTCGCATTCTGGTGCAATTCTGTTACCATTTCTGATGTAAATAATTATTGTTTTTGTCTTGACATCCTGGAATAACTTTTCTCTTTCTAATTGTCAGTTAGTTTAAAAATTGGTTTTCCTATATCGTTACGTGGATTGTTCAGTAGTTACACACGCATGTCGTTTACATTTTAGTTTATCATCATTTAAAGATTTCCACAATTTTGTTGACGTATTGCTATTAACTACAACCTCCATCCTCTCTCTGTTATCGTATTTTCCATCTGCAAGGCTACTTCCTTCATTCGCCTTATATACCTCGTCGTCTACAGTATCATAAACCTCAACCTTTTGAGCTGTAATCTGTAAACCTCGCTATCCAAGTCGGTTTTTCTGACTTGCCTATATCACGTCACTTTTTTCTTCAGTGAAGCTTCGTTGATTTTTTCTACCCCCACTAATCTTGTATAACCTATGCTCCTGTCTTTAAAAACTTGAAACGTATGTTCAGATTCATTCATGTTCGTGAAGATCGGAGATCACGTGTAATGTCTTCACCAATTCCTATTGTCTTTAATTTTGCTTTCTAAATACTTCATTCTATACGACTCTTCTGTTTACTGTGTAAACCGCTTACACACCTAGTCCTTTCTTTTCAAAAAGAACATTATATTCTTTTCCTTTAATTATTACAGACTTCTTTTTTGTTTATACTGAAAAGCCCCGATGCTATTGAGGACTTTTTCTAACGTCTTTCATGTCTTCTTGGTCCTAACTCTTTGTAACTTTTCATAAATGCGCTTTGTTGTTCTCCTTATATATTCTTTTATATTGTTCCTTTTAAATCATCGTCGTCATTATCTCCGACATGGATTTGTTCAGGCGAGTCTGCCAGCCCCGCGGACTATCTCTTCTTTGGTAGTAAATTGTTGTTTCTTTTCCTTTAGTTTCTTACGTCCATTAAATCTAATATCTCTTTTGTCATCCAGATTTGTATAGGTGAAAAACAACGTCAAATTTGTATATGGTATAACTTTCAGACATTGAATCCGAGTTTCCGTCAGTCCTTTTCGTAGTTCATCTCAACTAGCAGTTCTCTTTCCTGGGGTTTCCTGAAAGGTACTTTATCTTTCCCTTGTTGTAAGTTCTTTTAGCGTTAAGTCTTCATATTGCTTTATCCTAACTATTATATATCAAACAATAAGATAGCTTATTTTCAAACATACAGTAATAGAACACATAATACTGTAACACGCCCGTGGGAGCACACATACACGCCCGCACGCGCGCGCAGTAAAAAATTGAAATAGAATTTAACAACTCCTAATGGTGTTTGCAATAAAAAATAAATTTTATTTTTGTGATGTACCGACAACCAGAATGGTAAAGGCTACAGAGTCTTGAATCAGCTCTTGGATCTTATACAAGTAAATTGTGCAAGAAAAAAAAAATTATCTGACAAATAAGACAGTACACCATTACGTAAAATCTGATGTCATAGAAAAAATTATGAGAAATGTATTAACGAAAATTTACATTATAGACAGGGTAGAAGAGAAGAGATCATTCAGTCAGAAGAGTCGTAATTTTACTAGAATTTGTTAATAAATTTGTGATTGTGTAACTTTTTCCAATACCAAATTTAATCTACCACCGTTGATTCTTATCCGACTAAATATTAAACCTATGCGTATCTGATGTCTGTGCATATTACAGTTGGGAAGTCATTAGTCCATTTTTTAAGACTATTTGTGTCAAAATTCATAAGTATTATGTACAAATTCTTAACAACGCAGATGAATACGTTTCGTATACAAGAAGATAAGATTCAGATTACGGCGTTTTCTGCTTTTCTATAAAATTCTGAAAGTTCAGATAGCTTCCAATAGAATTAACTTATTGGCTCAAGCAAAGACAATAGAGAAAATTTTGATTAAACAATTTATTTAGTGGTTTTCGAATACTATCTATAATGTAGGCCTACACAAATTTCGGCTTACAAAATAACTGGATTATACGAATCTCTTACGAAATCAAAATTTGAGTAATTTCTTTATGTTGAAGTGATAACGTCTTCCATTTATAGTCAAGCATATTTATACTGAACTATGTGTTTAATTTTAACAGAATAACGTAAAACAAAGACACACACATACTGTTGCGTATTCCATCCAATCATTGTAAAGATCAGTAAAGTACAGTTATTATTTTCTAGGCTAACTTTTATTTAGTGTTCTAAATTACTATTATTTTTAATACAAAATAATTACAATTTAAAAAAGAATTCCTCGGTATAACCAATTGTTCCCACAGTTTGTGGAATTTTGTTGGGAAAGCATAGGTTTCTTTCGTACCACATTTCTTTCAATTCCAATGCCTCTCGAATCATTTTATTCACATAGCCTACACTACATACAAAAGCCTTGGTTTGATGCATGTAGCCTACTCGCGTTGATACAATCATATGTGGCTTTCTTGGGTCTGATTTGATTTCGTTGTGCGGAATGTAGCGATATAGTCTTCAATACAGAATAGTGTATATATACTATAGAATTAAATTGAAGAGTTTTTGATTATTTAGTAAAACAGTATATGTTAAGCCTAGTATCTTCTTTTTTCTCATCTGCAAATAATAAATAAAGATGAGTTTTAAATCTATCACAATAATTCTATTTATCATATATATTGCACTGAGTAGAATATGCATGTAAATTATGCATGTAAATTAGTACTGGGACTCTGAGCATATAAAAGAAGGTTGAAATGAAAATTTGTATAAAGACTGCAGGTATAAATATTGTATGTTAATCGGTAAGAGATATGTTCAAATTGCTAGTTTTAAGTATTTTTGACAAAAAAGAAAAAAGTTAATGTTGTGAAATGGTGCGATAAGATGAGTAGACGTGTAGTAAGTGCGCGTGTGAGAGAATATTGAATTGTTTTACGGGATAATATTTTAAAATGTTTTAAATTGAATAACTTTTGTTATAAGTCGAGTTTTTAGACAAGACTTATGTCAGAATACGCCTAACAAAAGACGTATGGTATGTCAGAATTTGATAGCAATTTAAAGAACCAAATACGAGTATATGAGTTTTTTAACAAAGGAGGTTTTATGGCAGATTAAATAAGTCGTAAAATCATACTGGTTTTTTAGACAGGTCGTGCATTGCCTTCGAAGAGTTTAATACAAGAATAATTTTATCACGGCTTCAGACGCAGTGAAGCGTTACGAATTAACCAATCATCGTACTAGAAATAGGGCAAAGTTTCAGTTGGATTCCGATTTCTTGTCAGACAGACGTCTCTGAAATCTGTGATCTCGAAAACGTGCGACCGTATTGCTCTAGTCTAGACGCTAGGTCTACTAAGGCGTACGAACACAAGTTGGAAGATTTGCTAGTTGCTGTTATCGTAAAATTTTAAATAGTGCTAATCCGGGAAGTGGAAGATGTCCGTATAGGGAATCAAGGCACTTGAAGTTTACTGGATTTATTGTGTACATAAACAATACATAAAATTGCAGTACAAAAAATAGCGGTGAAAAATTAATTTACTGAAGCGTATAGAATTGTTTTACCCGAGAACGACCCTGAACTCTGAAGGAGATTACGCCTGTATCCAGAGAGAAGCAATCTACACTTGTATCTTGAGTGAACGACCCACAACTGTATTTCAGACTGGATCATCAACATTTTGACCTACAGCCATCATAAAGGAAAGTGATTTGTGTAAACTTTAATAAACGTATAAACTGAAAATATAAAAAACTTACGAAAAAAGAGTTGGTGTATTAGATTATAAAAGAGAAAATTTATTTTAGTTTGTAGTCAGGTCAACAGAGATCGAGTAATTAGTTTGTTTTTTTCTATAAGCTGTATTAAATCAAAAGCGTGCAATTTTGTAGTTATATCATAAATAAATCCGACACCATTCAACACACGTTTTACCGACTACTTAGTCTATGCGACACCTGTATATCGCAATATATATATATATATATATATATTGCAACGATACAGCCATATGCTGTATTGAGCATTGATTTAAATAAATGTAAAATTTGTAAAATTATTATAAGTTTGGGGTAAATGGACACGTCTGGGATTGTAAAAATGTTTCATTGTTACACTCGGGGAGAAATTAACTTGTTCCAACAGGCAAGGAACACCTGCTCGATTGTATGTGTGTTATGCGTGTATCTTGTGTGTCTTGTAACGTGACAGATAAATGCATAATAATGAATGGCATTGATCATTAGAATAATAAGATTATAACATTTAAATCCGAAGAAAGCATTAAATTTAATATAAATAATTAATTCATAGCAACTGTGCAGAACAATCATTGTTATTAAAAAATATAAGTTCAAATAAAATCGAGTTACTAGTGATGAATCATCCAAAACCAGTCTAATAATCCAAGGTTTTTTAAAAATATAACCCAGGAAGGTAAGGAGTATATAAAGAAGCAACACAGAATATGACTAAACCCACAACGAGGATAAATAAATGAAAAAGAAACCCTGAATTAGGCAAGATCCACCATAAAAGGTGATGTATTTCAAGAAACCAGAAGAAGATGAAGAAATTCCAAGAAACCCGATGGCATCAAGAAGAAGATGGAGAAGATACCAGTCCAAGAAGACAGAAGAAAAGAAGACACCATTGAAGAAAGAAGAAGACAGCATCCAGAAGAAGAAGGAATGCTCTTATAAAAAACACCCATATCCCCATATCCCAAAATAACTAAAAACCACAAATAATAAAAAGTATAACGAAATAGTCTTGAACAGTAACCAAATGTACAATAAAATTAAGAAAAAAGTGTATAGAGTAAGAATTGCCAGTGGACCAGGATGAAATAATAATATAATACCCAAAGAACAAATCTTCATTGTAACCCACAAACCAATTTATTGATGTTAATGAGACTAAACAAACATTTAGAAATAGCATCAAAAAGTATAAAGTGAACCAGTGCTAGTTTGGGTATTATAAAAAATAAACCTTATGTTTCATCCTTGGCATCCACAAACTGTGTATCTAATGAAATATACAATTTTAAGTGACTTATAATTTGTACCAGGTGGATGTGATACATGTAGTAATATCGAGCTATAAATCTGTTTGAAGTGACATTTCTTTAAAGAATGAGTAAAAACAGATTTAATTATAAAGTGACAGGGTACAATTACCCAATACCATATTTAAAAAACAGTTTAGAAACTGCATAATCAAACTTACTATAAGAGATAGCAAATAAGAATATAGGTATAAGGTTTTGTGAATATAGAATAAGGATTTAAAAAATGTATTAGGTATAAGGACATTTATTAAGTTTGGAACCACTAACATCCTAACTGTAAATATATTTATTACTTGTATTTATAGTAATAATTAAGTAAGATGTTAGATGGGAAAAAAACCTCCTTTGTAAATAATATTTCTATGTTAGTAATAAGTGTTGATTGTAAAAAATGTCTGAATGGTTGAAGACAACCATCATGTGAAAATATTTCTTATTTGTTTAACCGTTTATAGTATTGAAACCAATACTAATTATTGTTATGTTTAATTTAAAAAAAATGTTTAGTTTATAATACCATGTTTAAAAAGTCAGAGAGGGTATAACACAGTATGTATTGATTATATAAAAATTTGTAAGAAAAAACTTGTTAAAAAATCTAGGCAAAATGATGAAAAACTAAACCTCATCAAAACAGAGAAATTATTCACTTAAATACATTTAAACTAAAGGGATTTAGATAAAATAAACCAGAGATGAAGCCATATAATTACAGATACCACTTAGAAAGATTTTATAAAATTATAGCCAGGATTATAAATAAAAATGGAAATGACAAAACTCAAAAATTTGGAGAGGGGAGTCATATATTCCAACATAATATTTTAAAAATTAATCAATTCAAATAATTGCAAGAAACTAAGGGAATATAAACCTTTTAATACAATATGAGATTATTAATCATAAATATAACTTAAAAATGGCAGAATTTGCATAATGACAGGAAGTTAATTTTGAAAATTTACCAAAGACAAAATGAAGGTAAAATTACCAATTTTAGACAAAAAACATAATAAAACGGCATTATTCGATATTAAAATAAGGCGAATGAACTGAAGGATTAAATTAAGTAACATCTAGCTAATAAATTTGAATAATAACCAAAGTTTAAGCAGTTATATAATGTAATTTAAAACATGCACAGGATGCAAAGTTAAATTTAAACAATGTAAGGAATAATATTGTATTGGCTAAGATTTTAGTCGAAAGTGAAGGAAGTAGAGAGTTGATTATTAAACATTGTACGGTGCACTTGACGAGCGTATTTTAACCAAGTTAACCTAATTTATCGTACCGTAATGGCGAGTCAGTGAACGACACAATTTTGAAAATCGCGAGTGGCGAATAAAAACATTTTGTAACATCGACAGAGTGACAGAAACAATTACGAGAGACTAAATAACATTGTACAGCACTAAACTACACCAAATAACATTATTAAACACCGTAAGACAGTATACATCATAACCATAAATTAGTGCCTGAATGACAAAAAGTGAACGAACTTATACATACACCACTATACAAAATACAACACAGAAACTTCACTCAAGACACTAAACAACATCAGAAGGAAGATTTGCTGCCACCAGGACGTGAATACTACAAGAAAATCTCTTTATTGGAACGTCACATTTACTAGAGACATTTTACCAACTCGACGGCGGCCATTTGCAATTGTCGTCATCACTCAAGAACACCGCCTTCTAGTATTGTCAGCGATACGGTTCGACAACAAATTATTTTATTTCAATCACAATTAAATATATGTACCTAGTATTAAGAATTACTTGTTGTAACGTTATAATTTTTTAATATTGGCCCGATTTCTCTGACTTTAACCATAATTAGCTGTTAAAAGAACCTGATTGAATTTTATATATCAAAAACTTGTAACATTTCGATACCCTGAGAGTCGATTGTATAATCGACAAGAGTCTTATAATCAATTATCTAATAAAACATTTATACTTTTCATACCAAAATAGTTCTTTCCTTATTAAACATAACAATTTACAATTACTTTAATTTAAACGATAAACTAAAAGAATTTCACCACATCAGAAGGAAGATAACCTCCAAAACGAAAAGTAAACAAATATCGATTGTCCCTGGAGACAATCTAATAAGTGGTTGGAGTTTATTGAAAATACAAAAACATTAATAAAATTTCCTAGAGAAGTGAGACACGTTTCAAAACTTCATGAAACGCAATTAATTAATTGTTTTTAATTAATTAATCTATAAAAAGGAAAATTTTTTTTTAATTATAAAATTTTTTTTAAAACAATTTGTATTTCTTCCACAAACATTTTTAAAAAACATTTTTTGTTACACTACTGCTATACAGATTTAACACTATATAACAGGTTTCGTTACAATTGGACTCGACCAACAGTGAAACTAAAGGAAGAGTTTCAGACCAGGAAGACTTAGTAAACAACAGTATATTGAGATTTGTGAGTTATATTACAGTGTTAGTGATGCATGTACAGACAGGAATCCCAGCAACCCTCCCCAATTAATTACTAAAATAAGTATTTTCACTGTGTGAAAACTAATTAGTGTATAAACAAACAAAAGGCACCAAAGTGTGTGAAAATTTTATAGTTATCCACAGTAAGAAAATGACGTTAGTAAGACAGACTACTCGAAGTCAGCGCGAAATAAAGAGTGCAAAAAGTGCAAAAAACGCAATTACACTAAGACGCTCAAATTAATACAGTGAGTGCTTAATCAAATTATCTATCATTTGTGCTATCTCGATTCCTTACAAAACATTGCCATTTGCAGAAAATTGCAAATATATGAAAAGGTTCGGGAGTGGGGGCTGTCATGTGATCTGCAGTTCTCGACAGGACAATTTCGGAACCAACGGGTGCGGAATCTCGAGAGGTTATAAATTGAGGGTTCGACTGGAAGCCCTTCTCTTCATTTCAAGACACAGTTGCAGTCAGACACGCTGTCCGTCGGCAGAACAGTTTTATTTTGTTATACGTCTCATCTACGAACGAATAAAGACGTTTTCAGTAATTACGTTTACACTATTACGGGAAACGTAGAGTACCGGGACCGTTTAAGTCAGCAAGAGTATCTACAGAGAAGCTACAAAGAGCGACGCGAGATGCTGGACATTAGGAGATGCTTTTTAGACGCCTAACAGCCGAACGAGATCCACCTCGCAGCCGATATTAATTCTCTGGGACGGACCACACACTGCTGCAGAACGACGCTGGACTCTGGACGTATCCAGTACCACGCCAAGCTAGGAGTAAAGGTAAACCAACTCTGGACAACGCTGGACCCCGTCAATAAGTCGTAAGGTCATCAAAACTCGAGGTGACATGCATAATGCATTTATAAATGATTTTTTTAAAGAGCTCATAAAGACTCTTACGAGTTATATAAAGAGACAATGAGTTAAAAAAAAAGTTTATAATTAGGTAAATAATGTAATAGAGTCTTATGTACAAATGGTAAAATAGTTTTAGTCGTACGAATGAGCGATCGCGTATAGATAAATATAGAAGAAGAAGAAAGAGTTTAAATTTGAGATAGTATATTTTTTATCAAGGAAACATTATTGAAATGATTTGATATTTGCATTTTGTAGAAAAAAATAATTTAAATTTTGAATACGAAACAAATGCCAGTCTAAGAGTACTTAATATAATTTTAAATTTATTTTTAAAACATTTGTATAGACTGAGCAAGCTGAGGTCAGATCTGATTTAAATGAATTCAATTAAAATAAAACTTAATTACATTTAAATTTTATTTATTTTATTAAATTAATTTGAATAAATGTCTAGATTAAGATTATTAACATGTCTAGATGTAAGAGTGTTTTAAATGTGTGTAACACCGTATAGCTTAAGAGATAAATACTTAATAAGGAGTGATATCTTGATCGGAGATTATTAACAATGTTTTATTATTTATAATGCTTTTTAAACAATAAACATGAAATTTTAACTACTCATAATTTTACTACTCTTATTACAGTTACACCTGGTATCGTTATAACTGTTTAAACACCTGGTATTGTTATAACTGTTTAAACACATGGTATAGTTATTAGTTATCACTGTTTAAATACCTGGTATCGTTATTATATATATATATTGTAACGATAAGGCTCTGTCGTATTCTGTAAAAGTACTTTTTAAAAGTGTGTTTTATGTGTGTTAGTCCCACACGTTGTAGTCGTTACTTTATGTTTACTTACTTGTTTAACTTTCCACGCTGACGATATCCGTCGCGAACTCACGAATTACCAGTACCAATATCTCGCGGGTGTAAACCTTACCTGTCCTTTAATGAGTAAATTTCATTCCCGGGTGGCGCCAAATTGTTTATGAAAACAATTAAAAAATGTGAACTCGAGCGGTCGTTCTAGACAGTGTTGACTAATTCAAATTACCCTCTCAATTGGCGGGCTTATGAATCTCGCTAGTAGTTCGCCGTGCCGCCGACGTCTAACGCTGGCAGACAATTTCGCTCGTCGCTAAACTACACAAACTTTATAATGCAATTTATAATGAAATAAAGGACGGTTATTACTACTCAGTACTAGTTTATTAACGTGAAATAGTCAATAGTTGTTCATTTGAATACAAAATTATTTACTGTTATTAAATAAAGTTGCTCCGGCAATTTTCTCAGGTTGGGTAAGAAGATTTAAACGTTTCTAAATCGACATGGCTGTCGTTTTGTGTTTATTTTCTTCCTGTTCGTTTAGTCATGAGTTCTTTTGGTTATGAAAAAATATTAAGAAGATAAAGTACACTACCTTACATTAATGGTACTTATATACTATTAGCGTTAATTGCAATTCGTTTTTTAAGTGTTAAAAAGTGTGTGTTAAGAATTCGTAATTTGTACACAGGATATTTTCTGGTTACATACAAGTTTAGTTTTTATTTTCAATTAATCCTTGAAAGAAATTTAGTTACCGTAGTGAGAGTTATTTGTGTTGTGAGAAAAGTTAATTAGAATTTACTCCATAAATTCGGGTATTCCAGATATACTTAACAAATCTGTTCAATTCGGGTGAAGAGTCATTCAGTTTTTAGTTAGGTTGGTCCATATGATCATCAATCTTTCATCATTTATCATTTGGATTATGTCTGGCTTCCTTTTCGAATAATGTGGATTAAATAATTAATTTAGTATATGAAAATCTGGTCTATTGTCTCTGTAGATTTTACTAGTTCTTCATCAGACTTCTTGCATCCTCATTTTATTAAATTTTCACTTATTTTTGATTATTTTAATTTAAAATTGAGTCGACTATGGTTTGGCTTCTGTATGTCTTGAGCGTCAATAATGAAATAATTCTTTTTAACGGAATTATATTAAATAACGTTCCGTTGTAGTGGTAACTGTCTGTACTCTCATTGGCTGATCATATTTATGTCTATTGTTATAATATTTGAATTTTAATTCAAAATGAGTAAATATCTTCTGATGGCTATTATTCTTCTGTCTTCTTATTTATATATTAGATATTATCACAACTGTTTGTATTTTCTTTCAAAGATCATTTTGACTTCCCACAAAGCTGGGTTTGTTTATGTATTAAAGTTTTGATAATTATGTTAATATTATGTTATTACATTTCTTTCTTATTTTAGGTTTTTAATCTAACTTTGACATCTTAATATGGTTCACTAATTGTACTTAATTAGTTACTTGCCCTTACACTGGCTTCTTTGCACTTTTTTACTGTACTTTAGTGTTACTAGTGGTTATTCCCTACTATTGATTTATTTTACTCACTTAATCACCTTCACTTCCTACCTATCTCTCACTTCTGGGTTTTTTATTATTTTATTCACAAATTATTAGTTAGTATTTTAACAAATTTCATGTTCTGATTAATTTTAGCGATTTCGTAAACATACTCGTAGCACGAGCGATATCATCGTTTGCGTAATTTTTTTCTGGTCACTCACTTACTAATTACTATTTAATTACACTATTAATTAACATTAAATTACCCAGCCGCTTTATTATTGCACATTTTGCAATAATTTTTATATCAAGATATTCGTTAAAAATTCCTTAATATATTGGTGTCTTTACAATTTGGTAACTCTTCTTTCACAGGTTTAAAACGTATTAATTAATTTATTCTTATCCGGTTAAAACCTGATTACAGCCGTACGCTTTACCCCATCTTTTCCTGTCGTAGCTTGCGTTCGCACACAAACACACAAGCGCTGTATTCACGCGGGGCAGGTGTACGCTATCTGACAATTCTGAGCCTGCATAATATTGTTAAAAACTGTTCATCATATACTTTCTATGCTAAATATTTACAAGCATAACGCCCTAGGCAAATATGCAAATATATGTATTGTTGAAGTGTGTGTGTGTGTGTGTGTGTGTGTGTGTGTGTGTGTGTGTGTGTGTGTGTGTGTGTGTGTGTGTGTGTGTGTGTGTGTGTGTGTGTGTGTGTGACTATCACAGCTCGGTAGAAAATCTGTGAGTCTTCAGTAATAACTAAAAATCTACGTAGATCATATAGGAGCAAGGAGAAGATGGGAGGATTCGGTGGATGAGGATGCGAAAGAAATACTCAAAGTGCGTTTCTGAAGGAGGATGGCTACCGAGAGAAAATAATGGGGGAAAATTGAAGGAGGACAGGGTCCAACAAGCGATCTAGTGCCAAAGGAGAGAGAGAAAGAGGGATCATGAAGGTTCATCTAGCATAAATAAATTTCATAAATTTTATTTTCTATCATCAAATCCATTACAGTTGTGCTGAGTCAAAAGATTCAGCGCTAGTTCAGTCATTTTATTGGCAGTTTTGACGTTATTGGCAGTACGAAAATTAAGGACAGTACAAAAATTAAAGTAATAATGAGTGCTGCTCCCTACCCGGAAGAGCAGAAACTACAGTTTTCGACACTTTGCCTTTTGATCGGTGTCGGCATCTGCTGAGTTTTGCAGCAGTTTTAAACAACGGTGCTGCAGCCTGGTGAGATTTTCGTTACCCAAACGAGGACGGCGTTCCGTTTTTCTTGTCTCTACAGGGAAGTCTAGAGGATTGCCTCGTGGTAAATTCCTTCGGTGGAGAGAAGTGTGAATTCCATCTTCTACTTCTTATAACTATGGTTAGATAGTTTCTTAAACGACTGCGGGTTTGCCGAACAGAGACAAGTCCTGCTACATGACTGAAAGAATGACATCTTAAAAGCTCCACACTCGACACCGAAGAGAATAAGACCACAACAACCACAACAACATGCCAATCAAAAGATCGCCACGTTACAAATAAGAGATCATCCTTCTGGCCACATAAGCAGGTGAAAAACAACCATTTATAATTAACACGTAGAATCAACATGGCACCAGTTATACATAATCATCAGTTTTTACCTTTCAAGTTAAACATTCATTTGGATCCCCAATTGATGGGACAGTTTAGTGTGAACACTAAGAATTAATTGTAAAATTTCAATATATGTATAGTAAATTGTCAGTTCAGAGACTGACATGTCTACAACACAGCATCCAACTTAGATTTCCACTCATTTCTTTATAGGGCTTTCGCTACAGATTTAAAGTCAGTTTTGTTATTAGTAATTTTCTCAAGTTTAATTTACTATGCATAAAAACATATATTTTCTCTTAATTTAAAATACCAGTTTATTTATTTGTATAAAAAGATTACTGGGGAGGTAGGCGAATTTTTGTCTAGTTTCAACCAAGCTATGCATGTCGAAACACTTTTCAACTTGTTTGTCGAGACTTTGTCGAGACTTGTTTGTTGAAACAAGCCGAAGGTTGAATGAACATGTCCGTCTCTGACCTAAGTGTATTTTTTATAAGGTGCTAATATTGTGCAATTTTTCTCTTTTCATTAACTGGCCCTATTTAAGTATATATAAATTCTTTATACTAATTCTGATAACTGGGGGGCGTTAATTATTTTAAACAATTTTTATTTCTCACCCTAATTAAGTAATTAAACACTTAGCCACTGAGGCACTTGGTTTTAAATTTTTAATGTCCTGGGGACATTTGTATGCAATACTTTATGATACACATGACGTGCAATTAACCCACACCATGGGGGTACATTTATAGATATAAATCTTTAATCCTAATTCGGATTATTATAAACGGAAAAGTTAGAATTTATATACACCAGAAGGGTAATATAAAAAGGGGCGTGGCAAGAGACCTTTATGTATTTGTATACTATTGTATAATGTAATTTGTCTTGTGGAACATGTTATGTCTGTATATTTCTGTGTACATTTTGGGGGATATATATATATATATAAATATTATGCATTACTGTACTTTTGGTGGGAACTTGGGATATAGGGATTTATTATTCAGGGTCTTTTACAACAGAAAGTTAACACATGTAGGTATGTGGATATATCCTTTTCATTTTCTTTTTAAGGGAGGTATTCTATCTCAATAATCGTGGCTGATCATTTCTTTAAGGAAATTAATTATTTTATTTAACAAGTATAGGAAGTGTCACCTTTAAAGTTCATTTAATTGGTTGAGTAATTATTTTAATTATTAATAGTAACTGGGAATGAAATCATTTATCTTCATTAATTTATATACTGCATTTTAAAAAGGAACACATGATATAAATTTTATATTTTATTAAATAGTTTAATGGGAGCTTATTTTGAGGTTAATGATTATTTTAAAATTTCAATTCTTTGATGGTGACATAGCAATTATTTTCTTGGATTCAGTTATTATTTTTCAGGTGGCCTTGTTGAGAGGGTATACTTCTTTATTTAACCATTTAAAGGGGAATTATAAATCACTGTTGTATTTATTTGTTCATTATATTTTTATTATGAGATAGAATAATAAAATGGGATTGTTAATTATTTAATTCTTGAGTTTTCATTGCAAGTCCCATCTCACTGGATCCAGCGCAATTTTTAGCTTCTCTAGGCCTTAGCCTAGTTTTAAATAACTTGTAGCCCCTCTTTACAAAAAGAAATATTCTTTTTGTTTTAACTACTCAAGATGAAGTAGGGGTTTCATTTGGTAGCAGAGCGTGGTTACGATGAGGGTCCTGTGGGTGTAACGGGGCTTGCAAACTTAGGAAATATTTTGGAACTTTCACAATGTTAAGTTCAAATAGAACTTAGAAAAATTTTAAAGGCCCTATATCCCAAGCGAAAATAATTTTTGTTAGTTTTAAGGTTTGAAATATATGTACATGTACTTGCCCGCCTTGCATAGTGAATAGTGCCACGTGGTGGGAAATTTTAGAAGGGGAAATCCCTGGGCAAGACTTATCGCAGTCGGTGCTTGGTTAGTTTGAGTTACCTTGCCCATGTTTGGGGAGGTGTTGCTGTTTTTTTGTAATTATGCGGTATGGCCCGATCGGCAGTCGGTTTCTTCCGATAAATGGTAGCCGGAGGTAACCTAAGAAATGGTTAAAATAAATTTTCGTTGGTCGGTATTTTGTTTTCGTGTTGTGTGTGTTGTGTGTGTGTCGCGTTCCTTTTGTCTGGTGTGATCGAGTGTGAGCAGTTCAGGTAGTGGGCTAGTTCTCGCATCGGTAGGTGGACCAGCAGTCTACTCTTTGGAAGTATAGTACGTGAGTTTTTCTTATTCCAATCTTTTTATCGTCATTATGTTTGTAGGTGTTAGGTATTTGTAGGGTGTTATGTTTGTTGATAGTGTTTTGCGAATTGTGTAATTCTGGCGGCGCTATGCTTTCAGAAATTGTCGTCCCCCGACCACCGGGAGAAACAGAAATTGCCCCACCCTCTCACCCCAGTTCTCCAGAAATTTTCGGTGGTAGATGGATTTAAGGAGGACCAGCTGCTGGTTTTCTTGGACCTTGTCCTGCAGTTGGCAGCCTATCCGGGTATATCCGATGGGGAGGTCTTGTGCCTTATATACCCGTATTGCCAGGGTACGTTGGCACAGAAGGTCACCAACACTTGGCGTCGGGGCGGCACGGTCGACACTTTTCATGCGGAAGTGTTGGATTACTTCATGTATCCTCCACGACGTTCCCAGCTTAGGCTGGATTGGTTCTATCGTTATCAGGCCGACGGAGAGCCGTTGGGGGATTACGTGCAGGACATACGAAAAGCTGCCCGGGTATTAAGATTAGGGTTGACCGACACCGAAGTCCTAGATATAATTATAGGAGGACTGAATTCCCAAGACAGTTCCCGTTTAAGGTTTGGGAATCGTCCAAATTGTTTCGCGGAGATGGCCCGGTGTTGTGTTGCTTCAAATACGGTCCGACCAAAGGTCGCAGTAATTGTTCCGGTAAATCCATTTCTGCCCAAGGTGGATCCAGAGCCGATAACATCATCATCGCCTACGCCGGAAGATGAGAAGTCACTTGATGGTGGAGCTTTACCATCGTCAGTAGAATTTAATTTAGACAGTGCACATGGACCTGGACAGCTGGATTCCAGGTTGAGTACTGTTGAGGAAGTTGTAGTTGCTGAGAGTGGTGAAGAAGAGGAATCGAAGGAGGAGGCAGAAGAGTGGTCTGCACATGCTACGCAGGGGAGTATAAGTGTAAGTGTTAGGGAGGCTGCAAGTGTTTCTGAGGTCGCGGATGGACTAGGGGATGTCCAGTCTGCAAGTGTGGTAGAAGTAGATGAGGTAGAAGTTGGGGAGAAACTGGGTGGCAGCGTTGTAGAGTTTGTGGATGAGAATGATGTAGTGTGTGAAGGTGTGCAGACGCTTTCTGTAAGTATTGTTGAGGATTCCGAGGAATGGAAAGAAGTTCCAGGCGGAGTAGGGGAGCAACTAGAAGATGAAGATGTGCAGTGTCGTGATGATGATTTGGATTATGTAGAGGAAGAAAAGGAAGAGGTGGAAGAAATAGAACCAGAAGCAATTGTAGAAGAGAAGAAGATAGAAGCAGAGGAGTTAGAGGTTGAGGATAATCCAAATCGGGGTAAACGTAGAAAGGTAAGTTACCTTGATTATAATTTACATGAAATAAATCAGTATTGCTCTACACAAGATAGTTTCTCAGAGAGTGATGTCCACAAGGAACGGGTTCCTAAAGTTCGTCATAAAAGGGTGAGACAAAGCGGTTGATGGGTAGCGGGTAGATGTTCCTCACAATCCCAGTGGTGTACATCTACTTCAGGGTTGCGCCCCTGCCTCCGCGAGCCTTGGTTTTCTCCACCCATCCTTATTTTCGGAGGGAACCATGTCCTTTACCTTAGTCCTGGCTGTTGAACTTTCAAGGATCCTTGCCCTTTTCATCTTCCCAATTTTCCTACCCCTCCCCTCAGAAAACAAAGTAAAAACCAAAAAACAAATAAAAATTAGAAAAGGAAAAAGAAAAAAATATCCGAGAGGAGTTAGAGAGAAGTTAGTTGGAAGAGTGGTGACTACGTGGGTAGTAAGTTTAGTGTCGTTTTCATTTTTCTTTGTTGTAGGTTGTCGTTGATTTTTGTAGAGTCCTGGCCATGCCGCATTCCCTAGTTGCTTTCCGTTGTAGTTTAATTTTGGTTTAAAGAGTAGGTTGTTCGACGTGGTCGTGCTGAAGCAAACCCCCCTCGTTAGTTCTGCAGTAATGTAGACCAAGTGAAGGGATTGATGTTCGCGTGCCCTCTATGCGGTTTTCTCTGTCCGGCTAATAGGGGCCGTCCGCCCTAGTATAGGGATGTTTTTTTTTAACAACCAGTTAGATATGTCAAGGATATGTGATGCCTTGTTTTAGCATATGGCTGGTCAGTCCATATGTGGACAATAAAGTTATGGGCGCTCACATACCAAGGTATTAGTTACCTTGTTTTGGTCTTCGGACGCGTGTGTGAGTGGCAGCAGGAGTAGGTGGTGGTCACCAGAGAGTGTGACGTATTGGGGCGGTCCTGTGGGGTTGGTCTGGCGGAGAGGGTCGCATGAGGATGGTTGCATTGGCGTGGTGATTTTCCAATCCAGTAAGAAAAGGGGGGGGTAGTTGTTGTCCTGAGTAGGTATCAAGTTGGGCCTCAGTTGGTGGGCAAGCCTCAGGAGGTCAGAAGATCCATACGTATGTATCTTTCTTTTGTCTTTAGCTGTCTCTCCCTCTCGGGCTGTATGTGGACTCTGATCAGGTCAGCATGCAGCACTCGCACACTTACATAATACATATCTTCTTTCGTCTCTTTCATTTTCCCTTTGATTTCTGTTCTCCTGAGAGCAAGCTCAGCTGAGCCAACCCAACCACGACGTCCACTGGTATCTTTTGGGGAGAGGTACACTGCAGGGTACCCTCCTTGCCTTTAACGTTGGGGCAACTATGTTGCCCTTTTGGGGTGAGGGTGTGCTGAGTCAAAAGATTCAGCGCTAGTTCAGTCATTTTATTGGCAGTTTTGACGTTATTGGCAGTACGAAAATTAAGGACAGTACAAAAATTAAAGTAATAATGAGTGCTGCTCCCTACCCGGAAGAGCAGAAACTACAGTTTTCGACACTTTGCCTTTTGATCGGTGTCGGCATCTGCTGAGTTTTGCAGCAGTTTTAAACAACGGTGCTGCAGCCTGGTGAGATTTTCGTTACCCAAACGAGGACGGCGTTCCGTTTTTCTTGTCTCTACAGGGAAGTCTAGAGGATTGCCTCGTGGTAAATTCCTTCGGTGGAGAGAAGTGTGAATTCCATCTTCTACTTCTTATAACTATGGTTAGATAGTTTCTTAAACGACTGCGGGTTTGCCGAACAGAGACAAGTCCTGCTACATGACTGAAAGAATGACATCTTAAAAGCTCCACACTCGACACCGAAGAGAATAAGACCACAACAACCACAACAACATGCCAATCATAAGATCGCCACGTTACAAATAAGAGATCATCCTTCTGGCCACATAAGCAGGTGAAAAACAACCATTTATAATTAACACGTAGAATCAACATGGCACCAGTTATACATAATCATCAGTTTTTACCTTTCAAGTTAAACATTCATTTGGATCTCCAATTGATGGGACAGTTTAGTGTGAACACTAAGAATTAATTGTAAAATTTCAATATATGTATAGTAAATTGTCAGTTCAGAGACTGACATGTCTACAACACAGCATCCAACTTAGATTTCCACTCATTTCTTTATAGGGCTTTCGCTACAGATTTAAAGTCAGTTTTGTTATTAGTAATTTTCTCAAGTTTAATTTACTATGCATAAAAACATATATTTTCTCTTAATTTAAAATACCAGTTTATTTATTTGTATAAAAAGATTACTGGGGAGGTAGGCGAATTTTTGTCTAGTTTCAACCAAGCTATGCATGTCGAAACACTTTTCAACTTGTTTGTCGAGGCTTTGTCGAGACTTGTTTGTTGAAACAAGCCGAAGGTTGAATGAACATGTCCGTCTCTGACCTAAGTGTATTTTTTATAAGGTGCTAATATTGTGCAATTTTTCTCTTTTCATTAACTGGCCCTATTTAAGTATATATAAATTCTTTATACTAATTCTGATAACTGGGGGGCGTTAATTATTTTAAACAATTTTTATTTCTCACCCTAATTAAGTAATTAAACACTTAGCCACTGAGGCACTTGGTTTTAAATTTTTAATGTCCTGGGGACATTTGTATGCAATACTTTATGATACACATGACGTGCAATTAACCCACACCATGGGGGTACATTTATAGATATAAATCTTTAATCCTAATTCGGATTATTATAAACGGAAAAGTTAGAATTTATATACACCAGAAGGGTAATATAAAAAGGGGCGTGGCAAGAGACCTTTATGTATTTGTATACTATTGTATAATGTAATTTGTCTTGTGGAACATGTTATGTCTGTATATTTCTGTGTACATTTTGGGGGATATATATATATATATAAATATTATGCATTACTGTACTTTTGGTGGGAACTTGGGATATAGGGATTTATTATTCAGGGTCTTTTACAACAGAAAGTTAACACATGTAGGCATGTGGATATATCCTTTTCATTTTCTTTTTAAGGGAGGTATTCTATCTCAATAATCGTGGCTGATCATTTCTTTAAGGAAATTAATTATTTTATTTAACAAGTATAGGAAGTGTCACCTTTAAAGTTCATTTAATTGGTTGAGTAATTATTTTAATTATTAATAGTAACTGGGAATGAAATCATTTATCTTCATTAATTTATATACTGCATTTTAAAAAGGAACACATGATATAAATTTTATATTTTATTAAATAGTTTAATGGGAGCTTATTTTGAGGTTAATGATTATTTTAAAATTTCAATTCTTTGATGGTGACATAGCAATTATTTTCTTGGATTCAGTTATTATTTTTCAGGTGGCCTTGTTGAGAGGGTATACTTCTTTATTTAACCATTTAAAGGGGAATTATAAATCACTGTTGTATTTATTTGTTCATTATATTTTTATTATGAGATAGAATAATAAAATGGGATTGTTAATTATTTAATTCTTGAGTTTTCATTGCAAGTCCCGTCTCACTGGATCCAGCGCAATTTTTAGCTTCTCTAGGCCTTAGCCTAGTTTTAAATAACTTGTGGCCCCTCTTTACAAAAAGAAATATTCTTTTTGTTTTAACTACTCAAGATGAAGTAGGGGTTTCACAGTTAACGCTAACTAAACTTACAGCTAACAATTTTAAATTTAGGAAAATTAACGTTAAAATCCAACTCGTGTCTTGTGTTTTTATGCGACAGCTGCGGTAGTTTCTCTCTGCTGTACGTTGCTGCTCACACATTGAAACTTGGAGAGTAGTGCTACAAATGGTACTCTGAATAAACAAAATATAGCGACTTAATTAAAACTCTGAACTTGTTACTTTGTTCACGACAACGTATTGCACACATGATTCTTCATTTTGAGCCCCACAACCTTGACAGCTGGAAACAAATATTAAACCGCTTCATTTCAGTTAATAATAACGACATGTGTAAAGTGGGAAATTTGTTTAATACAGTAAATCAAAACTGCTTTAATATATTTCGTAGCAGACTTTGGCTTTACTTGACATTGGTTACGATGTGAGAGAAATTGGGGCAGCTACCTCAGCTAGTGAAGAGAAGAAATTTTTAAATATTTATGAACTGACAATTTTTTAAAACGTGGAGATGTTAAGTGATGTCTTGAGCACTCAGGGCTGGCGTCAACACAAAGCTATGACTCATCACTGGGCTATTCGGTCGCTGTCTAATGCTGTTAATTTGAACAGATGTTTCGGCTCCACCTTTGGAGGCCAACGATTGAAAACGTTACTGGTACTTTGTTCACCAAGACTGTTGTAAAGAACTTCTACTGTGGAAACTTGGACCTTATTGTTTTAAATTGATGAAAATTTTACAGAGTTGAATTGCAGCTCACAGAAAGAGGTAAGTATATCAGCTACCATAACATTAAAGCTTTTACGGCCGAAGTCAGGCTCAGAAAAATTATCTTTCGGGCTACTGGGTCGTAGTCCTCTTCTTAACACAACTTACAAATTTGACTTTCCACAATTCTATCACAAAATTTCGACTGCAGTTGCACTTCAGTGTACGTTATACGAGGGTCAGTTGAAAAGTTCGCGGAATGACATCTGTAGCTTAGTGGAAAAAACAATGTTTTCGTGTGCTGGAAGATTTGTACTTTATGTGAACTCCTGTTAATTCCCAAATCTATCTATCCATTTGTTAATTGTTCAGAAGCTGTTTAAAGTTGAGGTGTCATGCGTGTTTTGAAAAAAGGACAAAATCAAACTTCGTGGTGTGATTCTTTGTTAAAAATTCTTTAGCGGCAACAGAAATTCAAAACAAAATTGTAAGTGTAAGGAGATGCTGCGACTTCAAAACCAACGGTTTGTAAGTAGGCTCTTGATTTAAACGTGGTCGTACGAGAATTGAAAACGTTGTCGCACTTAACGAATAAAAATGCAACAACTCCAGATGCGGCAGCCATCTTGCACAACGTTTTTTCACACCAAGTTCTTGAGTTAAGGTATATAAGATGCCTATGATTTCAGCAACGTCATCCACTCCTCAATATGCGGTCTTCCAACACCCTATGACATTTTATAAATAATGACATTTTTTGTTGAACTTTTTGGACGTCCACTGCTGGGATCATCTTTAGTGCTTGTACGAGCACGTTTAAACTCGAGAGTGCCCCACTGCCCCACTTTCCGTTGTTTCTGACGGCGCAGCATCTCCTAACACATTTACAATTTTGTTTTGATTTTTTATTGGCGCTCATTTACAAGGTAATTAATTAATCACAACACGATGTTTCAATCTGTGCATTTTAAAACAAGCGTGACAGGAAAATTTCAAAAAGCTGGTAAAAGTAAATAAATTGGCAGATATATCTGGAAATTAACAGGTGTTCACGCGAAATGTACATCTTGTAGCACACGAAAGATTTTAGTTTTACCACTGAGCTATAGATGTCGCTCCGCGAACTTTTCAACTGACCCTCGTAAGTGGCTCTACTAACTCGATTGATTTTCCTCTATGAAATTCAGAGTTGGTTATATTTCTAATTCCCTTTTTACGTCAGCATATGCAGTATTTTCATTCTCTCTCTTCATAACATCAAAACTCTTTTCATGTGTTTCTTTCCTTAGCTTGAATCCTAATTTTCTGTTCTTAATCAACACCCGTGACTTACAGCCAAATGTCAAAACGGGTCTTAAATGTTTTCATGTTCGTTTCTCGAGAGATCTTCCTCCTACTAGGAAATTATTATTCAGAGCAAAATAGATTTTTATTGTTTTTGACTTTTCCTTTCCTTTTTCAAATCTTTGCTAATCGTTTTCATTTATTTATATTTTTAAGTATTACGACATTGTTCTTTCAATGTCTACTTTTTATCTTTTCTTGTGTTGTTATCTACTTTTGGTTTACATGTAAAATTTTTAATACTTTATTCGGATACAGAGTTCTATAAACTCAACCACTCTTACGATCCTATTTCGCTTTCAGATGTCACCACTACATCGTCTTCGACGGACTCTTTTTAGATAATACCACTATTCATATTTCTGATTTTAGTAAACTACTTTTGATTTATTACTTTTAGCTGACCATATTCTAAGAATATTCATGAATATTCTGCATAAATATGGAGTCAGTCTCCCACCTTGTCTTACTCCTTCCTTTGTTGTAAATACCTCTGACTCTTTATTTTTACTTATTATATAGCTACTATTGAGACTAAAAATTTTTTGAATTATTGAAATCGATTTCACGCTCTCATTTCTTTCCTTTGAAATCTCCCATAATTTTTCCTTGGTACCATAGACTTTATCTAGCTCTATAAATTGTTGGTATATATTCCTTTTTTTTGCAGGTACTGCTGCTTTACCTGCTTCAGCTTGAATATGAGATCATGAGTACTTCTTGTCCCCATAACGATTTATGACTCAAAACGTCCTGTCTATAATTCCCTTAAATATTTGTATAACTGTTCACAACGGCGCTGTTCCTCTACAGTGACTACACTCTATCTTATCTCCTTTCTTTAAAATTAAGACTATTAGTGCCTGTTCTCAGCCCTTAGGAAATTACAAAATATTCCTATTGCTAGTAGTTTCGAGTTGCAAAATACACAATTAATTAGTGATTGTCAAAATAGACATCACTAGAAGAATAACAAGTTTTTAAAACATGTGGTTCTAGCGACACCCATAATAACGATTACAGAAACCATTTCATAACACACAAAAATTACGTAACATATGTATATTGCAAGGTACTAATTACTTGAATAATATACAACCAACAACAAAAAACTATAAAATCAGAATATATATAAATTACAGTCGAAAGTATAGGCATATATGGAGCAGAACTGTGGGAAAGAAATCCAAAATAAGAGCTATGGAGATGGATTACTGTCGGAGGTACTGTAGACTAACAAGACTAGACAGAGTGAGAAATGTAGAGATAAGACAAGCGATGGGAATCGACCTTGACATTATAGAAACAATAGAAGCAAGAAGACTGAATTGGTTCGGACAGCTAAAAAGAATGTCGGATGAGAGATGGCCAAGGAAGGTATGGGGATGGACTCCACCCTCTAGAAGAAGCGAAGGAAGACGTAAAAATTCATGGAAAATGGAGTCGAAGATGCGATGAATGCAAGAGGACTTACAGAACAGGACTGTTTAGACCGGCGCCAGTGGAAGCTAGGATGCGAGAGGCGGCGCCAGCCTTAATTAAATCGCCTAAAAAAATATATAGACATGTAAAAAAACAACGATACACATGTAAGTTTTAACGACCATAAAATAGAAAAAACTATTGAATAACCTGTCCGGTTTACGGTTTTAAAATTTACAGTCTCGGACAGGTGTGGTACCTGATGTGACCTCAGATCTCTTGCACATTTTCATTGTTAAACAGTGTATAAGTTATTTCACTGTTTTGTCCTCCTAATTATATTTTTCTGTGAGTTACGCCGGTATCGACATGACCTTAACACACGCTCAGTAACTATACATTTTCGCGAAATTAGCAGAAACTGATTAATACCACCATAAAACGATGTGTTGTGCGCAATTTTACGCGCCCGTGGATTTGCGGTGGTGCGCTTTCTTGTGTTTAAAATACCACAGAGTAATTATCTGCTTATTTCTCCGTTAATCACAAAATTACGGCGTAACTGACAGCACTTGGAAGAGCAATGATTGAAATGAAGATTTAAATGAATATTAAAAGGTTTTTGGCACGTATTATTGCTATGAGGATGATTTTTCTTCTTCTTCTTCTTCTTCTTCTTCTTCTTCTTCTTCTTCTTCTTCTTCTTCTTCTTCTACTACATTTCAGGAATTAGGCAATGTGCCTGTTCCGACTCCACATTATCAGGTCCATTTCTTTTTAAATTAAGAAATTAGAATAAAAAAAGAAGGACACCCTAGCTCTCCGGTACTCTAATAGCGTCGGGGTCAGAAAAGAACAAGAGTCAGTCAAGAGAGACTAGACAGGAAAGATTAAAGGAAGAGTAAGTTGAAGGTTAACGTAGGTTAAACCTTAGGTTAAACCTTCGTTTAACCCAAGGCAAGTTCAATCAAAGTGAGAATCCAGCTAGGGCACATCGGAATTGCCAAACCCTATTCACAAGATGTGGACCACTGATGTTGGATGATTTTCTTTTTTCTTAACTACTTATCATCAGAGTTTAAAGTTATTTAAATGTAAGTTAAATTGTTAATTTGTTAAATGTCAGTGACTTCTTAATCTCCGTCAGTCACTCAAAATAAGATAAATTTTTTTTTAATTTTATAATTATACAAATTTTGCATTGTTAACTGTTAATATTATGACTTTTACATACATACATTATTTTAATACACGCACACTTAAAAGAAATTGGACACAGTATATTTTAAAATAAGAATTTTTGTTTTAGATAAAACACAATTTTAATCTTTTTCAAATTCCTCTTAGTTTTTTCATCTCACGATACTCTCTTCTCTCTACAAAATTAATTTTTTTACATGAAGTAGTGTTTTGACGTAACTTAAAGAAGGTAAAGTCATACAAATCATAGTTGGATACACAAATGTATTAGAGACAGTCCGACACACGAAAAGGGACGCACCAGAACACATAACATTGCAATGTGTGTTGGTGTGTGTGTGTGTGTGTGTGTGTGTGTGTGTGTGTGTGTGTGTGTGTGTGTGTGTGTGTGTGTGTGTGTGTGTGTGTGTGTGTGTGTGTGTGTGT
This sequence comes from Magicicada septendecula, assembly GCA_034769895.1. Lineage (NCBI taxonomy): Eukaryota > Metazoa > Arthropoda > Insecta > Hemiptera > Cicadidae > Magicicada > Magicicada septendecula. The sequence goes on along the minus strand of CM068373.1, from coordinate 319,430,148 downwards.
GTGTGTGTGTGTGTGTGTGTGTGTGTGCATATATAACATTTATTATTATAATATTAAATATATAATAATAAATGTGTGTGTGTGTTTGGTCATCTATAACATTTATTTATTTTTATAATATTAAATATATAGGATTTTGTTAGTGAGTAACAGATTTAAAATTTAATTTATTAAAAATTGTTGTGAAAAAAATTCAGTGATTATAACAGGAATATCACATAAACTATACGCAGATCTGAAATAAATATGTTTCATTTCGATTTCGTTGTCAATGACGTGTTCGTTGATTAACTAAATATAAGTATATCACTACCGACTCGGAACACAAAGGGTAGTACAAAGGGTTTCAAAAATATATAAACACTTGGTACGTTTCACCAAGTGACCAACGGGTCATCAATTAATATCGTGACAAAGAGTAGTGTTCCGAGTCAGTAGTGATATATTTAGTTAAATATGTTTATTACACTGGAAGTCTTATTTGATATTTTTGTCAATATAGATTTTTAAAGTAAAAACTGTTACGTGTTATTCATATCTGATAATATTTTATACGGTGGTTGCTTAACTCAGCAATATGTGAGCCATTGAAGGAAATAGCAGAGACGACGAGGTAGGCCGGAAGCGGAACTGAATCTCGAGGATTAACCCATCCGTAAAATGCAACTAATTATGCAGCAGAGGTTTCGTTTCCCGTCTCTCCATTACTTTCTTTTACACTGGTACCTAAAGCCGTACATGTAACGTAATAGAGATTTTATAACTTTGTCTACTTCAGCTTAATAACGACAGAATTTCTGCAACACGGTGACATCATGTCGTGTCACAAGCAGATAAAAGAAATAATTATAGAAAATATTTGATAGTTTAAAGATATGATTAAATTGGTTTAAGCAATAACTAATTGTGTCTTTAGATGAATGTGATGTGGGAATCTCTCTGAACGGTGAAAGAATAAATAACATACGTTATGCGGATGATGCCATCATATTCGAAGATAAATTAGAGGGAGTGCAACAACTAATGAATAGAGTGACAGAAAGCAGCCGTGGTCTAGACATAAATGTTAATAAAACGAAGCTAATGATTATATCTGTAACCCCTCTTTCAATTTTCCCCCTTTTTTTTTATAAAAAAGTATAAATTCTTTTTTTTGAAAGAGAGGCCACTAGTTATTTAGAACTAGGCAAGAGCCTAGAGAAGCCAAAAATGCGCTGGTTCCAGTATGACGGGACTTGCAAATGAAACTCTGCTCTAACACAACAATAACAAGATTTATTAGAGTTATGTTTTTTGTACAATAAATTCCCCAGTATATGATATATGCGCCTTCGAATGATTAAGTTAATCTTACACAATCCATAGAATAGATCAAATTCATTAATAGAGTTCAATATTATACATATGCACATATTTGCATCTTCATACAATCAAATTAGGATTACAAGTGCTTTGACTTCATAAGAATAGCTCAAAACATTGTTATAATTCAACATTAAACATAGGCATCGCCAAATAATTGACCTTGATATCACTGAGCAGCATACAGTTACTTCTAAATAATGTAAGAATGGCGCATAGTATCGACCTTCCCAGTAAGTCACATAAACCATAAACATGATATATATATATATATATATGCATAACAACGTATAAACAATCTAACCATCACATAAAGGCATGACACACAACATATAATTAACATAGATACACATTTACATATAAATACCACACACCATGTCCACCTGGTTAACAGCATATATATTGTCATCGTAACACCCTCAAACCCTCTTATTCAGATCAAGTACCCGGCCCACCTTAAAACTTTTCAATTAGCAAACCCCAAACCAAATAATAAGTCACAAAAGACCAGAGTTGAAACACCCCAAAATCCTAAGTATGTGAAAGGCCAAAGTCAAATTGGCAAAATAGTCAGAACGGCACACGAGTACCAAGCATAAAAGGTAATTATCAATTTCGTAACCCAAATAATAATAAATGTGCCATCACGAGGTCAACATGGCTGCCCGGTTGCATAAACTACATATTCTCATTTCTTTTATTTTCTTACCAAAAAACAAATTTTTAAGCAAGATCAGTGGAACGTAACCACCCATAAATAACTTAGAACTGGTATTGATTTGTTTTACATTCTTTAACATTTATCAATGAATTATTATTATGAATTATTAAAAAAAGGAAAACTTAACAATTCTTGTGCTGGCTATGACAAAAGTTTAGTGGTTACAAAATTATTTAAACAGTAGGAATGAATTTCAGAAAGCAGAATCTATGGATTTAATTTGATAAAACATACTTGAGGTGTTCATAAAGAACCCACTTGACCTCAGGCACGGTCATGCGCCCGGACTAGATCCAACAAACTATGACATGTTATGGACCTGTGGAAAAAGGCATCAACAGGTGTCGTCCACAGGTTAAAGCACCTCCCCCAAACCCTTAATTAATAACCAATTCAAAACCCAACTAAATGAAAATGTATATAACCCCGAAAATTCCCCTACAGGGTACCGAGACACCCGTGCATGCATACGTAACGCTAATATCACTTAGTGACGGTCAGTGCCGCCCACATTTACAGTAAAAATAACTAACATCAATTCGGGTGATGCATGACCCTGGCTGAGTTTACAAATTCTCTGAGGCGTAAGGAAAGATAATATGTAACCCCAAATGTCCCGTTGGACTTGTGCGCAACAAAGTTCTAAACTGGAGCATTTCCAAAATGTCCCAATGTAAAGTGTAGCGGCCACAAACTTTTTTTTTTTTAAAAAAAAAAAGGCATAAATGTCACCTGGTTAACAGCATAAGGTGTGAGGATCTTGTCGTGTGTGTCCGTCCATTCGTCCTGACAGCTAGACGGAAAGTGATTGGATTTACTTCATGGAAGGCAGGTGATCGGCCATCCGCTGGAGCGAGACCGATTGACGACTAATTCGGAAACCCTGCACAATTATATGGGTAATTACTCACAGGTTCAATAAATCACAATACCCCATTCACCCAGCTGAACCCACACTTCAGGACATGCCCAGTTTAAAATCTCCAGAAAATTTACTTATGCATTGAAACCCCATTGAATTAAATAAATCACTTCAAAAATAACATATTTAAATATTATAATATATAATACATTCAAATATATTCATTCAGCATAATAAATCATTTCAAATAAATAGTCATTCATAAGTTCTCGTCAAGCACTAAATCACTTTCGACATGAGCTAGCAAACTTTAACAGGTTCGTGAGGTATGTTCATTTCACCAAAATCACAAAATAATTAACTTACGCCCCATTCTAATATAATGAATTAAATAAACAGGCACAAAAACTGTAAAACACTATCTGTTAGCCAGCGTTAACATCTGAAATATGAACAAACAGAAATTAGCCTGATGCACGCCACGTGTTGACTCTAATGCAAATATATCGCCCGGCATCAGCGTTGATATTAAGTAAAATACAATTTATTTTTATTAAATGGTAAGTAATATATCTTAAACACACTCACCGGAGAGTCGCGTAGTTGTTTATCTAGGCATAGTTAAGTATAGTAGGTAAAATTCCAATTCGGAGCTGCCAGGCGAATACAGACGCTACTACGCTGAACGCTGAGAGTGAACTGGTTCTTACAACCCCTGAAAATTTTTACGAAGCTACAGACCTAGAGCGCGTGCGGATCGGCACAGCGGAAAGATAACAAGACGGACGCCGGTAATACTTAATTTATTAATTCGACGCTGCCCGTTCTCGTTGACATAAAAAAAACAGCCGAGTTTTCCAAAACACGGCACATATCTAAGAACAAGTTCACAAACTGCAGCCTTATTATAAACCAAAGGCCAGTTGAACGTGTAACCCAATTTACATAGCTTAGTACTATAGTCAATGAACAATGGGACCACTCTCAAAAAATAAAGAGCAGAATTGAAAAGGCAAGAGCAGTGTACACTAGAATGAACAGTTTTTTTAAAAGTCACAATTTATCAATAAATACAAAGATGAGACATTTACGCTGCTACGTATTCTTGGTACTCTTCTACGGTGTAGAATCTGGGATTTTGATTGAAGCCACAACTAAGAAATTGGAATCTTTCGAAATGTGGCTCTACCGTAGAATACTGAGCATTTCATGGACAGCATATAACTAATGTTGACGTTCTTAGAAAGATGAAGAAAAATAGGGAAGTTACTAACACAGTGAAGATAAGAAAGCTTCAGTATCTGGGACATCTCATGAGAAATGAACAGAGATTTTACTTATTGCAGTCCATACTACAGGGAAATGTATTTGGAAGGAGAGGAGTTGGGCGACCGAGAGTTTCATGGCTGAGAAATTTAAGGGCCTGGTTTGGCATGAATACAACTGACGTATTCTGTACAGCACTGCAAAAAGTTAAAATAGCCTGTACGATATCCAACATCCGAAACGGATAGGAACTATCAAAAGAAGAAATTATGTGTGACGTACCTTATATGTAGTTGTTAATATCAGAATGTAAGCTTGTAACCGAGCAGAGTACCTATGGTCATTGTCATTACACTGCTATGTACATACAATATCCGGATACAATATCCAGTAAACTAGAACGTCATCAGACTCTCATGTTAGTAGTTTGCTTGTATAACAGTGAGAAAATAATAGTACGTACATACAAGTCCCGCTATAGCCTAAATTTTTTCATACTTCGTAGGCTATCACGGCCGTAGTCATTGGTTAAAGAAATTATATCCGGGCCGTTTGGCCGTGGTCGATTGGTTTTTGCTGTCATTGTCTAAACGTTGCGACTAACTGGAAAACGATAAAAGCAAAATCGGTACTTGGGGTACGTTCGGCTTTCCACCCTTTTCTCGAACACTTTGTAAACTTTTTTCTACTGAAGAAAACAACGTAGCCGAAACTTTTAGACACCGACCCCGGCCAAACAGCCCTGATATAAATTATTTTATTCATATGTTTAACATTTAAATCTCTGGTTAAATTTCTTAATGCATAGTAAAGCATAGAGACTAATTTATAATGTCACATCACAGTCATTAACAAACAACTACCAAACATCGTGTGCCTTACGGCCTCTACACCTGAACTGCTACAACACTCATTATACCTCTGCATCCCATTGGCGTACTCTCTCGATGAAGTTGCCCCGGCGTTCATTCAATGTCGCAGACAAGCGTACGCGTCACTGGCAGACGACGCTTGTTTAGTCTACCGAGTGGTTTTGTAAACCGTTCTTCGTCTACACACAAGAGGTGGGCAGATATATCTATAATAGGTATTTTGGAACGATATTTTTGTGGAACGGATATAACAGTGACTGAAAAGTTGAAATACCTGTTCCGATTCAACCCCCCTACCCAACTAACGAGTAAACAAGTACACAAATAACAAGTAAACGAGTACTACGAGTATTAGGAGTATTACGTATACACAAGTAACAACAAGTAAACGAGTACTAGGAGTAATACGAGTAGACTAGTCACCAACTTGGTAAGTTTTTAAAAGCGAATTATATTGTGTTATAACCTACAGAGTGGCTGATAGGCCATACAGTACTTTTTGTTAATGTGATTTCGGAGACGTTTTAACTTTACTGCACGTCTCACGTAAATTGTTTTGACATTCTTTGTTGTGCTATTACGTGCACTCTAAATTTTATTGCCTGAGTTTTGCAACTGATCTGTCTAACCAAAGTGGAATCAATAATTTAATTTTAAATGTATGTCAGTTTGTTTACTCCTAGTGAACATTTAAATTAGTATTCCCAAAGGGACATAGGCCTATAAATTCTCTTGTTTCTTATTGTCTTTTAAACAGTAACAGCTTAATAAAGTCACAGTGTAAAGTAACACTGTTAGTATCTTTAGTTTCATCTTATTTCTTATAACAAATTATATAATACAGGTATATGTATAATAAGTATAAAATAACAGGTACTTGTACGTGTTAATGTTTTTGGAACGGTATCGTTCGTATTTTTAAATACTAGTTTAGCACACCTCTACTACACACCAACTATATATATACACCAACTCTTTATAATTCCACTTTGAAACTTTATTTAATGTACAGGCCATTTTGTAAGACCATGTCTATAAAGTATAGACTTGACTACCTTATGTTTCTGAAAACACGTGCGACCCACTACTCGTAACAGCCGTGTCTTAAGTGCGTATCGATAACACTGGGTAATAGTGATCGACGTTTTAAAAAATACAGTATAGATCAGGTGCTTGTACTAGTCGCTTTCTGTTTGTGATGTAAGACAAAACAAAATAAACAGAAATAATACAGGATGAGAAAAGTAAGGTTAAGAGTGAAGAAACTGAGGAACGACAAAACAAGTGTCCCTTGAAACAGTGATCATGTTACGCAATTATTAAACTGCGGTTGAACACAAGAAGTTGGCATTAATAACGGATTAATAACGCCAAATTGGTAAGTTGTTTTATAACCTTGATATTGTTGATACAAAAGAACGAATTACAAAACGTCAGGAGTATGACAAAACGGAACAAAAATACAGATTATTGCATTTATAACACAACCAGAATAGTTTAAAGTACAAGCTTTATACGTTAACGAGAAGCGTTTCACATGGCGAGGTATCTCGTTCCTGCTCAATTACCCGCCATTCGTCTCAAATGACGGAGTGCTTAAAAGCACTAATCTAGAAGTGACCGGGAACTAGATCTGATCACAGTTGTGTCAAGTAGACACCCTGCGCACTCTCTCTGCGGTATATTAGATAGGTTGTGTTCGACCAAAGGCCATTAACCTGCCTGAATCCGCGTTTCTGCGCAAACACTTCAAGTCTCGGTTAATGGATCTGTACTTTCTTTACATTGCAGTCATGACCACCTTTCTGTGAGTTCCAAAAATACTAGAAGGCTTGTAGACACATTCCTCAAGCAAATAGGTTGGGCCTCCTTATAGTTCGATCTCGGGGAATAATTGTGATTGGCGGCATATCCATTTGTTCGTAACACTCTCTGACCGGAATCCAGTTATATGTCTTCATGTAATTGGGAAATTTAAAACTACTGTGAGTATAGGATGTGGTTACCTGTCACGAGGAGCAAGTATCCTTGGCAAATCATCCCGATTTTGAGGTCTCTGTTGATTGAGTATCTAAGTTGACATTTAATTGCAATTAAATATTCCAGACATTGGAGTCTTTTGAATGTGCCTTTACCGTAGCATACTGAGCATTTCATGGACAGCACATATAACTAACGTTGAAGTTCTTAGAAAGATGAAGAAAGAAATGAAAGTTATTAACACAGTGAAGATAAGAAAGCTTCAGTATCTGGAACATCTCAGGAGAAATTAACAGAAATTTTACTTATTGCAGTCCATACTACAGGGAAAAGTACTTGGAAAGAGAGGAGTTGGGCGACCGAGAATTTCATGGCTGAGAAATTTAAGGAACTGGTTTGGCATGAATACAACTGACTTATTCCGTGCAGCAGTACAGAAAGTTAAAAGAGTCTGTATGATATCCAACATCCGAAGCGGATAGGAATTATCAAAAGAAGAAGAAATATTCCAACAAATTTCAAAAAAGAACCAGACGCGTCTTAGGACACGGTTCTTCTATGAACGTACCACCAAACAAACTTCTACCGATAGAATACATTAAGAAAATCTGTACCTAAATCCAAAGGGATCGTCGACAGACTGACCGGGAAGGTGTGTAGCCGTAACTTGAACGATTGCTTGTTATTCTTTAGGAGGTTGGCATAGAGCTAGAGGAAGCTAGGCTATTTTATAACCCAGCATCCTCTTTCTCTACTTTAAGGATCTCACTGATGTTGACTAGTACAGTGACATAATCACAATAATAGTGACCCAATCAGTCACTTCAAATAATCAAATGTCTACGGAGAAAGACGACTATTAAAACCTACGTCTAGTTATACGTTGCATCATAATGTAATAAATGTTATCAAGTTATAATGTTTTAATATTTTAATTTTGTAATGTTAATGTTATACATTTTTTGTATAAAAATTGGATTCATATCTACGTAAAACGAGAAAATTGAAAGAACTGTACAGTAAGCTTTCAAAAAGAGAAAACGACTTCCTACGAATTTTGAGCCGTGTGTTGCGTACGCTGTATTTGACGTAAGGAAAAAACAAATCCAAAGTTAGTTAACCACTTCAGTTCCTTTAGGTTTTAATAGAAATCCTGTTTTATAAAAATATCTAAAGTAACTGCTCAACGATCAAAACACTCCACTTCGTAAAACCGCTCGAGTTTAGGTGTATTACGTCCGCTGTTAAATTCTATAGTTAATTACAAACTTTCTTCGATACGCACCAACTATCTTTCAGCACTATAGAAAATAAATAAGCTTATAAAATTTTATAACTTAAACAATTTAACAAATATTACTACAAATATTGTTACGTTGGCATTATCGTAATTATGATAGTATTAATAAACTAATGTAGACCTCAATAGGAGTAAATATACAACAACAATACACAAAGTAGATTATGTAACAGAATCAAAACATAGTCGTCAGTTTATTTATTACAATTTTTGTTAAATAATAATTTGAAAATTACGAAACAATGTTGAATACCAAATTGGAAACATTCTATTAAGAAGAAATAAATCGCGTCCTAACCCTCGACTCAAGTTTTTGTTTAAGTATTACTAACTATATGCAGATCCTCTATAAAATAAGACAAGCATACATTCTCAAAAATGTCTCAGTTAGTCTAAGCTTGATGGGCAACACTACAATGCAAATGTTTACAATTTGGCGATGGTTAATTTCCGACTTTTTTAAGTTACCAAAAATCTTGTAAGATTACTTGTGAAAAAGTAGAAGATTTGTTCTTGAAGTAGTTCATGTACATTATAGTAAATAAAAAGGAATTGAATATTTTTTTACTTAGCAAATTTTTAAACAAATTATTTAAACGAATAAGTAAAGTCATGGTCAATTTAATTAACCATGTGTGTTTTTATGATAATTTACACTGTATTATTTACTTAATAATGACAGAAAATAATTGTAAAGTAATACACAATTAAAAAACATAATTACTGTACATTGTTTCATCTGGATCACTATTCTTTTAGCGCCCCCGCAACCGTACAAAAGCTCACATTGCATTTAAGCCTTTGCAATGACGAGGTGGGGTGCGACCAGAAGTCAGTTGATACTTCTTTAGTGAGGACTGCTGACAAATGGCGCACACTGTTTCAATTCATCCTGTACACACGAAGATTCAAGCCAACTGAATAAAGTATCAATGAACACAATTTCGTTGCATACAGAAAGTGAAACTAATCAGTAGAAATGCGTATGAACCAAAGATTTCCTTCATTCGTCTTTATTTGCGAGTCTTAGTAATGTAGCAATTATAAACTTTAAAGAATTATACAGATTTTGAAAATTTAGCCACTCTGTTAAGCTAAGTAGAAACTGTTTAAAGAAACATCGTTTCGCTCTTTGCTCAGGGTCCGGCAGTTCGTAGGCGTGTACATAAGCTACGGGATGTAATTATTTATTTGGTGTAACTACCGAAATTTTAAAGCAATTTCTACAGTCGGTACATGATGTTACGAAACATGAGATTTTCCCTTCTTTTCTATCGCTTTAGAACGTCTTTGCTGTATTTATCTTTAAAAACGTTCAACTATTTTATATTTAGCTTTCATCATTCAACTCGTAAAGCCTGTCAAATGCAAATCATGAGGCCCCTCTTCTAATAAAGTATCACGTTACTTTCATTCATCTATTTTATATTGTATATTTATGTAAACATTGCCCGTACTATTTCTTCTTCCAAAACGTCTTATTGAGTATGTATTGTAGCGTATTAGTCTGAATGTATATAATCTACAGCATCCTCTTCTTTAGACTGTGTGTACAATAAAGGCATTAGCCGCATTGATCTCAGCGAAGTAGTTGTAATGTTACCTGGGTGAAAATCGATTGCTTTTAGAAACAGTCGTGGGGAGTGGATACTGTACAAGGTTGGTGACAGACAAGGTATTACATTTTACTAACAAATTTCGGTCAACAGTACGGACAGCGGTTACTTTGTAGTGGTAACACCCCAGCTGCAAACGGTTCACTGTCAAAACGGGGGACCCCTTGATGTTGTTGTTATTGTTATTCAGTATCTTCTCTTCAACACCGTAATTGAATATGAAAAGCAAATATCATTTATTTAAAACAAACCAATGTAAAACCTATATGAATCGTTATTTGAGATTGATATGTTTTGTTTTATTAGCGGGGGTCCTACAGTCTATGCCCCATCCCGCATTTCGATCGCCATTTCTCCCTATCTTTCCAGTCATCGTCTTCAATAGCTCAATCTCTCATGCTTTTTCTAATTCCTGTTCTTCATTGTGTTGTCAGTCTTCCTTTTCTTCTCCTGTTTTGTGGTGTGTAAGTCAATGCTTTCTTTGGCCATCGCTTCTCCTCCACCCTCATTACGTGACCATACCGTAGCAACTGTCTGGATTCTATTCTTTCTGCTGTTATAAATACGCGCCCTGTTTCCCTTCTTATATCTTCGTTTCTAACCAATAGACTATAGTAGCCAATAGAGCCATGGCTATAGTAGCCAATAGACTCATTTGTTGAAAGACAATTCTTTATTAAACAATTTTATATTATAAAGCCATACGACAATAGTACATTTTAATGTGTTAATGAATAAAATTTTCCCACCTCCAGATACAGACTCTTTTGTAGTAATTTAAAATTAACCTGTCTATGCAGTTTTAATTTGTATCGTTGCAATATATTGGGTTCAATAATTAACTAACGTTTCACATGACGTAAATCGTCTTGCAAGCCAAGCGAGAGTAACATTGTTACGTATTTTGAACCCTCCCCCCGCAAAACCACTGTCACTTTATACTCGTTGTAACTGCGGATTCGTAATTTATTATGTTAGTGGTTGTTATTATTTGTAATTGCAGTGAGAAATGTAGTCTTGCATTATACGTACGGGATTTATAATATTACTGTGAGTACTTACAGAATTATCAAATTATATCTACAGATTTTCTTTTATATAATGACAAAAACATATAGTACATGCTGCCATTGCAGAAATACAAAAATACTTTTGTTTAGAAATAAAACACTATGTAGTAAATTAATCAAACAATTAAACGAATTAAAAATAGATACAAAAAGGTAGGAGGGGCTGTAAGATTGTATCAAACCAACCAAGCGACTTGAGTGAGAGAGAGAGAGAGAGAGAGAGAGAGAGAGAGAGAGAGAGAGAGAGAGAGAGAGAGAGAGAGATAAAAGATTAGGTTTACTTATGATTACACTATCAGTTATTAAACGGAACTTTCTGGATTTAGTTATTAATTAGGATCGTGCTCATTTACAGTATATTACAACGACACAAATTACCAATTTAAATGTAATTTAAATTGTGTAGCCCCACGCTTTTGGGAGACAATTTATACAACGGTATATCTTTGTGTATATAGGTTGCAAATACAAATTTATATGTGTTTGAGGAGCCCCAGGTTCTTGGGACATCAAAATTTTATAACACTACAAATTGATATTTATTTAATGTAATTTAAATGTGTGTGTTATATAACATAACAAATTCAATTTAATTTATTGAATTGATTTCATGGGTCTAATCGTAATAAGAAGATGTTACGTTATTTAAGTTTCAAAATTGTTCCATAATGTAACAAAATCTTTCATATCGCATATTAAACATTGACTCATTATTATATCGTTTGTACGAAGTTTTTGTACATAACTTATTACTAACAAATTACATACACAAGTTATATACAAATCTTATTATCTAATTTTAATTACTTTAAAATATTTATTTTACTCTCGGCTTACTCATTGTGTGCTCATCGTTTTGCAATTGCTGATTCATTAGCTACAAAACTGAATTTACTTCTATTCAAATTTCTTTTATATTACTTTGTTTTAACTTTCTACTGCATATCCATTCTCGTTTATCATCAAAGACTTTACTAATTACGTTAATTCAAATTTTAAATAATTCTCTTATCATTTACGTTACTAATTACTAAATTTGATACAAGAAATATTATTCTAATTTTTATTCTGCTTTTAAATTTATGTATAATTTATTTATTTTAATATTGGTTGAATGTCTTTCATTCCAACTTTAATTAGTGTCTTTCAAATGTCTATAATTACAATGGTTTTGTATCACCTCGTTTGACGTGGTTATTCATCTGTACGTCCTCCTTCTAGTCCTCTGGTCGTGTCCTCCGTGTCCTTCTGGTCCTCTGGTCGTGTTCCACTACATGTGCTAATTAATAGTCGTCCCGTCTCATGCCATATGGTGCCGGTGTGTCCATAGACCTCATCGTATGTATTCTGCGGCTCTGGTTGGACATCTAGTTTGTCCTGTGACTCTTACTATATATGTGAATTGGCGTCGTCGACTAACATAGCCTTCTGCGGCAACGGTTGAATCGAGAAGAAGAAACTTTATTAGCGCGACCTGGTATTTATAGTCAGGTCGTGCAAAAATTCCTGTCTGAACAATATTTGACCTGTCTGATTCTGTCGAGCGTCACTTTCTCCACTCTGGTTCAAGTCACAATTTTCGTCTATCTTTGCGAATTACGAAGTTTGTTTCACATCACTCGATGGTCAATCGCTCACTAATTTTTATTTGATTACTATACGTAAATTGCACTTTTTTATAGTACTCACAAAAAGAGTTATTCATTTTTTACGTATAGTAATTGCACTTTCCGTCACATCTGTACGGTTTTTTAACACTTTATTCACCTATAATTTCTACACACTTTGGTGCCTTTTGTTTTATCCTATCCTATACGACGACGACGACGACGATGATGATGATGATAATGATGATGATGATAATGATGATGATGATGATGATGATGATGATGATGATTAAAGTAAATATCACATCAGCCGTATCACAACACAAACAACCATCGAAATTATAGGGCAACCAAATGAAAGCGGAAAGTGTGATGTAGGACTACAGTTAATGAAAATTTAAATTCACTGGAAACATTTCTTTTACGTTAACAAATTATCGATTAACTAACAGTCTACAGTTAAATTTATCTGTTTTTGAGAGGTTTTATCTAAATTATTTAAAAAATAATTTCAGCCTACAACGTACACTGCTTTCTTTTCTAACAACGAAGGTAACACGAAAAAAGTATGGCTTTTTTAAAATTATGTTTTGTTGGTTCGGCAACTAAGGCCTTTAGCCCAACGAGGTCTACCAGGAGCGTTGTTCGACGGGATGCTACGTTTTCAACTCAACTTTAGTTGACCCAACGGGAGTGGAAACTCGAACACACTACGATGAAAAACGACATTTTTAAAGCCTATACAATAATCTTGCTGTCCTTTTGGGAAGGACAGAGTTTCTTCAGGTCACCTTTTACTCAGTGTCTCTACCTCAGTTCTGCAGGAGCACTACAGTTTTTGATTATGTGTTTCACTGTAAGTGCTCGGCCAGAAGTGCAGTCGGGTGTTTCTTGTCCTTGTAGAAGGTTCGTAGACGTCAAATTTGTGTGCCTAATTTGCAGTCTGGTAATGAAAACTTGTTCATGACGACTGCGATCACCTGCTACTTGCCATTTACGGACGCCCTGCTTTACGGCAGAAAGTTTTCTCATGGCACTATGTTGATATGTGGTAGCTAGTTTCGTGTCGTCAGCTCGTATAGCAATCGCATCGAATCGTGGGCTATCCGTAGAGTTTCTCGCCGCAGTGTCAGCTTCTTCGTTACTTTCATTACCTGCAGGATTCAGACACCAAATAAAAGTAACACATGAACCCAGGTCTGGCAACGCGTTTCATAATGCCATTATCCGGTGTAATAACGGATCCACTGTGCTGGATTGTCCAAACCCGTTAGAAATTCAGGAAACCTGTACAGATAAAATATTTCATTTCACCTCGGTATTCACAGAAACAAAGAGCCTGCCACTCCGCGTACAATTCGGCGATGTATACACTTGCCGCCTTGGGCAGCGTCCAAGAGTGTGAGGCGCCTTCGATGACAAACGCACTCCGTCCCAATCCGCTCTCCGTCTTCGACACATCAGTGTACACAATGGTGTGTTCCTCGACTTATTCCTCTAGTACTGATCTAAGTAGGAGTTTCAGTTCAATTGGCCACGATTTCTTGCGTCTACTAGCAACGCATGAAGTCGGCAATTTGGTTTGTGAAGCAGTCACGGAGCGTACGCTTGGATTATCGGCGCCTCTATGTTGTAGCTCCGGGCTATTTAGAGCTCACGAATGGCCTGGTGAACGGCGGCCGTATACTCTAGCAAGTCTGTTGTTCGCCAGTAACATGTGGTTTATGTGGCTCGGTAGAGCTAGAATTTTAGCCACATATCTCAGCAACAGTAGTTAACCTCGTACAGACGTCGTTCCTACTTAACAATATTAGCTTTCTACAGGGACAGTCTGGAAGGCACCTGTGGCGTAGCGCACTCCACGTTGTGAACAGAATCCAGCTTTTTCAAGCACGGCCTCCTGGGTTAAAACCCCACATTTTTCGGCGTACTTATAACGCTAACGACGGCTTATATGTTTTGGCGTTGGCGTTTTATCAGCACAGGGACGCTCTCGTGAAAGGGTGGGATAACTGTCTACGCCAGACGTAGAGCAAGGCCCGGGTTACAGATCGGAAGATCGATAGCCAAGAAAATATAATTTCTAAAGTTGAAATGTGTGCTCTCGCCTGTGTTTAAAAAGCCATGCGATTTGTTTAGCAGTAAATCCTCAGTCCTTATTCCAGAGCTGTTTGTTCTAAGAGAATCCCAATTAGGACTATAGGCCTATAGGCGTTGAAGTCCCCAGCAACGAGTATCTAATGGAGGTGTTAGCTCCTCGGGCAGATCCTACAGATGTTCGGCTTGCCACTCAGAATCTGATAAGTTTAAGCATCAGATCGTCAACGTCAACGGCTCTAATAAACTGATTGCTACTGCTTGTAGAGGCGTAGCGAGCGGGATATTTGTTGCTAAGAAATTTAGCAACGCTTTCCTAGATCTGATGTTTGGAGTCACAAGGATGCTTGCCATGTTAAAGAATCAGTCGCAACAGTCCGTGCTTACTTTGTTCGCTTGCCTTTCAGCCAGCTTCTGTTCTTACTTTTTTGCAGATTGCCAAGCAACGAGCACTGTGACTCTGCCCCTAATTAATTTTCCCTCATGTCACGTTTCTCTTTGAAAACGTATATAATTTGTCTGACATTAGCTTATAAAACAAATCACATTTGTTCACATTGAAAGTATCACGGGGCTCGTACCGCGCAATTAGATTAAACAGCCTTCCATTTTGCCACTCACTAACATCACGTTCACTGACAGACACCGACTTTCCGGAAATCAGGCGATAAATGATTCCATTCTTTGCTTAAATCTGTCCAACCAACCATTTAAGGCAGAAAATTAAATTTACGTCTATTTCACTCACCTTATCTTGAATGATAGGCCCACTTATAGATATAGTTGAGCTTCGAGCCTGATGAAGCCAGTCACCCAAAATGTTCTGCAGGTCCTCGTATTTCCCTCACTTTACTTTCCTTCGCTGACATTCATCTGATGTCGCAGCTGAAATGATTGAGTTCTTTAGTATTATTATTATTATTAAAGCGGCTATTTATTACTGTTCTTAACATCTGGTGATGGGTTTGTGAGGATATGTCAAAAATATAACAGAAATTTTAACTTATTTGTGTCGACTTTTCGACAATCTTTATTGTCATCATCAGGACCTGTGTATGAATACAAAATAAATGTCAAACACAACAGAACAATTATTTGAGTAAACGTGTTTGTTTATGTGAGAGTGTGTGTATGAGTGCGCGCCCGTGTTTGTGCGTATATGTGTATCCTTGTATATGTGAAAGAGTTGAGATAGTTTGTTTTACATCTTCAAATGTTTTCTTTAAAGACAACGAGAAAATTATAATATTACATAACTTAATTTATACATGAGTGATACATTTATAGATATGAACTACTAGGGCCTATAGTGAGTGAAACATGATAAAAATAACTTTTAATAATTACATAATTGAATATCAATATTATTTGTATTTAGCTATAATGTAGCTAAAATTACTATGCTATTTGTCGACTGGTATATGTATAAACGTTGTCTGTACCAATTCTAATATTTAATTGTTGATTACTGCTTTTATAATTAATTAAAAATTACCATTGCATTATGATTAATTTAAATTGTAATATTGTCTAAATTAAGTTCTGTGATATTATCATTTTCTCGTTGTCTTTAAAGAAAACGTTGGAGGATGTAAAAAAAAATCTCAACTACTTCACATATGCAAGGATACACACATACGCGCGCGCGCACACACATACAGACTCACATACAAAAACATGTTCACTCAATAATTGTTCTGTCGTGTTTTAAATTTCTTTTATATTCATACACAGGTCCTGATGATGACAATAAACATTGTCAAAACGTCGATACAAATAAGTTAAAATTTGTGTTGTATTTTTGACCGATCCTCACAAACCCTTCACCGAAAAATTCATTGATTGACAGTCACTACGAATTTAAGGATTTCATTGTTTTTAATGTTCGCGACTGGACTCATTCGTCCAATAAAGCAAGTTGTTTCTGATTTAGAGTAGTGTTTTCGAAGGGTTTCCAATTTATCGGATAGGCTACATAAAGTGTTTTCCGTTTATTGCACGTTGTAATCACATTCAGAAGCACTTCAACAAAGCAAGTCACAACCGTATTACACCATGCACAACTGGACGCTGACCAGAAAAAAAATTAAATAACACGCGTCAGTGAGTGAGTAGCGGGAATGGGTATTTACAGTGGACCGTGGTCAGTTTCAACCCACTCGTAAAAAACCTCGGTCAGTTGCGACCAATTGGTCTTTCATGTTATTATAATAATGCAGCAAATGCCGTTACAATTATATCCATTCCTAGCCTCTCCGAACCTAACATAACCTATCCTAACGTAACGTAACTTAACCTAACCTAACTAAACCTAACCTGACCTAACCTAACCCAACCTAACCTAACCAAAGGTAAAAAGAATATTGGAAGAGAGAGGTTACTCGCACAAATGAATTGAAATCTCAACGAAGTTCAGAATAGGAACGTTTATAAATGACAGATTCGGTCAGTAAGTGAAACTACGGTGCGCAATTGACCACGTAAGAAATGGTAAAAACTTTCTTTCGTCATAACTGACCGAGACCGTTTACTACAGAACATCTGTTTAGCAAAACCTGTGAAGGTAACACGTCATTGAAGCCACTTCTGGCCTGTAGGTAGACATCACAGGATGTACCATCTCAGACTTTATGTTCTTTATTATCATCACCATCATCTTCACGGATTATACCAAGGATGGTTTGTTCCAGTCTCAAATAGGCAAAGATTAGAGCTGGTCCCTCTAGCGCTTCCTCGGACGTCCCACACCTCTCCGTCCCCTCGGCTTATAGTTCCAGAGTTCTTTGGGGTATGCGGAAAGTCATCCATTCGGCAAAAGATGTTCCCACCAATTCAGCCGATACTTGACGATCCTGTCGAGTTTACTCATAATATTCAGTTCCTGCCGTATATATGAGTTTCTTCTACGATCATGGAGAGCATACCCTGCCACGTGCCTGAGAAATCTCATTCCAGCCGCTTGGATGCGACTGGCCTGGCTTTTCGTTAAAGACCAATTTTCAGACCATAAAGAAGTGTGGGAAGCGCCATCGCCTTGTAGAATTTTAGGCGTGTTCCTTTACTTGCCAACTTAACGTTTCGCCTAATGGTCCCGCACATAAGGTTGAACTTATGCAACTTATTCACAACGTCGTTGCATGCATTATAGACGGCGTTGTTTAATGTCAAATTTTAACATCCGTTAAATAAGCTGGTAGAGTACAGAGAATGTTTTACACCCTTGTATTGCTGTTCTAGTAATCAAACGGCTTTCATTTATATCGCGTAAACATAAAGGCCGAGGAAAGTAAATGTACCCCTAGTTGCAGTAAAGTTCTGTAACTGACAGTAGATTCTATGGAAATCCGCTTGGAACAAGTTTTACTGTGTAATGAAAAACAGTGTATTATGCGAGATCTGAGCGCAGTAAATGGGGTATGTTTGTAGTGACTGTATATAGGGTATGAGGTGTCCAGGAACCAAACAACTATCGTGTCTTATACGGGATACCGTTATAACCGGACGAGTTTTAACGGTGTTCTACTGTATATTAATTACCGTGTCTATAATTTCTTAATTTGTTACGGAAATTGGGAATTAACGTGTTTATAATTACAAAATCAATGTGTAATTAAATGGTGGGAATATTAAGAAGTTAGACTCCAGCTTTTACGAAGAAACTGGGTATCTCATTTTTAATTGCGTTATCGTGGCAGGTGTCTGTTGGTGAGTTTTGAGCCTGATGACCGACTGTCAGCCAAAGCGTTCTGCAGATCCTCTTGTTTCGCGCATATCCCTTTCCTTTGCTTACGTCGCAGCTCCAACGATTGAGTAGCGGATATGTAGTACACTTAATGCAATGCTAGTTTTACTTCGAAGTTTGCAGGCACAGCTGACTTAATCTTCAAGGATTTAAGTCCTTGCCCGTTTGACGCCTAGAGAAATCGTATCTCCCCAAAGGAGGTCAAAGTCTTCTCTAAGGCGTAAGTTGTTTACGGGTTGATTGTAATTTCATTGGTTCGTCACACACACACACACACACACACACACACACACACACACACACACACACACACACACACACACACACACACACACACACACACACACACATGTATATAAAAGTCATTTATAATATTGTAAAGTGCATTGTCAATTGGCTACTAAAACGCATACAATTAATTTCGAGTCAGTGTAGTGCCTACAGTAATGTGCACCTTTAATTGAGATTGTTCCTGAAATTTGGAGATTTTGGGCCCTTACCCGTTTGACGCCTAAAGGGGAGGTCCGATTTTTCTAGGTGTCAAACGGGCACGGGCCCAATATCCCCAAATTTCAGGAACAGTCTCAATTGGAGGTGCAAATTACTCTAGGCACTACACTTAATCATCATCATTATAAATGCAAATAATTATCGTGTGATTAAACGTCTATACTCCACTTAATTGGAAGTCCCTTTATTGAGCGTAGAATCTGCAACACCAATTCTCAACGAGAACGACTCTTGTCTCGGCAGAAATGTTATGATAAAGTTGACTCCATTAAATATAAATCACATTTTACAACAAATAGGCTACGCTTGCGCGGATAAGCTCAGGCTGCGCGAAATTCTAGTTTCTGTAGTTAATAAAAACATGAAATATTCGTGCAGTGTTCACAATGCGGCAAGTAGTAGAAAAACCGTTATATTACAGTAGGTGAATTTTGTGTTGACTGTCACTGCTACAGATGTAAATAACAGCGCCTTCTCGGAAACCAATGCGAAATTTCCCTATAAAACCTTGCTCAACGGGATAAAGTTACACCCCAGAGAAATATTAAAGGTATCAAACTTGGAATTAGTTTTCCCCAACTTGAATTTGTTTCATACTATCGCTTTTTGTAGAGTTATGTTGTGAGTTGATTTCTCACCATATGTTATTCTCGTTTATATAATTCTCAATATATTTTTTAAAAAGCGTGTACCTTTTACCCTTACTTAGGCGAAACCTTTCACCCTTACTTAGATTGCTTTGAATTATAATACTTTTCTTTCTGTTTTCCCAATAGTAGTATTTACAGTAGCCCTATTGTAGTCGTGACTATTTATGTTGGTCACGCATTCAATACTGCTTTATGGTGCGGAGATATGGGGTGATGCACTCAAGCTCGAGAAATACAGACGATGTATGTCAGCAGTGCAGCGAAGCGGCGCGCTCAAAGTGGCTTGCTCCTACCGCACGGTTTCGGAGTCCGTGGTTCTTGTGATAAGGGATCTGCTGGCACAGGAACGGAAACTGGTTTACAAGAGGAAGGGGCAAGTAGATACTGTACAAGCTCACAAGGAGGCCAGTGCTCCTACTATGGCTCGGTGGCAGGAAAGATGGACCAGTGACACGAAGGGAAGATGGACCGCTAGGCTCATTAAACAGTTAGCTGAGTGGACTGATCGCAAACATGGCGAGATTAATTATTTCTTAACACAGTTTCTAACTGACCACGGCCTGTTCCGGGCTTATCTATTTAGGATGGGGAAGGTAGACAGACCAAATTGCATTTTCTGCAAACAAGAATTGGACGATGTGAATCACACGTTTTTCACCTGTGATAGATGGAAAGAAGAGAGGCAATCGCTGGAAAATGTAGTGGGACAGATCTCACCTGAAAATATTATCGGAATAATGCTGGAGAGCGAAAATTATTGGGAGAAGGTAGCAGCTTACATAGAGAAGGTACTAAGGCAAAAGAAGGAAACCGAAGATGATCTTGCTAGGGCCGCTGACAGAATAGCACGAAACAGGTAACGTGGACCCGCTGAAGGGTTAAAACAGATGTACGTCCACAGGACGAAGTACAAATGGCACCACCTTGAAGAATTGCGAAAGCTGAGTCCCAAGGTGGATCCATGCCGTGGACAACAGGGTTTGTAGTTTTGGTGGGTGCGAGTCCCACACACCGTAGGAGTGCTGACCCTCCTGCGGCGAACATAAGTTTTCCACGTTGCTTGATAATAAACGCTGTTAATGTTGAGATACCTTTGGGCCACTCTGTATTACAACAGTTTTATTTACATGCACTGAGAACATTACTGTAACATTGATGTCAAACCACAAAGTATATCCATTTGACATTAACTTATGATATTGATATAGACTTCTTAAACTTCACAAAAACGATAGAATTGTTTCCGTCTGCCTTATTTTTCTCTCAAGTCCTACTGTCAATTTTACAGATTTCGTTAGTAAACATGTATGCGACTAAAGTTAAAATGCTGCTAACACTTTAGCAATTAGTGAGCCATTATTTAAGAAGTACCATACAATAACTAAAATGAGTGATCATGAAAGCATTGTAATCACGTGAAACACATTGATATACAAATTTCATCAAATAAATTTATGTATGTATGTACATTCTACGGCTGTATCTTCTAAGGCTTACACGGCCGGAGTCAATTTTATGATTCCGGGCTGTTTGGGCGTGGTCCAGTGGTATGCACGTTAGCAGACGCCCGGCCATTACCACAGTACTGTGGTCACTAACGTGTGACATCACACGTTAGACGAATCTCAATTTGCACTGATGATGGGCGTCAATGGCAATGCCGAAACTTCTGCTGACGTGTATAGCACTGGACCACGCCCAAACAGCCCGGAATAAAAAAATTTCAACAAATTATATGTATGATTGGTACATATGTTAGTGAGAGTAAGACAGACGATAGACGGATAAGAAATATCGAGAAAACCATATATAAAGCTGGAACTGAAAAGAACACAGGTAGACAACGAGAACGGTAGCTGAACTTGGGGTAAGAAATGTCAGCGCTGTAAAAGAGTTACCTTAAGATCAAATAGACCTTATATAATATGTAAACTCTGTAGTATATTAAAAGTCATCCCGAAGCTTCTGGTTTTGTTTAACTTTCTGAAGCGTACTGATATTTTGTTCCTTCACGAAATCTAAATTAACTTTCGATAAATCGAACAAAGTCAAAAATATCATCATAACTGATTGCAAGCTTCCGCACTTTGATATCCCGAAGGTTTGAATGTTGTTAGCGACAACTTGTAACCTGTACTTCGTCAACCGTAAATCCTATTAATTGATAAACGAACAGACAAACCTACCATGTCTTTATACTGATTGACATATTTACTCGTTAAAAAATTTATTGAATACGCTCTATTGCTCGTTTACTGAATACGATATACTACTTAATTTTTCATTAGTTAATCGTTACTTGATTACAAACATTGGTTTACTCCGTTCTACATTAAATCTATAATGTAGTATCTTCTAGCGCAGAAGTTTAAATACAAAGTACAACATTACAAAATTATGTTTACAATACAACGGCTGCTCATACTCTGTTTTGTGTTAGCAAAGCGTAATTCCATGACTGAATTTATTAAAAACTATTAGAGCTCTGTGAGACAACGTTTCTGAAGACGTCTAGAGTACGGTATTTAAGAGATCTGGTAAAATTGTAAACTTCAGGACATGTTTTTTAAAGTCTCGTTCATATTTTCTTTCCTTGCGTTAACAGAATCTCTACATTAAATAGCTGTAACTGCCTAAAACTGACTGCAGATTGTAGATTCAGAGTTAAAATAAGCTGCCCTCTAAATTTAAAAATGTCCAGTTACAAATAAAGACAAACGTAAGCGTCGTACTTCATCAAATTTATAATTTTAACAGTACTAAATAATTTTTGTTACAAAATGTAATGTTTATAAAGCAAAGTACGATTGCATATAGTTACGACGGTCTAACTGATCGTCGTATGGTACAGTGGAAAACAAAATACAAGACACCAATTAAGTCACTAATCACCAGCTTTAATTATCAGAATAAAACATTTTGTAATCATCAAGAGAGTCTCGTACAAAAAAAAAAAATTGTTCACACGCAATAATAATGTCTACTAATAGAGTTTCGCACAATTATAAAACACGTAACACTTCGCTCTATACTTCGAACCGCACTGGTTCGCTTCTAGCCTATACTTAAATCGCAACTCAAACTAAACTAAGCGACGCTGAAGTCTGTATTTATACCCGCATATTCCATAATATGCGTGTACCAGAAAACACTAGAACGTATTGATTGGGGACTTGAACACAGCGTGCGCGCACCGGTATGGTCTGGAATTGTCTCGTTGCGGACGCGTGACAAGTGTCACGTAATTGTCCTTCAAAGTAGCAGCAATATGTACGCACACAAACATTACAGCTGAACTCCGCTAAAGTAACCGAGAAACACGTAGCATGTTTTCTAATGTCGTAACAACAATATTGTGTGGAAGGTATCATGTACAGTATGTCATGCGTATAGTCAGATCATGTTTAAAATTCACCATAAGTTTTTCGCTAAATTTAAATTTTAGCCTGAATTTTCTGACGGTCTTGAGCACGGTACGCTTCTAAACTAACCATTTGTGTTTCTAAGCATAGATACTTTTTGTTCTTCTGTAACTGATTATTTACTAATGCATTTAATTAAATGATTCTTAATAAACATTTAATTATAATATATTATTGGAAAAATTGTCAGTGGGTATTCATATTGATATACCTGTCAATAATTATTTCCGGTTTGTGGTGGATGCAAAGTGCAAATTTTATGTTAATTAAAAACGTTAATTAGGTCAGAACCCGTATACATATTAACTACCTGCCAAAGAATTAGTCCTACAATTCTAATGAATACTAATGTTCAGGATTACTATGCAAGAGATACGGAACACGCCCTTCTCTTCGTCTCTCTGACACTCAAAATCCCACACAATCGCTCATGTACACGCTTATAAAACAGTTATTTACTGTTGTGAATCAGGACATGATCTTACTTTCTACATTTAGATTATTTCTCTAAACATGATATACCATTTTAACGAATGTTTCCTTGATTGTATCTGAGGATATCTTTCATTTCAATTTTTTATTATATCCTTACACTTTACTATATCAATATACTATATCCGCATACGTTATGCAGATGATACCGTCATATTCGCAGATAGATTAGAGAGGCTACAACAACTAATGAATAGAAAGCAGCCGTAGATATGGTCTAGACATCAATGTTAATAAAACGAAGCTGAAGATTGTATCTAAGAACAAGTTCACAAACTGCACCCTTAATATAAACCAAAGGCCAGTTGAAAGTGTTAGAAAATTTGCATATCGTGGTACTATAGTCAATGAACAACGCAACCACTCTCAAGAAATAAAGAGCAGAATTGAAAAGGCAACAGCAGTGTACACTAGAATGAGCAGTTTATTCAAAAGTCACAATTTATCAATAAACTCAAAGATGAGACTATTACGCTGCTACGTATTCTTGGCACTCTTCTACGGTGTAGAATCTTGGACTTTGACTGAAGCCACAGATAAAAAATTGGAATCTTTCGAAATGTGGCTTTACCGTAGAATACTGAGCATTTCATGGACAGCACAATATTGACTAATATTGAAGTTCTTAAAAAGATGAAGAAAGATAGGGAAAGTTATTAACACAGTGAAGATAAGAAAGCTTCAGTATCTGCGACATCTCATGAGAAATGAACAGAGATTTTACTTACTGCAGTCCATACTACAGGAAAAAGTACTTGGGAAGAGAGAAGTTGGGCGACCGAGAATATCATGGCTGCGAAATTTAAGGACCTGGTTTGGGGTGAATACAACTGACTTACTTCGTACAGCAGTGCAGAAAGTTAAAATAGTCTGTATGATATCCAACATACAACAATATCCGATAGGAACTATCAGAAGAAGATACTATATTAGTATAATAGATACTTTAGTATATTACCCTGGAGGCAAATATAGGTGTCTACATGCTGAGTTGACCTGAGGACTGGAAAACGCACCTTAACTTATGGTGCACGTAGGTCCAACTTTTATCTTCACTAAAGAAGTTATTGTTGTTTGTAAAACAGGTTTTATCACTATGAATAACTGGGAAATAATGGCAGTCGTTTTATATATCTTTACTACTACATTTTACTCTGTGTCATGTCTGATAACGAAATTTTATGCAGATATGTATAGAAACTGCATGGAGTGGCACTGTCACTCAAATCGGTCAGCTATCTTCCTGTGTGCTCAGTAAGTTAATACTTCTATAATTTTTGCTGTACGAGGGTCAGTTGAAAAGTTCGCTGAGGGATATCTGTAGCTCAGTGGGATAACTAAAATCATTCGTATGCTGCAAAACGTATATTTCGCGTGAACACCTGTTAATTTCCATATGTATCTGTCAATTTATTTACTTTGTACCAGCTGTTTGAAGTTTTCCTATCACGCGTGTTTTTTAAATGCACAAAATCAAACATCGTGTTGTGATGAATTATCTGTTAAAAACGTTTTAGCGCCAATGGAAAAGCAAAACGAAATTGTAAATGTGTTAGGAGATGCTGCACCTTCAGAAACAACGGTAAGTGGAGCACACTAGAGTTTAAACGTGGTCGTACAAGCACTGAAGACGATTCCAGCAGTGGACGTCCAAAGAGTGCAACAAAAAATGACATAATTGAAAAAATTTCATAGGGTGTTGAAAGACAGCAGATTGAGAGTGGATGACGTTGCTGAAATCATAGGCATCTCATATGCGCGTGTGCATCATACTTTAACTCAAGAACTTGGTGTGAACAAGCGATGTTCAAGATGGCTGCCGTATCTGGAGTTGTTGCATTTTTGTGCGTCCAGTGCGACCACGTTTTCAATGCTCGTACGACCACCTTGAATGCTCGTTTAAACTAAAATGCCTACTTACAAACAGTTGGTTTTGAAGTCGCAGCATCTCTCCTGACACATTTAAAATTTTGTTTTGTATTTCCGTTGGCACTAAACAATTTTTAACAAATAATCACACCACGACGTTTGATTTTGTCCGTTTTTCAAAAACACGCATGACACATCAATTTTAAACAGCTTCTATTGACAATGAACAAATTGATAGATTGATTTTGGAAATTAACAGGAGTTCACATAAAGACACAAATCTTGCAGCACACAAAAAAATTGTAATTTTACCAATAAGCTACAGTTGTCACTGCGCGTACTTTCCAACTGACCCTCGTAAAAAGTCTGAAACGACGTCTGTTTTATTATTGTCGAAATATATAGAAACTTACATAAAAAATTATTACTGTCAGCTTTTCCTATGACAACATTTTTCATGAGAATTTTCATCTTCTCTAGACGTGAACACAACTTGACAATATCAGGGATAATATTAATAATATTAGAATATTATTAGAAGAATATTAGAATAATGTTACGAGAAGCCTACCGAACAACCCAGAACATTCTCCACTCTCCCCGTTCAGTATGGCACGTGTTGCGTTATTCAAGTAGATGGTTTTAGTGTGTTCTAGGATCACTTGAGATACGCATTAAGCCGCCGGCGTGCAGTAAGGAGGAAAGCTGTACTGGACCTCTGTGTGACCTATGGTATATAAATCCATAGTAGCCGGCTTGTCAGCTGAGTTAGGTGAGCGATTTTCGCTAGCGCGGATCGAGGGTTTGTCGAAGTGAAGAATTATTGTGTTTATAATTGTGTGGACATTGTTATTGCTTGTGTACAAATCTAACTGGAAATATTGTATGAGTTAATTATAAACTGTTTAATTGTGATAATTAAATGTGGTGATTAGTGACTGAAGTGTGTTTTGTATTTTGTTTTCCACTGTATCATACGGCGATAAGTAGACCCTCGTAACAATAATATTCGTTGCCCAATTATACGGTACCTACCAAATGCCGACTAACACTTTTAATAAGACTAACCTATTTTTCTAAAAACCTCAAATTAAAAGGCTTTGTAAACTAGTTTCAAGGCGAAACGAAATATACGGTGCATGTTTACAAACAAAATTTCCGCTAAAAGAGTGAAATAAGGAAGTTTTTAGTATTGCAAATGCTTAGAGATTGAGAAAAACCAAGTTTAAAATATATTTAAACAAGGCTATGAATAAACAGAGAAGAGTTTCTTGGAATATGGGCATAATTGTTGCAGTTGTTAAGAAGACGAGATGATGGAAAGGCCGAAAAGAGATAGGCCGACTGCCGCACAGACAAAGAATGTCATGGAAATAATGACGGATAGAGTAATGGATGAGAATGCTTGGAAATGGATCAGGGCAAAAGCTGAAACTATAGTGCGGCACACGGTGCCAACTAAAATATTATTGTCTGTAGAAAGAATCATACAAACATTAGATTTCCTAAATTAACATACGGCACATTGGTACGTGTCGAGCGACTTGCCAAAGCTGCCCTGCGACTGGTTTACAATACCCAGCCACGCAGCTTTTATGCTTCAATGGACACAATATATGCTTCAAATAAACAACGATGTAAAACACTTTAAACTGTAAGTTTATTGTGTATATTATCGTGTGAGTTTTTAAAAGCGGTTTAGTTCAAATGCAGAGATGCAGACAATTTAAATGTTATCAAGTTGATTTTATCCGAATAGTCGTTAGTAATAACAAGTTATTTTACAAAAATGATACATAGTTTCCTAATAAGTATAAGAAGGAAAAATTTAAATTTTATGTTCTGAACGTATATGACAACATGAAAACTACTAGTTAAATGACATGATCGCAAAGCGCTTTGTAATTTAAAAGATGTTTCAATGCAGCTCTATTTAAGAAAAACAAAAATTATGACGTTTTCATTCTAAACAAGGTAATACTTATTATGCTTTCCAGATACCTAATATTTTAATTGACTTTTCACAGTTAGCTATAATTATAATACCTGTAAACCTGTTGATATATATTATGATTATAAAATTTTGTTCTTACAGACAGCTGTTAACAGATATTGATTCAGCATTCTGTTGAATCTCACTTAGCTTAGTCGCTTTGCAGCATGAATGAGAGTTTTTTATTAGCTACAACATGAAAACAATTTGCTTTTTCCCAAACCGTTATCAAACAGTAACGTGTAATTTAAACTGTGACTGTACTTTCTATATGAGTATTATCATTAATAATAATAAACTTTTAATAATAACATATTACAGCGGTAACTTTTGTGTATACATTTAAATGTAATTTGAATTATATAGCCCCATACTTTTGGGGGGCAAAATTATACCAATACAATAGTAAATTAATTTGTGCTGTGTTTACATTCATACAACATTACTGATACCGTGTATGTATAATTGGAGTTCAGGTGTAATCATAATAAGAGTAGTCCTTTTAGGAATCGTAACATGTTTTAATTTTTTTATTCAAACAAACAAAATAAAAAATATATAATAATATAATAATAATATTTACTTCGCCATAAAATATTCATTATCTATTGTTTCAATGTTTCTTTGTTGCCGTATACTCATCATAAAATAGATTTTATATCTTAAGTCTTATATTAGCAATTGTATGTTAAACATTTCTTCGTTATACTATACATTCTCGACTACTCAGTCTGAATGTGTGCTTTATAAGTTTGTTCTTATTTACATTATTATTCTATATTTGACATAGATCTTACGGCTTTATAATCATTTTAAAGAAACTAATTGTATCGTTAGTCTTCTTCTATTTTTCCAATTACTTTACTTTATATGCTTTCAATAAAAAAATTAAATTTATTAAATCAATTGTTAATTCTCCAAGCAAGGATTTAAATTATCTTTAAATTCACTGGTCATCATTAAAGAAAATTCTTACTACAGTTAAATTACATTCTCTTATCTCTATCTACATAATTTTTCTTTAATTTAACATTTTTTTATTAATGTCTTTCAATGTATTTCTTCTTTTATAATTATAAATTGTTTTTTCGTCATCTCAATTCTGCAGATTGTCCCATGTCCTCCACTGATATGTCGGTCCTCTCCTACTGTATGTTCTCTTGCGTTTTCCGGTTCCACTGGTCGTCCTCCAGTCACTCGTCCATCATGGTCCCATCTGCTGGCTGTAGAATGGAATGACGTGTTGCTCTGAATCGGCTGTTGTTGTTATATAAACCGCATCTATTGCTCTGCGTATCGTTCCTCTGCTTGATGTTCTCTCGCCATCTGTCTAGAGTGTTGATGTTTGTAGTTGTAGACTGTTTGTAGACGTCCGATAATTGTAGTTACCGTTCTTTTTTATTACTTGAACTAGCATATTGTCCGTTATACTTTACAGTTTATAAACAAAAGATCTTGTTGGTATTGGACATAGCGTCTAACTATGTCTGAAGTAATTAAAATTTCGCGTCTCTGACGGACATAGCGTACCGCTGCAATTGAAAACTGATTGAAGAGTAAATTTGGCTCTCCTGGGCTCGTATTTATATTCACCAAAGAAAACATACCTTTCGTCACAGAATTCTGCAGGTCAGAAGCTGTCCACGGCGTCTGTGCCCCCACTCTCGGCCAATTTCACATATTCGCACATTTTTGCCAACTGCAATCTCTAATGCGGATTTCAAGGTGATCTAACATTGTCTAATTTAATTGCACATATTATACGTAATTATCATCGCATCATTAGTGTAATTACTATGCTCTAAAAATCGCACAGAATTCGCACTGAACGTCATAATTACATAGAATTCGCACTGCACACGTGTCTGATTTTTATGCGTTTTTAGAAGTCTTTACAATCTTTCTAATATTTACGGTTTGCTTGTAATTAAATAAAACTTTAATTTAGCATCTATTTGGGGTGAGATTGCAAACTTTCAGGCTTGAACAAGCTTCACGCACACACATTATTTACTTGCGTACACGCTCCAGCGGCAATCGCGTGATGTTCCTGTTGATTCCTGTTTATAATTCAGCTTCCAATTTTACACCTGCTAGTCTGTTACATAGTACTAAAATTAATTAAATATTTATTTTATTTAATACATGCACATTTACAGCATATGCTTGTATTGTCGCAATATTTTACTTTCATGTTCCATAAGGAAATGGAAGTATGGAGATGGCGAAAAAAAATCGTGTTCGAGACAAGAGCTGATTCTGATTGTACTACCATCAAAACATGAAGAAAAGTCATTTTCAGAAAATTTTCTGTGTATGTGTCTGTATGTCTGTGTGTAGAATGTTTTCTATGGCGAACGATAACTGCCGCAAATTCAAACAGATTCAAATAATTGTTTACATACAGCCCCGAATTGTAGAGGACTCAAGGCCTATTGATTTTCGTGAAGATCGGTTAAGGGAAAGAGATAGTTTATAGTTAGTTATATTATAAACACTTGTAATAAAAAATAAAAAATATATTCTTCTTAAAATATGATTTATTATTAATAATAGTATAAACACAAGAAAAATTGAGCATATATAAATATATCAGGATTATAGTACTTTTTAAACATTTATATAGAAGTTATTTAAACATTATTTCCTTATAAGTTTTGAACATTAAGTAAAAAAATATATAGGCCTATAGTATATTCAAATGTTGTAAAATTAACATTATTTCCTAGATTAAATTCGTTGGTTTAACATACTATAATAGAAGAAAGCACTGCAAGAAATGTTGATAGACAGTCACAGTACATACATACGTACATACATATCCGGCACTACAGTCCAGGATAGACCTTGGCCACCCTAATGATCTGTCTCCAGATAGTTCAATCATGTGCCTTGGTCTTCCACGTCGTCTTGCAATCGTTTTCTTAGCCTGCCTCGTCTTCTGCGCATATCAATATGTCTATTCACAATTATCAGAGCCTTCTCATCAACTGCTCTTACTGTCCAGGTTTCGGAACCGTACGACACTACAGGCCTGATCATTGCTCTGGACACTTTCAGTTTAGTCTCTTACGTGAGAATACTAGATCTTAATAATTTTATTAGACCAAAGTAAGCTCTACTCCCCGCCATTGTTCTCTTAATTATTTTATTGGATACCATATCAATACAGCAGCGAGTGAGCTGCCTGGTAGTCAACGATGATGTCCACAGTCTAAGTTAGTAGGACTACTGCGGGGGTAGACATGGCTCTTAAATAGTGGTGGAGACAAATCGTCTATGGGTAGAACACCTTAAAATCAAGGTTCCCGGTCTTCCTGGTAGGGGGTTGAGTGACGGGTTAACAACCCTTCTTTGTAAAAAGCCCAGCGTTGTGAAACCCATAGACAGTCGCAATATAAGTTCTATATTTTTACGACGGTCTAGTGATCGTCAGTGGAAAACAAAATACAAGACTCCAATTAAGTCATAACCACCAGCTTTAATTTTCGCAATTAAACAGTTTGTAATCAACAAGACAGTCTCTTACAACAAATCAAACAAAAATTGTTCACAGGCAATAACAATGTCAACTAATATAAACAACAATTGTCTCGCACAATTATAAAACACATAAACTTCGCCACTATACTTGTAACCGCACCGTGTAGATCGCCCGACAATAACTGAATTGAGTAATCGCCAACGTAAGACTGACAACTAAGCGTAGACATGCGGTATTTATAGTCTGGAGGGTTCCATAATATGCGTCCTTAACAAACACTTGAAAATTCCAGATTAATCCATACTACGCGTCAGCGCTACTAGAAAACGCCAGAAAGTAATTGATTGCGGTCTTGCACACAGAGCGCGCGGACCGGTGAGTCTCGAACAATCTCGCTAATGCATGTTGAGAATCACGTACGCACACAACATTACAGTCGGTTTACACCGCACTAACCGAGAAACACGTAGCATGTTCTGTAATGTCGTAACAATATTACCACGAACATATTGTAAACTCTTGTATAACATGTTTAAGTGAGAATTGCCTGTTTCTCAGTTCTGTGTTTAATTTTAAGTTTACTTGCATTCAAGTGGTGTTTGTAATAAAATGTCGATATCTTATCTATTAACTAGAGATGGGCCGACTAGAGGTTTGGCCGACTAGCCGACTACCTACTAGTCGGTTGAGAAAAAGCCGACTAGTCAGCCGACTAGTCGGCTTTGCCGACTATTTTGAATCTGCTCATGAAAGCGTGCGAATACACTTCGTGCGTCGTCGTTGTATTCGTGTGCCGTTCGGACGCGGCAAGCGCTCCCCTACACGAGGCCTCTCTCACAAGTTGCTGCCGGTCAGTGCACGAGTTTGCTTTGTTTGCGTAGTGCGTAAAATTATTTGTCTCCGTGTAGAAAATAAAAACATACCGTAGCTTTTTGATCATAATGTCGCGACGAAAGTCACGTATTTGGACATTTTTTGATCAGATAGTAGGTGAAGTGAGTAAAGTGAAATGTAATCAATGTCAAGCAGTGATTTCACGTGGTGGTGTTGGTAAATCGGCCAATAACACTAGTATGACTAATCATATTAAATACAAACATAGTGAGTTGATGGCGCAGCTAACTGCCGTGATAAAGAGTTCTTCCACGACGAAGAGTTCTTCCACGGAGCGTTCACCATCTCCGTCTCAGTTTTCTCGTCACAGGCATCGGTTGCATCAACTTCTGCTGTTAAATGTCAACTATCTCAACAAACGATACAGGAATCCATAGCTGTCAAGTGGTCAATTGACGATTCGGAATCGAGGGAAATACATATTTCTATTGGTAAGATGATTGCGCTTGACAACCAACCAATATCTATAGTCGAAAATACGGGTTTCACTAGTTTGATGAAGAAATTAAAACCAAAGTATAATTTGCCTACTAGAAAATATTTGTCCGACAATAGTATACCCTATATTTACTCGGAGGCGAAAACTGAAATAAAAAAAGGAATTGTCAGTACCATCGCAATTTCTGACACTACAGATTTATGGACAAACACCAACAATTTACAAAGCTTTTTAAGTTTCACTGCTCACTGGTTAAACGACAACTTCCACCTTCAACACGCAGTATTACAAATGAAACATTTTTCCGGTTTACACACGGCTGATAATATAAAACAACATCTAGAAGAAATACCTACTTTATGGGATATCAATCCAACCAGAATACATGCTATAGTGCGAGATAACGGCAGAAATATTGTCAAAGTGATTGATGATTCCAGTTTCCAGGCAGTTCCGTGTCTCATACATACATTGCAATTGGTGATCAACGATGCCCTCAAAGTTGAAAACTATTGCACAAGTTATGACAAATTCGAGACGAATTGTTACTCATTTTAATCATTCAGGACTAGCATAAGAGAAACTCCACAATATACCAAAAGAACTAAATTTACCAAATTATCAACTTGTTCAAGACGTTCCGACCAGGTGGAATTCCACATACTATATGTTATCTCGGTTATCAGAACAAAAACGTACAGTCTCTTTATACATAACTGAGCACAGTGTCAAAATCGATCATCTGCTGACCTATGAATGGAAACTTCTTTAAAAATGTATCGCTTTACTAAAGCCATTTGAAGAAGTGACCAAAACCATTAGCTCTGCCTGTTCGTCAATTTCCAAAGTCATTCCTCATCTTAAAGTTCTGTTAAGGTACCTTGAGAGTTATATTGATGAAAATGAGGAAATAATACAATTGAAAACTGAATTGGAAAATGGCTTGAAAAGAAGGTTCAAGTTAGAAGATAATAAAATTTTTACACTCGCAACACTTTTAAATCCAAGGTACAAACTATAATTTTTCGAAGCAGAAAATGTGCATAAAGTGAAATCCCAGTTCTTACTAGAAGCGCTAAAAAATAGGTCAAATGGAAGAAATGATTCTGAAAAAGTAAATGCAGATAACGATTCACTAAACTCTTCATTCTCTCAATCAGAAGTTAGAGTTCACCGTAATTTTTGGGAGTGTTACCAAGAAATAGTATCAAAGAAGGTTGAGGGCGACGAAAAATCTTCTTTAGCTTACGAACTTGAGGCATACTGTGCATCGCCGGTAATAAACCGAAATGACGATCCGTTCATGTGGTGGCAACAAAATTGTACGTATTGAGATAGCACGTATTGCTAAAGTATACTTGTGTTGTCCAGCCAGCACAGTATATAGTGAGAGGCTTTTCTCTGAGGCTGGAAACATTTATGAGACAAAAAGAAATCGGCTTCTTCCTGAACGAGCCGAAAATCTGACATTTCTTCATTACAATTTACCTTTAATAAATACAGAAATTTAAATTATATAAGTATTTGAATATTTAAAATTAGTTATTACTGGCGATGTTATTGTTATTACCTATATTACACTTTAGTTTAATAACCAATATTATGACATATTCAACTCATCCCTAATTATGACAGAAAAAGGTGAAGAAAGACTAAAATTATGTGGTTAGAAACTTTAATACTTATTGAGACTTAATTAAGTATAATGATTGTTCATATTTATAATTGTTAATCCAAAGGAAAACAATTATTAACAATGTTGATTTAACATAGAAGTTTATGTTTTTGAGTTTATATTAATGCTGAGTTTATGTTAACTAAACGCTTACGTTGTTTTATTAAACTTACAAGTTTTAGTTTTTTATTAGTAAGTAATAACTGTTAACAAGAAATGTGACTGATTAAAACGATCATAATGGTATAAAACACGTATTTTTGTCTGTGCCTTATTATATTAATTTAAAGATACTAATTTTATTAATGTAATGACATAAAAATTTGAGGCCCACTAATCGGCTTTTTTGCCGACTAGTCGGCGACTACAAAAACGACCGACTAGTCGGCTTACCCGACTACTCGGTACATCTCTACTATTAACAGTAACAGTGGATCGTGACTGTGCCAGTATCAGCTGTGTTACCACTACAAAGCAGCCACAGCTGACCAATATTTGCTAGTGAAATGTAATACCTGGCCTGTCACCGACCTTGTATAGTAAACACCGATCACTGCTTGTTTCTACAGGGAATCGATTTGAAACTGTTTCCCTGAGAAGAGAAGTTAGTTTAAAAGCAATTGCAAATTTACAGGTGTTTTAAACACGGTAATTTCAGTGTAAAGTTATAAGTAGTGAATGCACATTATACATTTAATTATACGGTACTGTCAAGTGTAATTAACATTTCTTTTAATTTCTGTAATTTATTTTAACATTACGTAAAATAAATTTTTCTCTTTTTTTGGCTCGTATAAATTTTGCCTACATTATCCAGTCAGTAATCTTTTTCACTGTGGGTATTTAACTAGAAAAGTATTCTTATTTAGTGTTCTTAGCAACAGAAAAGTACTCATACGATGTTCTGGATGTTTTGGACACTGTAATTGTACTTCAAGATTTATACCTTATGGCGTAGCGGTTGTGGGGTGGACTAGTGGCTAGCGTGTGGCGCTGCTACGCTGTCGGCGCGGGTTAGATTCCCGCCGGGACCATCTGATTTAGATACGACCGTTCCCACTCGCAAAGCGATGGAAAACCAGCTAGAGTTGTCCTGCCTAGTATAAGTCCTCCCCAACTACGCCGTTCGGATCCGGCGTTAAACTGTAGGTCCCATACAGCTTTGAGAGACATAGTAACACACGCACTACGGGTATATGCGGGGAGGGTACAAACTAGTCGAAAGACTGACAGACCCAATAATAATAATGGGTATAAATATGAGTGATATAAACAAGTAATCATAAAAAGTAACAAATTTTAACTCACAGATTCATTAACAAAAACGGACATAAGTAATACTGTCGAACCAGCTGGATTCAATAATATTTATAGGATTTTCTTCTTTGAAGGGCTTCTCGATGTAATAATTGAACAGTGTTGGAGATAGGTTACGTCTCTGTCGCACCCACCTGTCAATACCTGTTTCATCATGTTTTCGTGTAAGGCTGAAGTATGAGACTATAATATAAGGCCAAAATATTATACTGTTATTACTAATACTACAACAACACAAGGTAAGCTCTGTCCGTTGATTAAAAACAAAGTGGCGAGTGTTTAAACAACAGCGGCTAGAAATACGTGCACAGCAGTGCGCTAATGTTATAATGAAAGGCAGGTTTTGTTAAGACAGTATCTCGTAACAGGCCTAAAGGTAACAATATTCATTACTAACCTACGTTTTTGCAAGACAAAAGGGAATAAGTCCAAGGATAGCGTCAGTGTTGTTATTGTAACGACAATCGTATCGAACCGCGTAGAATAACCGAGAGCGTCCCCGACTCTTTCCGCGCTTAGGGTGGCAGGTGTTGCCTCAGTCAAGGCCGCGTTAAAATTTGTTCTGGACTCTTCAAGAGTCCACTTGAGATACGCATTAGCGTCAGCATCAAGTGGCATACACGTGCACATTGAGGCTGGAAGATTTTTCTATAAGGCGTGCGCTACCTATAAAAAGCAATAGGAGCGGGTTTATGAGTTCAGTGGTGTTGAGCAATCTCTTTAGCGTGGATAGACTGCTTGTAGCGTAGTGTTGTTGTGTTCTAATTAGTGTGGCATTTTTTGTAGTTGGCATTATTATTGCTTGTGGACACTTGAATTGTTAATTGAATTCAAGTTATTAACTTGAATTATTGTAAGAGACTGACTTGTTGATTGAAAATTATTAATTGTGATAATTAAAGTTGGTTATTAGTGATTTCATTGGCGTCTTGTATTTTGTTTTCCACAGTACCATACGGCGATCAGCGCGACCGTCGGCGTCGTAACACTATTGTTATAACGCTTCGTAGTGACAGATAATTGGCTGTCACAAAAGCAAAACGTTGTCTTTGCCTTAAATAGCTAACTGTGTCTATTCTACTGCTGTTTATGCTACATCCAATTAACTACATTTCGTTTATTTTAACAAATTGTTTATAATAACAACAAGCAGAGATCTAAATAAAGCATAATTCCCTATCTGAAAGCGGGTTATACTTATTTTTTTAGAGTTTGAGAAATTAGTATGGTCTCAATATGGCGTGTGTATTTGGTGTAAGTTGTCAACCTGTCTGTGAAGAGTTTTTGTACCAACAGCGGTGTCAGGAGAACCCCATTACTTTTCAATTTATATGGAAAACGGATTATCAGGAACTAAACATGAGAGGAAAGGACGAGTGTTGGTAGGGCAGATAAATGCCTAGCTTGTGCGATACTGATGGCACAACTCTTTCAACAAATCCTGAAGAAGAAATGGTACTGTTTCTTTAGCGAATTAAACGTACCACAAAGGAGTCTTAAACTCAAATAACAGAGGTTGCTCAATGCAATTGTTGCAAATTGCCGTGTAGGGATCGAAATCATGAACTAGAGTACTGATTTTAAAGAAGAATTATAACTTTGAAAAAGTTGAGCTTTAAAAAACGCTAAGAATACCTTGTGTTACTCATATAAGTAATTTAAGTTCTGTAGGAACTTCAGTTCTGTATGAACTAAAAATAATTTGCTAACAACTATAAACAAGGAAAATTGTGATGAAGACTAAACGGAATTGAAATGCTGGTCGGTCAAGGCAACATACAATGAGTCACGACACCTTCAGAAACAAGTTACTACGATTAGAATACTAATAGGTTTAATACGCTAACTTTCGAATACGTATTACATAGTCAATTCTCTTCTTATATTTCATTTACAACTAATACAAATACTACACACTGGCACAAGAATCTCGGACGCATAGAAGTTTTCTACGTTGTCGCACGACAATATGAGGAAAAAGTAAGAAACACAATATTAATTGTTGAAGCTTTATTCTTCAGTAGCAGATTTAATAGTGTAGAGGAAAAACTGAACAGTTACTGTAGTAGCCATAAAGATATTACTAAAACGAGTATGTGACCTGCTTTGTGTTACTTGAGAAACTGTTAAAAAGTAGCTTGACGGTAAATAAGAGCACCCGAAGACGGAGAAGTGGAGCAAACATGCCGTGAAAAATAAATGAGATTCTTTGAAATACGGCATGCGGAAACTGTGATAGGTCGTATATTCTGTAAACAACCCCGCAGGCGCAACAATCAGCTGAGCTGTGACAACTAAGCGAGTGCTATTGAAATATTCAAGATTTCCTGTTGAGCGATAGTAACCCACTTTGAAGCCGCGACTAAGAATTTTCTTTATATTGATTAAGCTGGCCATAATAAATGCCGATGTGCACAAAAGATTTTATATTGAGAACCCATGGACATTGTATGAAGTATGAATTACAGTCGCTAACGCGTGTAATTAGTCTGTGTTACACACACACACACACACACACACACACACACACACACACACACACACACACACACACACACACACACACACACACACACACACACACACACACACACACACACACACACACACACACACACACACACACACACACACACACTCTCTCTCTCTCTCTCTCTCTCTCTCTCTCTCTCTCATTCTCATTCTATCTTTCTATTGCTCTATTGCTCTGTCTGTCTGTCTATCTATCTATCTATCTGTTCTGTTCTTCCTTTCTCTCGAGCAGGTCTTCGCGGCAAGCTACCTGTATCTCCGTGCAGACGGGACGCCCCCGCTGATGTTGTTCCTTGAAGTTCTATCCTTGACAACGTTCAAGCCACCATGCCAACTGCCCTTCAGTATTTTTAAACGTCAAACGTCAAGCCACTACCAACGAGACTACATAGCCTCAGCGCTTGGCCGTGGCGTCATCACAAGTCGACAAACGATAGTAACCTGTCTACACGCAGCCTGACGCAGTATGAATTAATAAGGGTTTCGATGCTTTTAATCTGTTTATTTCAAACGCAGACGTAAAAACTAGCAAGGTCTTGCACGAAAAGTTTACGTTCGAGCGCCAGACAAATCCCCTCATAGCCGGTCTTGGTGGCAGGTAGCCCTACCATGTACGACCAGATGATTCTCGGAAACAACCTCGACAAATACTGTACTACAGCCATCTAGTACGAGCATGCCGTTTTAACTGCCCCAAAACGTAAATATTCCGTTCTGTACCGGACCACATGGCAGCAGCTCGGTAGCTCGGATATGTGCTTCTTAGGGACGTCTATAAGACGCAAACCCTCACAGACCTGTGTGGACAAAAGACTGGAACGACCTCACGTAGGCACTTTTATTATTTTGTTCAACTCAACGTAGGAACATCGAGCTCTATTCTAATGTGATACGCACATTTCACAGATAAATATAACAGATTTGTAACAAGTTCTATATCGGAAATTTTAAGCAAAACATTTCTTTTATTGATTTACAAAGAAATATACTTTAACTTCTGAACTATCGGCTCTTAGCTTCTAGAAAATTGAGGTTTTTGTATGAAAAATAACTCTAACGTTTATTTAACTTGTTGGATTCATTATTGTATAACGTTCTTGAAGGTGAGATCCGGATTTTAAGAAGCTGACAATTGTAGATATTAGAATAAAGTGTTTGGAATCAGATTAAACTTTTGTTCTTAAGTAGAGAAACTTAGGAATTTCCAACGATAAGATCCCACGTTGAGGAGCCCAGCCGCCTGTACGACACAGGTCTATTACGGCAGTTAACAATCTCGTCAAAATAAGAGTAATTAAACAACTTATACGGCATTCAGTTGTAAGCGTATGACGTAATTGGCTTTTAAATGCAATAACTCCAGATAATTAACAGTAATATTTTCCTAATCTGATATAAAAATTTAACACTAATAATGACTGGAAAAAGTTAAATTATAGTGTTACTAGCATTTGCAAAGGATATATTATTGGTCATTAAAAACATGCACGAGGATTAGGAAGGCAATTATTATGAAGCACAGAATCCCCCACTAACAAAAAATTAAATTTATTGTTGGGAATACTGTATCCGCACTGTAATAGCAGACTCAAATGTTAGTAAATCAACTTCTTCGGGTAGCTGAATTTAAGCAAAACGGTTTTTATCGGGACATTATATTTACGCATAATTTTGAATTGTGATTTTGGTTTCAAGTTTTAACGGACAATTGTTAAACTTCTGAATATTTAAACATAATAAGTTTACACATTTTTCCTAACATTGTGACAAACAAATAACGATGTCTCTGATTTTGCTATATTATCTTTGATTCGGACTGCAAAAATAACACAAAACACTATTATATACTGATTGTACATTAACTTTCGCAACAGTTTAGTGTAACACTTCGGATTAAAGTAAAATAGTTTTTCGCAAAACTGTTCCAATAATTGTTTGTGCATATTAACAGTCTTGTACTACGACTCTTATGCCTATACCATAAGGACTTTATAGATACCTCTGGGTTTTTTATTTCCATGTTCCATAAGGAATTGAAATATGGTAATGGCGAAAAATATCGTGTTCGAGATAAGGGCTGATTCTGATTGTACTACCCTCAAAACATGAAGAACAGTCATTTTTAGAAAAGTATCTGCGTGTCTGTGTGTAGAAATTTTCCTATGGCAAAGGATAAGCGCCGCAAATTCAAACAGAATCAAATAATTTTTTTCATACATGCCTGAATTGTAGTAGAGGACTCAAGGGCTATTGATTTTGGTGAAGACCGGTTAAGGGGAATGGGTAGTTTACCTGCAACCTTTTATGTTTTAACAAGAATAAAGTACTTAATTTCGATAAATAAAGTATCCTGAAAAGAAGGTCATAATAATCCATTGTAGAATGATAGATGAAATATCTATAAATAAAAAGGATATTTGAAGGAGGAGGGGTAATTTTCTATAAATTAAAATGATAATTGAAGGGGGAGGGGATAATTTTTTATGTGTACTACGTTATCGGCAACAAAGAAGTAGTTTGTTGTTAAAATTCCTTCCTGGGCTGTTTGGCCGTGGTCCAAGGTTTCTGCAAAACCAAACGTTTCGCAGTGCCATCGACTGCCACCATCAGTGAAAATCGAGTGCGCTAACGTGAGGTGGTATACGCTAGTGACCACAGTACTGTGGTTAAGGCTGAAAAAGAAGTAGTCTCTATGGAAATACGGGATGGCCAATAAGTCAGTTAGCAAAATTGCAAATAGAACTTTTATTGTAGAGGTGCAGCAGGGATTCAGATACAAATAACGCATACAGATAGTTAATAGCATAGTTCTCACTACCTGCAAGAAATGCTCAAAGTGGCCTCCATCCTTTTCTATGCAAATTTGACATCTTCGAAGCACTGAAGCACTAATTGTGTCAGAAAAATATTCAGGGACTGTAGGTGTTCAAATTCAGATTGAGTGTTGATTTCTTTGGTGACTGCACAAAACATTGCGCAACGATATTTAAATTCTCTTCTGTTGTAACTGTTTTTGGCCTTCCTGATCGAGGAAGTTCCTCTACCATTCCAGTCTGTTCAAATCTCTTATTCAGTTTACGAATACCTTCTCTAGATGGAGGTGGGATGTTTGGAAAACGTTCCGCAAATAACTCAACAACATCACTGTAATTATGGTCCTGTTTCCACCACATCTGCAGTACAAAAACATGCTGCTCTGTAGATAGTTTTCTATTCATTGTCTCGCAAACAACACGAACAACAAACAAGCGCTAACAACAGCATACACATCAACATCAACCTAACCTCATAACCTCAAATCTCAACTGAATTATGGGAACTACTGCTCTAGTCAAGTCAAGTAACTACTATGCTAATCAAACGAGAGTCTACATACTGCTAGTGCCAACTGACTTATGGGCCACCCGGTATTTCATTTCGAAAATTATTTCAAATATAAATCTTAGAACATGGAAGTCATGTATGATTCTCAATACCGATATTTAAATATCTTAATTAGACTATTCTATAGGTTATCAAGGACTCCTTTGAAAAATCGAGATACTACCAGGAAGTTTGTACTACTGCTTCAGGCCAATTGCAATTTACTTTGAGCGTGAAACCATGCTTACTTCTTTAATAAAATTTCACTTTTGGCCTTTTCTTCATAATGGTTTTACAAAAAGTGTGTAACACAAACGTAAAACTGATTTAAAATAACTTAGGAATAAAAATAGCTTGAAATTATTGGAAAGTTAAAATTTAATATGGTGGGCTAAGAAAGTAACACGAAGGCTGATTGGATGAACAGACTACAACCAAAATATTTGATTGATTGTTGTTATACTAAGTCTTGTCTTATGATTGTTGACACTAAATGCAGAGACAAAGCCAAAACTGCCATAATCAAGCTGTACTAACTAGGAGTCTCAGAATATTGAAACCAAAGAGAACAATACATAAGGTCACGAAACAACTTACGAAAGACACTGAAATTGCAGTAGAAAGGTATAAAAGCGAAGGCTCAAATTGTTCGGCTACTTATTGTGAATTAACAGTGATAGTATTGCCAGATATATTATGAGGAAGTATCATGAAGGAGCAAAATAATAGATGATGTTATATGAGGATATATTCTAGTCATAGTTAACCTCATCAACTATTATTTAGACCCCCTTTGTTTACCCAGTGCCTGTGATTCCAAAACATGTTGCTCTTTTATTCACACATTGAAAGGACGTGAAACTAAGTACGTATCTACATTACAATAGACATACTTATAACTAGTCGCCATAAAAATTATTCAGTCTAGTAGATTGTAAAGGCAGATATGCAGTCTTTCTGTGTGTAAAATGTTTAGTTCGTGTGAAACATCATACAAAAGTTATATTTTAACACACTCCAATGTTTGAATACAAATCAGAATGTATTAATACTGAAAATAATGATTATATAAGGCATGCTTCACACATTGGAAGAGAATATACTTCAAACGTACTAACAGTCAATGGCGTACACAGGGGGAAGCTCAAGCCCACCCCCCAACCGCAAAAATATAATATGCCTAATATGCACTTCCTTAGTTTATTTAGGCTCTCGTTTAAAATTACAAAATTGCATATTTCGGCCGATTTGAACGAAGATATAAATACTAACAAAATAAGTAGTTTATAATTACAATTGTTACTTCAGTTATAATTTATAGTTCATTGAGCGGTGTATTACGCTGAGTGTAACGTTCGGTAAACTACCTGTTTTCTCTCTCTTTCTCTCTCTCGCTCTCATTTGACGGCGCGACCACACGCACGCCACACCGGCCACCGGCCACTAGTGTAAGTGAACCCTAAGTAATTTTGTTTAACTATTAAATAATATTTTTATGATACTTAAATAAGTAGGCCTACATAAACCTTTTTATAAAAATATTATTTAATATAAGTTAAATTCAGCACATTTTTGCAAATATCAGTCGATAAATAAAACGAAAATTTTAATAATGTTACTAATTTCATATTTTGAAATAATGAAAAAATGACTTTAAAAACACTTCATTTTTTCCTTGAAAAGAAAAATAAAAGCGTTATATATACTATTATCAAATAATTAATTTCTAGAAATAATATTTTATTTTAAATTTATCGTATTTTCCGAACGTATAAACATAACTAAAGTGCCTACCAAATCCTGCACTCCTGCCTGCGGCATTAATATGACATCTGTCAAGTCCTCTCCTGATAATGAGGTCAATGCAACACAGGTAAGAAATGTTTAACGTCTTTCTATGAAAGAAACCAACAAAACTCTTTTGACACAGCTGTGTGACACAAGGTGGGTGGAGAGACACACGGCATTTATCGATTTCTTGTAATTTTTTGGCACCATTGTCACAACTCTTGAAGAAATAAACGAGTTAGGCTCAAAACATTTTATAGCCTTCTCTCTTTTGCAGGCTATTTTAAGCTATGAATTTTTAGCTAGCTTGGTAATTTGTGCTGAAATCAGCGGTCTAATGCTGCCAGTAACAAGATACTTGCAGAAACGAAATATTGATCTCTCCCAAGCCAAAAAGTCAGTAACTAATCTGCAGAATGCTTTGAATGCAAGGCGGAGAAATTGGATGAATCTTTCAACTTACTGTTTGAACAAATCAAAGAAATTGCAGATGAACATGAGGTTCAGTCTAAGGTGCCTAGAAAATGTAATAGGCCATCACATAGAGCAAATACTGGCCAGGAATTGGACGTGAAACAGCACGACAAGCTAAATTTATATATTCCTTTTGTTGATCACTGCATTGTTGAGTTAGAAACCCGTTTCGGACCTGAGTTTGATAAAATTTGTCATCTTCAAGTATTTATGCCTCATTTCATCATTAAGGCTACTCAAGAGATCAAGCAGTCTGTTGCCTCTATTATGTAACCTGACATTTCCAAGATGGAACTTAAACTTGAGGGAGAAATATGGAAGCAAAAGTGGGTGGACGAAGCAGATATGAATGTTCCAGACACAGCTCTGTATTCTCTCTAAGCTTGCAATCCAGACATATTTCCCAACGTACGAAAAATTTTAGAAGTACTGTTTGTACTCCCAGTGATGTCAGCTGAGCCTGAACGCTCCTTCTCTACTCTTAGGCGGT
Source organism: Magicicada septendecula (assembly GCA_034769895.1). Taxonomy (NCBI): domain Eukaryota; kingdom Metazoa; phylum Arthropoda; class Insecta; order Hemiptera; family Cicadidae; genus Magicicada; species Magicicada septendecula. Next base: position 319,386,261 of record CM068373.1, on the reverse strand, counting down.
TGAAGATGTGGCTGATGTTTACAACATCGGAGACAAGGCTTAATGGACTAGCTTCGCTTTATATTCACAGGGAAATCGACATCTTTCCTGAAGATGTTGTTGAGCGGTTTGGCAATCAAGGAAATAGGAGAATGGAATTGGCGTTTTAATTAAAAATTTCTTGCTTGGACAAAAATGCTTTACTTATTGTAAATTAATAGCTAATTTGATTCTTATTTACTGTATATTGTTTCTTTTTCATTTTAAAATACTAAAGTTAATTTTGTAAGAATTCAGCTAATATGCACTTGTGTAATTTTTCATTAATAAAGTATTAGTAAAATAGTAGTATAACAGTAATAAGTATAATAGTTTAATGAAAAACTGTTTTCTGTATTGACACAATTATTTATTAGCAAGATATTTTGAAATATATAGTTGTTAAAGTACCAATGTTGCAAAACTTTATTCCCAGTGCTACTGACATTAATGTATAAAATATTATAGTCTAATTGAAGTAAAATGAATCTATTGTTAAATATTATAATGAACATAAAAATCAATTAAAAAATATTTAGTTTTTGAAAAAAGTAATGTTTTATAATTACTGATTAAAAAATGAGACATAAGTCCCCCAATCACGAATAATACAGTTTTGATAAAGAAAACGTGAAACCTACTGAATATAATACGCCTATTAATAAATTTTAACCATTAACTGGCATACGTACTCTATCTTATACTATAAGTTGTAGAAGAGTAAGCTAATATATGGACTGCTAAGGTTCAAGCCCCCCCCCCCCCAATTGATTTCTGCGTACGCCACTGCTGACAGTGCGAATAAAGCGAAAGTTCTTAAATTAGTCAATTGTTATCTTCTTTTCCTTCTACTTCTTCTCCTTCATTACTTTATTTAAAATTGATTTCCCTGTTTACAGTACCTACATTTTAAGTAAGATGACCACGCACCGCCTCCGTTCAATTCGTGGATGTAATATTTTGAAAAGTAAATATATTTAAAATAGATGATAGCAAGAATTTCGCATTTTTGCTGTCAAATTTTATTTGCAGATGTTAAAAATATCGTCTTGATGTCTCCAGAAATATTCCTTGTTTGTATTGTTAGCCAAATAAGGATAAAAGTTTCAAAACAACTTAACTTTTATCAAGACAGACATTTCATGGAAAGGTTAAGGAAAATTATATTGTTATTTTATATCGTGTCTTGAAAAGTATAATGCATATTTGACTTTCTAGAAATTAGAATATAAAGAATAACAACCGTTTCATTATATATTTATTATTATTCCACTTTTCAAGTTATGTGTGTGGATGTCAGTAACATTTAGTACCGGTATGCTAAAGCGGATTTCTTATTACACATTTATATATTCGTTTGTAAGTATCAGGTTTAAGTACAAAAACGAATATGTTTTGTAACGCTAAAAACATCCATTATGACACATTCTTTTTATGATAAGACCACAAAAGAAAAAGAATACTTTTAAGGGAATTCGTAGCTAAGCCTCATTTACAGATAGCTGAGCGTTGTCACTTGACAACATCTAAAGAATTTCAGTATCGTAGTTTGTGCTGTGATTTCTATGATTGTCATGTAACTCATATGTTGTATACACATATTTCATCACTACTGTAAAAATAGAAAGCTGCGTTTTGCCAGTAGCGTGATCTTTCATTTTTATCCTGAGTTGTTTATAAACCTACTGAATTTTCACTAAATTTTCATTTTGTTTTCATTTTTTTTTTTAATTAAAATTTCTGCATTCGCAGTCTGTAATGAGTGTTTGGTCTCTTTTTACTAATCAATGATTCTAATCATATTAATATTAATGATAGCCAGTAAAATCATCTTTTTCTGGTAAACAGAACACAGACAGACAAAGACAGATATGTGTACCTATTTACGTAATTTGTACTTTCTGACTATCCTTACGTGTACAGAAGGTCCTCGACTACCGAACGTTTGGTTTGGTTTGGTAATTAATTCAGGTGGTGTATTGGAGCTTGTTAAGCTTAAATTTACAAGTGGAGGGGCCAGATACATTAAACTTGGGTATACAAATATACAGATGTATGTTAGTGAATTATAACCAGACGTAGTGCCATAATAATAGTAATACTACAGTGCAATAGGATATTATAGTCATTGGTTATTTAGTTAATATTTTGTTAGTAATAAGCGTATATTACGTATAACTGGCATATTACTTTGCCATATAAACTGGTATTACAAGGGCAGTCGGATAGTATGCAAGTTTTGCATTAAGATTAGATTATAGAATAGCATTAGTTTCAAATGGTATGTTAGTTACAAAGCAAAATGTAATTCTAAAAATCAACGTAGCAAAAATATATGGACTATAACATTTATTACAAAAAAAGAAGACACATTTTTAGAAAATGAAAATTTTTAAATAATAAAATATATAGTAAGAAAGAGACAGGAAAGTAGAATTGTTAAAGGTACGGTATATGCGACATTAAGTTTGCGATTATTTGAGACACATAGGCAGCCTAATGCCGTAACTTTCAAACACAACGAAAAACATTTGATTACGTTGATGAGAAAAATTATAACGTAGAAAATATGGTAGAAAAGTGTGTTAAAATAAGGTGCGGAGATTACGATAAATGAAATATACGAAATACTACGCATTATTTATTATTAGGTCAATAATATAATCTAAAATTTATTGACAAACAGAGAAATTACACTGTTGCACACTATTATCAAAACAAAAATTACCGATTACCGCTTTCAAGCATCACAACTCATCATCAGATTGGAAAATATTCTTAGATGTAAGTAAATATTCTTAAAATTTATTGATTATTTATGTATGTAACAATTCAGAATTCTAAAGATATTGATAGAGTGGCACGTTTATTGGTTTATTGGATAATTGTTTTATTCACAACTATCAAACAATCAAATGTAGGAGTTGTGTTCTGTGATACATTGATGTTTATTAATAATTTTATGTTACTAACTTATTATTTATTCTTTGACTATATTTTTAAAACTAAGTATAAAATTAAATACATTTTTATATGTCGTGTTTAAAAATCGATTCGTGTTTATAGTTGATGTTAAATCGTTTTAATAGACTTTCGTTCAGAACGTGGCAGGGAGCGGGTAAAAGTGGCTGCTGAAACTTGCACGTAATGAAGGAAGGCTGCACATACCGAATATGTTACAACACTTATTTTCCGCTCCTACTTTCGACCACCACCATCAGCACAATCACAACTACCACAACACTAACGTTACCACCTCCACGACACCACTAAACACAACTACACAATTCCACCACCACTGCTACTCCCAGTGCCGTCAACTATAATATCCATAGCAAGCGGTCGATTTCTAAAATTATAGGTGCCGGAACGCATCAATTCAAAAGTTGTACAGACACAAATATACTTAAATTTTTTATTAGCGTATACGTTTACATCAGGTTATTACAAAAGAGGACTACATTTTTGAAGCCTTATAAAGTATGTAACATACTATAAACTTGCATCTAAAAAGATAATGATGTTTACTGATATCTCTAAAGAGCCTCATCGTCAGGTTAGCCGCACGACAATTGAAAACATGTCATTGATGGCGTCATCACTGAGCCTTAATCAAACTATAAGTAATGGTTTCTGTGGTTCGGATATTTCGAAAAAGTTTCCATAGTTTCATCATTGTGTTTCATATTTTTTGTTTCTTGACCTTTCCTTACTCTTTGTGTCCAATGGTGTACGATGGCCAGAAATCAGCTATGAATCCACGTACTGATGGATAAAATAAACCGAGAGGAGGTCCATTAATTTTCACAAATAAGAGGCTGGGTACAGCCTTTGTCTATAGAGTTGCTCTTAAAGAAGTAATGATTACATTCATTTGCAAAAAACGCCTCTCACATTCACTTGAAGATATTTCTATCGATTTAATATTTCAAGGTAGAAAGACTCTCCGGAAAAATTCTGGAATGCATAGATAAACATCGGTCGTCGCTTCATGTCGACACCTCTAACTGCGAATGTCATCTTCGAGCGAGCCTTGTTGAATTTTGTTTAATACGTTCTATTTACAAGAGAGGTAGAACTATTAAAAAAAATTAACAATAGTAGTTAAGGTAAAGATTAGTGCTGGTGTTTGATTTTGACAAATGTTTAGTTTTGTAGTGGGGCTGATGAGGGGCACAATTTAAAAAATAGTAAATATTTGTAATAATTAGGTTTTCCTTTTCATTTTTTTTGTTAAATTATTTTTGGATCCAAGAGGTTCCGGAACGCCGTTCCTTCGCGTTCCCCCTGAAATCAAGCCCTGGATATACCTATACGTTGGCAATTTACGTAATACGTAGTACACAGTAGTATTAATTTCGACTTCTTATGTAAAGCTTGTTGCGTAGGTTCAGTAGCATAATTTATGTTATGTACGTTGCAGAGCCGAAGGATATTTAAATCCAAATCTCTTCAGTAACTGGTCATTTGAGTAGGCCTATTAAACACGAATAAATCACTCAACTAACACATAAAACTACTACAGTAAAATACATTCAAGAGAATAAACGCACAATACATTATTGGAAAACGCTGTTATTTTTTTCTAAAATGTTAAATATGTTTAATGATTCATCTAAAAAATAATTTGATGTCAAGTGACAATCAAGCATTACCTACGGGAAAAGTTATGTTTCCTATGTGAAGTCTGTATTTCGGTTTATTAAAATCTAGTTCATTACCATTAAAAATAATGTACATATACTTGTAAGTGGTTTGCTAAGGGAAAAATTTTCGACATTCCTTTGTGCAAAATATTACACAAACCACCTGGAAAATTATATATAAGCAACAAGGGAAATTTATGATTCATAAAGTACATTAAAAGGTGTACTTATATAATAATATTGTTACGACTGTCTCACTGATCGTCGTATGGTACAAAATTTAGACACTGATTAAAAATATGGTATGGTACTGATTGAAAACAAAATTTATAAACCAAAGAAGTCACTAATAACCAGCTTTATTTAATCATAAATAACAAATTTTTAATCAACTCGTACAATAATTCCAGTTACATTTGTACACACGGAACAATAAACTCCCACATTAATTATAACACTACACCACTTCACACAATGCTTCTTCTCTTTCTTGTCTTCGTTCATCTTTTTGTCGTCTTTAAGCTTCTTCCGACTCTTGTCGGCGTCGTTCCTCAGTCTGCAACAGTAGCGCCTGGAAATTTTCCATCATCTGACTGGCGTCCATTGTTTACCGATTAATTACAAATTAACTAGACTTGTACAAAGTGTCCACGGTTTTCATTGTCAATGGATCTGTCGGACTTCTGACCCGTTGTTACGACTGTATCACTGATCGTCCACTGTTGTATGATACAGTGGAAAACAAAATACAGACACCAATTAAGTCACTAATAACCAGCTATAATTACTCGCAAATAACAATCAAATTGTACAATAATTCTAGTTAGATTTATCCACACGGAAGAATAATGTCAAATTATAAAGTCCGACACTAATTATAACACAATAACACTTCACACAATACTTCGATAAACACTCGCTCACAGCCCACTGATTCACAAAACCAGCCTCTGTCCCTTACATACCTAGCGCACGTGTCCTAGAATCTTTCCATCGTTCTTTAGGTGTGTCGGGTAATGCGTATTTCAAGTGTGCTCTTAAAGAATCTGGAACATACGTAACCGTGGCCTTGACTGAGGCTACAGCTGTTTGACTAGGGGGAGACATGCTCGGTTGTTCGAGAGGGTCCTCGTTACAATATGTAGTATTTACCTTTAAATTAAGTACGTATATTAAAAGGTAGAGTAAGGGTGGGAGTTGTCTTATACCTTTTTGATTTTTGAAATTTAACCTAATTAAAAAGAGTTATAACTGGCATTACTTTTTGTTAAAATAACCTTTGGAGTTCCTGCATATTTTGTAAAGGATATTAGGCCATTCACATAATAAGTATTTGCTGTATAGGTTGCCAGGGCAAAATAGAAAGATTATCAGCACTGAAAGGAATGGAAGGTAATGTCGGATACAAAAATCACCCTTATGTATGAAGTGCAAATGTGCATTTAATTTGTATTCATATCATAAATAAGTAGTTACATATAATTTCCATCAGTTTCTAACAGAAATCACACACAAATTGTTGACTATATGCACCTGCACAATCGGCATGGTACCAGTCTTCACAGATAGTACATTTCCTGAGCAATATGCACATGTTGCATCTTGAGTTTGTTTGTCAACATTGTGGACATTTGTTGGCACACTGCTGCTCGCATTTCTAGTTTTTAGATTTTTTACCAGTATTTTTTTAGGAGTATTTTTGGGCATCTGTTGCGAGTTCTGAAGCAACTGGCGTTTAGTTCCCTTATTAATGGATTCCTCCAACTGCTGCTTGTAAGGGGATCCTGTAATTTAAGCTGATGAGCTTTTGGGTCTGCCGCTTCTGGATGCTGTATTTTTCAAAGTAGGAACTGGTGTAATATCTTCAGGAGTAACATAACTTTTTGTAGTTCCTGGAACTCCACATTGGACTGTATTCACAGGAATATGGTTGTTACAAGAAGATGGAGTTGAATGATGAACGGAATCAGATGAAGAGATATTCAAATTACCTGTTTTGGAGGGAGTGACGGATAGTGGCGTAGAGGCATTGCTGTTGGATGTTGTGGGTGCAGGATCAGAATTTATAACTGGAGTGCTTGGTTCAGCGGGCTGTAGAACTGGGATACTTTCTTCCTCTCCTTCGACCGCATCAAAATCAAAATCCTGAAAAATGTTTCTGTTTACAGGATATAGTCCCGTAGCCTTGAACCCATTCAGAGCTATTTGACCTGTCTGAACCTTTAAATATGCTCTACCAAATAGCTCAGAAACCTCATAATGCGTTACTGCACGTTTGTTTTGAAATTGCCAGTTCCTGATTTCCTCACTGTAGTAATGTTTTAATGGTCCCATGAAGGTCTTATCAAGGGGTTGGAGCTTGTGAGTGGTATGAGGTGGTAGGCAAATAATGTTGACATGACATTCCCGAGCTCTGTTGATCAGATGAAGATTTCTTGTATGGCTGAAGTGGCCATCCAAGATGAGGAGAACTGGGTCCGACTCTGAAGGTTTTGTAGTGGAAAAGAAATGATCAAACCAGTCCAAAAAAGCTTCAGAACCCGGACTGCTGGCATCTGAAAATGGATTCTGGGGGAGCCCCTCTTGCCAGAAGATGATTGAAGTTCTTGCGTGGAAATATCATAAGAGGAGGAATAAATATTCCACTCGGACTCATTGACACTACAATTGTAATTAAGGAGCCCCTCTCAGCAGACGTCATTGACCCTATTTTTCTTTAACCTTTCAAAGCAAGGATTTTGGGCAGTTTGCTCTGGACTACAGTTAAGCCCGTTTCATCCACGTTAAATATACGTGAAGGAGGTTAGTTATGGGCTTCTAATGCTTCTTCGTAGAGGTCAAAGAATTTTCCCACGCTTTCTCTATTGAAGCCCTTGACCCTAGCAACAGATGTACCAGTCGGAGTACGCAGCGATAATTTCTGATTATGTCTTTGCATGAAGCGTTTGAACCAGTCTTTACCTGCGACTTCTTTCACGATGGAAAACGGATTGGGAATATTATTCAGTTCAGCCAGCTGATATGCAAGCCTCTTAACATAATTCCTTGTGCAAACAAAATATTTCTTCTCCATCATTAGCAAATATTCAACTAGTTTGTCTTCAAGTTCGTCTCGTAATATTGGTTTACGTCCAAGTTTAGACTTTACAGCTTCAGTGGGCTCAGAGTTTGATCGTACATAATCAAATAACGTTGAACGAGGTACATTGAATCTCTTGGAAGCTGCAAGATAGCCCATTCTTTTTTCCCGTACTGCGATAATGGCATTTATCATATTATCGGAACTCCACTTTTTCAGACTGCACTTCCTTTTTTCTTTGGCTTTAGGCATCTGCAAATATCGCAAGAAGAAACAATCCGTTATTTTCCAACTTTCGAATAATTAAGAAAATATTTAATAATTAATTAAATAGTTTTATTTTGAACACCCCTCTGAGCAGGAATTTAAGTATTGTTATACTGTGAAATAAATTTTGTTATTTATTTTATCAATTATGTACAGTTTATTAAAGATTTCTAGCAATAAATGAAATTTAATTAATTAAATTGATTGAAATAAACATGAATAAAAATGTTGTGAATCTTGTTATTCACGGGTTTGAGCTAGCTTTTAAAAACCGCGCGGTATTGAAATGTAGCAGCTAATGTCGGATACTATTCGACATTGCCGTAAGCTAGTATCCGAGGTTAGCCGACTCCTCACGAAGAAAATAACAAGCCGTTTACCTGAAACATATTGTCCGCAGCATTTCTACAGTTAGGGAATTAAGAAGCCCCGTTCATGGTCTATCAAACAGTGCATTTATGTTGGGCACATATATTAATAACTTGTAACCAAAAAATCATTTTACTTACTCTTCAAAAGTTTGTTATTTGCAGAGAAATTGAAAACACGCTTTTCACACACAATGAAGCACTCAACAGTAATGGCTGCCCTTGCAGATGTTTGAATATCTCTTCATCTGATTCCGTTCATCATTCAACTCCATCTTCTTGTAACAACCATATTCCTGTGAATACAGTCCAATGTGGAGTTCCAGGAACTACAAAAAGTTATGTTACTCCTGAAGATATTACACCAGTTCCTACTTTGAAAAATACAGCATCCAGAAGCGGCAGACCCAAAAGCTCATCAGCTTAAATTACAGGATCCCCTTACAAGCAGCAGTTGGAGGAATCCATTAATAAGGGAACTAAAGCGGTCTTGACAATTTTTAATGGTATTATGTTGTTCTGTAAATCGGGTGCCCACATGGTCATGTAATTGATCAATGCACGATAACAGCTCAGTTCTTGTGTTTTTGATTTGGGTTTTACATAGCTCCATGTGTTCTGTTAACGATTTATAAATTTCGGTGTTTTCTGCTTGGATGACATTTTTAAATTCAGCTTTAAGTTCATCATTATTTTTTAGCAATACATCTTTAAGTTGTTCGTCACGCTTTTCATTTTCGGCATCGCTTTTTTGCATTTCAGCTTTAAGTCATTATTATTTTTCATTAACTCCTGCAACATACGCGCAATGTCAGCCTGATCTGACATTATTTCTTTTTATTGATAAATTTTGTTCTTGTTTATGCAGTTTATTACAATAACTATTATTAATTAGCACTAGCCTTTCGTGAATAATTATAACTAATAATGATACTAATTGTCCTAAATTAACACACATCTAAATACAGTCCTTAATCTAATATATAATTTTCCAATAATTCTATAATTCTCTAACTTCGCAGTCTATAAATACTCGTAAAATTTTTACTTTACTGGGCTAACTTATTCAATGCCCCAAGTTGCATGCGCCATTTTCTGCAAGGTAACAGGTAGTTAGCTGACCAAACTTGCAGGAATTATGCTCAATTAGTGATTTAATACATTTATTGACCTTTTTCCAATATGATGATTGCATTAAAATGTTTTTTTATTTAATACAAAGATACTTGTATTGAAAAGTTCAAAAGTTTTCTTTGAAAGTTTTTTTTTATTATTTTAAAACAAATTTAGTTCTTAGAATTGCTTTCCTGAATTGACGTCTTCCTGGTTGTCCCGGTCGAATATCTCGTTTCCTGTCTCCAGCGATCCGTCGTCTGTGTCCTGCGCTCCAGCCGCCGCATACAGGAATCGCTTCGTGTCTCGGTGTCCGCCTCAGCCGCCTCGGTCACCAATCGAAGCAACGGTAGCAGAAAATCTCGTACTCCAGGCTTAACCTCCCTGCCGAAACTCGCTGTTCCCTCGACGTCTACGGGCCCCAATGACTGCCTGGAATTGGTGTTGGACTCTGCGAGGAACTCTCTCTGCAACAGCTCTCGACGAGTGCTACATGAAGACTCTCCTCTCTTCCTAAACTGAAACCGCATCGTTATAAGGTGACGTCACGGTCGTCCTGCGCATAGACGTATTTCCTATACAACACATGTTAAGTGTAGGAATATTCTGGAAATGTCACATGCTTAAGACTGGACCTCCGTTTTCCCGATCCTTCTAGAACATAAGTATTCACTTACATATTGTAACGCGACGAAATGAAGGGCTTGTTAAAAGGTGAACTCGAATAGAGAATACCCTTAGTAAAATAATCCATTTAGTTATAAAATAAATAAATTACCAAGTTACCACAATGGGTACCATGTAATGTATAATCATAATAAATGTATTAGATGAATAAACAAAGAATTATGTATTAATGATTAAAAGTGAGTGAAAAAAAAATAAGTGAGAGCCGATAATTGCTAATTACCGAGAGGACTGTAACAATTAATAGCAATTTTCTAAGTGAACACCAGTGTACTAAACCAAACTAAATAATAAGTAGTTTATTTTAATAATGGTATCTATAACAAACTATGTTTCATATTTTAAAGGATACTGATAAGCCTTGATGTTAGTCACTAACTTTTTCAGATAATGTCTAATTATACTAAAGGACAGTTAATAATAATCTGACACGATGATAAAATATTAGTATTAAGGAACAGATAATTGTTGAGAGTCTTATGTTATTATTTAGTGTGAATTAGAGTTTTAGCCATAAGGGCATAATATTGTTTTAATATCTGTTTCATGTTTATGTTTTTATGTTATATCATGGAATAATTATAATTAAGAAAAATGTAATAAGCCAACAAGCTACATAATGTTTATAAATTGAAACATTGTACAAAGGATGTACCAAGATATAGGCCAATATCAACACAATATTATTGTTAAACTAACTAACAAATCGTCTTGTTACTATAAGTTAGTAAGAAATAGGAGAATTACGGTGATAGGCCAATGTTTAGATGTTGATAATAACATTTTAAATAGATTATTGAATTGTAATGTAATTTGGTGAATGACCACCGGTCAATGAGATATTTTCCGTAGCTGCTGAAGAGATAGCATTTGTAAAACTGTGTACGTCTTCTTCTATGATTCCCACACGTTTGTAAATGTACAAGCAGCCTTGAAGCCTGTCCGATCACCACGATCTACGCACCATCTGTTCGGCGTCCGTATCACTTTGGTGTTTACGAAGTTAACAGCACAGGGAAGTGGTCACTCCCGTGAAGGCCTGGGAGCACTCCCCATGATAGATGTGGAGCAAGACTCGGGTTACAGATCGATAGATCGATATCCGAGAAAGTACCACTTCCAACGTTGAAATGTGTGCTCTCGCCTGTGTTTAAAAAGACAAGTGCGTTGTTTAGCAGTAGATCATCAGTCCTTATTCCAGCGCTGTTTGTTCTAAGAGAATCCCAAGTAGGACTTTAGGCGTTGAAATCCCCAACAACGAGAAATGGAGATGTTAGCTGCTCGGCCAGATCCTGCAGATCGTATGCTTTCCACTCAGAATCTGGTAAGTATAAGCAGCAGGTCATCTTCAGTGGCTGTAACTTATTGCTATTACTTGTAGCGGCGTAGCGAGCCGAATATATCAAGAGGGATATGTGTTGCTAATCAACGCTATAGCAACGCCTCCTTAGATCTGATGTTTGAATTCACGTTACTAGGGAAGGACTTGCATATCCTCATATTAAAAAGTTTTTGCAGCTTCAAATGTGTTTTCTGTAGGCACACACGCGTAGGTGTATGCCTGACCAGTAGCGTTTTCAGTTTGCAATAATGGGAACTGCAATCGTTGATATTCCACTGAAGGATGTTCTCCATGCTGGGTGGTCGCTACGGACCGTGCTTATTTCCTTTGCTTCTCTTTCGGGCAGCCTTTTTTCTAATGTTTTTGCAGACTGCCGTGTTCGGCCAGGTCACCGAGGTCACTGGCTACAGTGTTTAAGCACACTCTTTTTGGAGGGCAGAGTGTGGCTCTGCTGGTAGACCCACCACACTATCCCTTGGCACCATTTGCATTTCCGTCCCAGGCGCACTGTCTTTATGAATGTTTGTCTATCTACACACATAAGAAAAGTAAACTTTTATTCACATTCTTAAAAACGATCGATTTCGGTCATAGACCATCGTCAGATTATATACAGCACACTTGCGGTCACAATATCGTAAAACACCGCTATTTACAAAAACGAATTCGTAGAAATTGTTAATGAATTCATTAACAATCGATCGTTTTTAAGAATGTGAATAATAAAAATTTTATTACACATCGTATGTATGGTACCTTTAGGCTATAAACAGTAAATATATATAATAGAGAATTGAAATTATAAGTACCATTAGTAAAACAATAAGTGTATGTATATTATAAATACATCACATTATCATTAGAAAAGTAAACGCATGAGCAACTGAGTTAGCGCAGGTAATATCTCTCTTACAATAGAGGCTGGTGACACAGTTGGTTTTCCAGCCTACGCATAACTGATGTTGCCCTCGTTGGCTGGGTGTACGAGTTTCTTCGCATCGAAGTAGCTGGGTACGTATTTTCAGTGTACGGACTTCCTGAATATTTGGTTATATACGGGGCAATTGCGGGATCTAGTCGAAAGTTGAATACCGCAATTGACACATTTCATAGATTCAGCACGAGGATCGTTAATCCAGAGTCGTCTGCCTACTGATTGGACAAGCAGGTAGACCAAAACAGAACTCAGAACAATCGCGAGATCTTAACTTTAAGACATACAACCGAATACTTTTCCCAATAACAGTTTTATGTTTCCTGTGGTTAAATCACTTAATTTTTCGTTAACAGTGGTGTGGCTTTATTTGTGCAAAGCTAGAGAATGCAGAAAACTGATTGTAATCCTTTGTGAAGGTGATCATTTTAAATTGTTTAGAGTGTATTGCAGTTTTTTAAATTTGATTTTACTTGAATGGTTATAAAAATTCATTCTACAATTGACACTTTGTTGTTTGCGGACAATCAGGCAATTCTGTCGGACTCTGAAAACAAATTGCATATGGGGATACATTTATTAAATCTAATCTGCAAAGATTATGGATTGCAGATATCCACACGTAACGTAACACCAAGGTGATGGCTTTTCGTGGAATTGATCCCGTACGGCCAAAAATTGTTATAGATGGTACTTTCCTGGAACAAGTTAGCAATTCTGAATACCTCGGCTACAGTAAGTCTTATAATGCACGCAACGACGTTGTGAATAAGTTGAATAAGTTCAACCTTATGTGCGGGACCATTAGGCGAATCCTTAAGTCAGCAAGTAAAGGAACACGCCTAAAATTCTATAAGGTGATGGCCCTTTCCACACTGTTTTACGGGTCTGAGAATTGGACTTTAACGGAAGGCCAGGCCAGTCGTATCCAAGCGGCTGAAATGAGATTTCTTAGGCACGTGGCAGGGTATACTCTCCATGATCACAGAAGAAACACAGATATACGGCAGGAACTGAATATTTTGAGTATACTCGACAGAATCGCCCAGTATCGGCTGAATTGGTGGGAACATCTTTGTCGAATGGATGACTTCCGCATCCCCAAACAACTCTGGAACTATAAGCAGAAGGGACGGAGAGGTGTGGGACGTCCGAGGAAGCGCTGGAGTGACCAGCTCTAATCTTTGCCTATTTGAGACCGGAACAAACCATCCTTGGTTTAATTCGTGAAGATGATGATGACTATGGTTATAAAAATTTATTGAGTGTATTATTTATATGAACACAATTAATTGTAACCATTTGTTTACCATTGCGCATATTTTACCTATGTTGACATTTTACGGATTACTTTATGTTTAATATTCTAGTACCTTATCAGTATCGTAACATTCCAAGTATCAACAGAATTTTACGATCTTTAGTTAAACGCAGACTAAAGTGTCCGGGTGTAACCTGCACATTTATGGTATAACGTCTCAAGACGTGTATTGTTGAGTTGTATTCGTTCAAGCGTTCTACCTGCTCCATCTCACGCTTCCCGCGAGGAAGACTGAAGTTCTTGAATTTTGATAGCTCATACATAGCAGACGCAGTCCTGAAGCATTAGGGCCTACGTTCAGCGAGGCCATAAAGTATTCAATGCGACCTAGCCTTTAGTTATGTTACACAAAACGGCACGAACGTCTACATCCAATAATGGCTACTAGCATTTGTGAGTCTCCTTCAAACATTTTACATTTCTAGTTGTCACTTCTTTTTTCTCTTGGTGTAAAAAATCGCTTTCTCTATTGTTATTGTTATAAATTTCACCAAATATTAATTCAAACTACATACTTTCGACCTCACATTAACAGACGACTACATTTGGCTAAGTTAAATAACTATTTGTAGTTGTGATTTCTGTTTTTTTCCTAATCCATGTTTCCTGATTTCATTCTTTAGAACATCAATTTTAATATAATTAAAATTCATAATACTGTTTTCCTAAAATACATTAGGAAAAAATACATTTTATGTCTTTCATAAAACTATTTTTTTTAATACTGAATAAAGAAAATTAAATAAAATTTCAATGTATTTACAATCGTTTATTATATTACAATAATATGTGTTATGTAGCGTAACAGATTTGAGGTCCCCAACGTTACATAAAAAACGAAGTAACTATGGTTTAGAGCAATACCCAAATATTAAGGTTACTAAGTAATTAATACATCTGAGGTGTACCTAAATTTAAAAGATGTAATAAATAATATGGGGTGTAAAATATAAACATTGTATCAAATGGGAGGAGTTTAATATGTAGTAATGAAGTATAAAATACTATTCAAATTAATATTTAATGTGTTGCAAATTGTACTTATTGTTATGCTGTAGCATGATATAGTGGTTACAGTATATTTATTTTATGTTTTGTGAATGGTAAGAGGGAATGTGTTGTTTTATAGAAGTACTTAGTCAGTGGTACTCCTTCCATTTATGTTAAAATTGTCTTTAGACAATTAAGTATAAATACCTGTGTTAGGTATTATATTATGTTAAATGTATTGACTGAAATTGATTAATGAAGGTGTTTTGAATTAATGTTTGTAAACTTGGCCAGGATGGCAATAAGTGTTAAAAAGTTGATAAGTAGTTCTTATAGTTATGTTATAAAATAATGAAAGGTTCAAGGATAAACTAATTACTATAATGAATTAAAACCAGGAAATATAAATTAATGTAAGTAGCCATAAACCAGTGACTATTTGTACAGTAGGTCAGGTAAAGAAAATTAAGTTAACAACAAAATCATTATAACAGTTGTAAGAAAACTTATAGGCCTAAATTTAATATTTGTAAAAGGAAATTAATACCCTTTTAATAAGTCCAGTCTAATGAAACTATAGTAAAATATATACGGTATAATAAGGTAGATTGGGCGAGAGTTTTAGGTAATTTGGTGTAATTCCAAGCATGGAGTATTTTATTAAAAAAGAGTAGTAATGTTTTATAATTCTGGCTCTAGGATATCCAATATCATCCAATGACAGAAAGTAGTGGTTGTTAGGGTAACTAAAATGTAAAAAATCTTGTTGATTTTCAATTATTCGATTGTTATATGCTCATGGGTTAACTTGAAATAAGACGAATCCATAAAAGAATTTATAAAAACCCAATATTATTCAATTGTTATATGCTGATGGGTGAAGTTAAATAAATACGGAAAAGAATTTATAAATAAAACCAAGATTATTCGATTGTTATATGCTATTGAGTTCAGATGAGGAGACAAATTTAAAAAGGATGACACAAATTAACGAAAAATGAATCAAAATTAATAAATTAAAGTCAAAACCTATTCCTATAAAACAAACCGATGAATAATAAAATAAATTAGATTTCAAAAATAGAACCATATACCTCCAAAAGGTCGAGAAATTCTTATTTCACTCGTCAAGATAATTCCGTTGGATTTAGTATTGAACCCGATTTCCCATCTAACCAGGAGACTAATTGATGGAAGAAAAAAGCCTAAATTAATGGAATTATAGAAAAATATACTCAAGGACCTTGTTTCTGAAGATATAAACCTCACTTTCAAGAAGGAAGTTATAATACGACTCCAATTCCACCGAGACCGACAACCACAAGGATCGTAAGAGAAGAACGAAGATTAGAAGAGTTCCCGCGGCTTTCCAGGACATCACACCGTCAATTTTATTAATAATCGGAACACTTTTTCTGGATTTATGTAACCTAAATTGTAAATCTTCAACTGTTTGCAGACGAACAATGCTGCCTTGAGAATCATCAAACCCGGTAACACCAGCTTATATTTAATTTTAATATAGTAAGAACTAATAACATTTTGTAATACTAAGTAACCTTAATTTTGCATTACCTGGCCTTACTAATCGTTAAAAGAATCACACGTACCCTGGGATAAGAGATAGTTATTATTATATTTAATTTGTATAAAATAAAAGGAGCATGGTCAACTAAACAATCGATTCAGCATTGTATAATCGATATCACTCTATTATAATCAGGAAGAGCACTGTTAGAAGTTGAATTAAAGTACAAAATAAATAAAGAATCTTTCTTGTATATGATGATGCTTTATATTATTGTAGAATAGGTATTATATGTTGTGGGTGGAGTAATTTACAGGTAAAAGGGTGAGTAAAAGCTGGCGAAGAAGTTAACCTAGAAGCAAGCCAATTACGAATAACAGCGCTCATAGTCAACAGCTGGTAGAACGTGAGATTACCGAACTAGCGTGTTTCCTGCACAATTTTTGAATTGAATTACACAATACGGACTGACTAGGGTTGGAGAGAATTCTTAATTTATTAATTAAATACACGGATTATATCATTGATATTGAGTAAACATTGAGTAATTAGGTAAAACCGTGTTATAGTATATATAAAAGTTATAATAACACAATAATAAATATATTTGTCTATTAAAATTGAGTTACAGGAGGTCACCTATAAGACTACATAATAAACATTTCCTTAATAACAGATTGATTAAAAAACACATCAATACTTTTTCTTTACAAAGTGGCGCATACCAACGTGGAGCTTGATTAAACCCCAGTACACATGATAAACAGAGTTTCATTACAAATTGTAACCCAACAGTGGGGCTTTTAAACATCCTCGATAATAATTAATAACGTAAGGAAAGATTTGCTTTACAATATAGATATTCAAACACGGATTTTGTTTTTATAAACAACATAAGCTTTTATTTTATACTTTCCTGTATTAAAACGATTTCACGTTTTTGTGGATGTGAATGTTTTTACACATAGACTTGTTGGTCGGAACTTTAAAAAACGACACTTTCTTCGGTTGATAACCCACGTTTCATTGATCTCGTTAGTCTTTCCACACATTTGGCTCAAAGCTGTGATCTGGTGTCCTCAGTGGCCTAGCTAAGGAGCCGCTCAGCTTAACGGTATCGATAAAACGTGGTGTCTCCGAAAAAAGTGTTACTAATTTGGATACTTCGATGAACCTGAAGAGTAACTAGTCGACCCTTTTGTCTTAACTTTGCTCGACTAGTCGTTTTGTGTAATAAATATAACGAGCAGAAATTAAATTTTTACCAAAAAGTTTCTGTTGTTTCATTTAAAAAAGTTTGAAGGATAGTAGGACAGTAATTTACTACTAGAATAGGTTTTCTGCTACATACTTTCATTAGGATGGTTTCTGAAATAAACTCTATTATTAGGAAAAAATATTAGGATAAATAGAATAAGGTATAAGATTAGGAAAACAAATTAGAAAAGCTTTTTGGGAAAATACTTATTAGTAAAGTTGGTTTAGGAAAATAGTTTACGATGTTCCGAAACAATTGGTATTCTTTTCTGGTCATGTTTTACTCTGAAAGTCTCTTACCATTTGTACTTCGCTTCTATACAATTCGTCCATTTACGTTTATGTCTATGTTCTTGTTCTGTCTATATTTTTTATATGTTCTGTGATGCTTTAACTACGCCATTTTACATTTCCTAACCACTCTGTTATATTTTGCCGCACCTCTGGAAACGCCGTATTCTTGTTTGTATTCTTCTTTTTCTCTTCTATTAAAGCACATGCCTCAACTCCATAACATTAAGCTTGTTGTGTACTATAAATGTTCTATACATTATGCCAATGTTTTTTAGTTCTAGTTAAATTTTTTCTGTTATTACCTACATCAACATATCCATAAAAAAGTAGCATATGCTCTAGAAAATTGAATCTATTCACTCAACTATTTGGTAATTACGAATTATAATTTTACACTCTATAGGTTCTAACACATGACATGACTTTAGCTATTTTACTGAACTTACAACGTTAGATTTATGTTCTTTGGCAATTAAACCTTGCTCGAGGGTTTAATTAAGCTACAGAACAGGTTCTGTCACAGTAAGAGTTATTTTTAAGTCTCTATACTTATATTTTCTGGCTAAGTGTTTTGCGTGTAGAGTGGTTTTCTAGGGCAATGTAAAACAGACCCTCATAAAGAAAGATAAAAAGTGCCTAGAGATCTTCAAAATGTGATTATGTAGAAGAATATTTAATCTGAAGTGGACTGATGTGGCTGGATCATCCTGTAGACAGTTTTACTAAAGAAAGAATACATACTTTTAATTATCACTATCATTTGCATGGAATACTGATTATTTATGCTAATTTTTCTTAATTAACTGTATCAAATGTTTTCGTGTAATTTACAAATAGTATGTGTTTTTGCGTATATTCTAATCTTTTAATTACATAAATATAATTGGTTGTTAGAAGTTAGCGGTAGATATTTTTGTTGATATTTTTAATGACGATGTAGTTACATTATTTAAATAAGTATACAAACAAGTTATGGGTAAATCCTCTACTCGAACTGTTTTTAACATAATATTTTTCTTGCTTGATGTTTAGTTTCCTAGAATCCTAGAGCCTCTAGATTTGAAACGTCGAGCTAGAAAAATATTACGATGAAAGAGTCCGGTTAGAGGATTTCTTATTTTGTTGTTGTTGTTGTTGTTGTTGTTGTTGTTGTTGTTGTCGTTGTCGTTGTCGTTGTCGTTGTCGTTGTCGTTGTCGTTGTTGTTGTCGTTGTCGTCGTCGTCGTCGTCATCGTCGTCGTCGTCGTTGTTGTTGTTGTTGTTGTTGTTGTTGTTGTTGTTGTTGTTGTTGTTGTTGTTCTTCTTCTTCTTCTTCTTCTTCTTCTTTTTCTTCTTCAGCAGCGCAACAACTTATTCCTGAGACAAGGTCTCCTTTTTTTAGGTTTCTGCGCATAAAAAAGTTTGACAGATGGGATATGTGAATTCTCCGATCCAACCCCCAAACTGGAGGACCAGGAACTTTGATTTCAGAGTGCTCTTCCCATAGAGAGTTGCTTCCGTCTCAGCTGACGAGCTCCCTCTGCCCGGTCGCAGTAGGCTAACTGACTCAGCCCATGTGTGCAGCCGTTGGGCTACTATAGCTTCCTCCGCCTCCAAACTCGAAGCACATCTTGCTGCCGATGTGCACCATCCTGCCAGGCCAGGACCCAGGATATCCCCAGACTGCGCTTACAGAACCTTCATTTCTCGTTTCCTTACCGATCCACTCCGCTGAAGGGATTCGTTACCACAACCTTGGAATGGATTGCTCGGCGCAACTGGGTCCACCGACGTGTAGGTGAGAGTGCAGTTGGGCTGGAGAGCCTGGTGCATTTCTCTTCTATGAAACCATATGTTCGCGTCACCCCCTTTGGACCCCGATTAGAGGATTTAACCATAAGAGATCGCCAATCGCTTAGGGGTTTAAAGAACACAAACTAGTTGTTATATATTCGTGGATAAACTCCTTCTATGACTCTTAAGATAATTATAGCTGTATTTCTGTATGTCTGTCTCTCTCTCCCTTTCTCTCTCTTCCACCATCCCCCACTCCTCTTTCTGTCTCAGTCTTTCACAGACAGATACTAAGAAATACGAATATCCCTTGTATATTGTACTTAACAAATGGAGAGAACAGACAAATTCTGTAAACGTCTATATTTGTCCCGTGCGAGTGTAATTAACGGCTTTCCATAAGCAAGTAATTTACATAAATACTTTTTTAGCTTTCTTTGGGTTTAAGAAATCTTTATATTTACAGATTCGATTATCATTAAGTTTTAAGTCGAATGATTGCAACTTGTAATAATACATATTACTATTGTTCGAGTTAAATAGAATGTCTTGTAACCGATCACAAACACGAACTACAGTGTCAGGGCAACATGTAATATAAAAATGAGTCCTAAGAGTATTAAACTCACGAAACCGTATAGAGATGCCCGTCTGAAGTTCCCATTGCCAGCCGTATATAGTATTCTGTACACTTTGCACACGATTTTTGCACCCTGTCGGTAACAGCTTTCATAATCCAAACATTTGCTTCGTGAATTTGACACCATGTAATGTAACACACCAGTCAACCTACTTTCTATAAGGAAATAACTTTGTCTGATATATTTATTTAGTCACTAAAAACCAGCTTTAATTATCACAATTAACAGTTTAATTAATAAGCTATTCAACAAGATTATACGTGTACAATAATGCAGGTTAATCTGTCCACACAAATAATAATGTCTACTATAAGGAATTCCGCACTATAATCACTTTTCACTAATACACCACTTAAAACGCACTGTGTAAATCGACCGACAATAATTCGAAATTCACTTGAATAAATCGCCACTTAAACTGAAACTAAGCGTCGCTGAATGCCCGCTTTGTACCCGCTGAGATTCCAGAATAATCCAAAATACGCGACAAAACTACTAGAATACACTAGAGCATAATTGCTTGCGGCTTGAACACAGTGCGCGCGGACCGGTGAAGTCTGGAACAGTCTCGCTAACGCATGCTAAGAGTCACGTACGCACACACATTACAGCTGTTTCTGCTGGGAAACGTGTAGAACGTTCTGTAATGGCGTAACAATATTATGTGACTTACCAGCTGTTTACCAGCTGTTTTCCTCCGTCAGTTTCCTTCTTTCTGTTAACAATTCCGTAGGTCTTCCAACAGGCATATTTATTTGTTCGTCAAACACTGACTGAATAACTGAACGTAATACACTGTATTACAAATGTAGTCCGTTTTTTCTTGCCTTTGTCCTTTGCGGCTTCAAGCTTGTAACATTTACCGATCTTCACCAAAAACAAATGGTCTTGAGGACTCTACAATTCAGGGCTGTACGCAAAAAATTATTTGATTCTGTTTGAATTTGCGGCTGTTATCGTTTGCCATAGAAAAAAAAACTAGAGACACACAGACACATAGACAGACTGACACACAGACACACACAGAGAAAATTTTAGAAAAATGATTTTTTTCATGTTTTGAGGGTAGTACAATCAGAATCTGCAATAATCTCGACCACGATTTTTCTGCCATCACCATACTTCCATTTCCTTATGTGGCAGAAAAGTTCAACTAAAGTAAAATCATTGTAATTGGGTAAGCCAGTATCTTTTCGAATGATATAAAGTGCTACAGTACAACTAGCTTGACATGTGGTAAGTATTTCTATACTAACACTAATAATTCCATATTTGAGTAAAACAATATGAAATTGCATATAACACCTTACACCTTGCACATGTATTGGAATAAATGTTAAACCAAGTAACCACTAAAGTCGTTAGTTGTCCACAAAATCAAGTGATCTTTCAATTTAAAATATAAGTATAATAAACAAATACACATTTGCATCGGCGTTCGTGCGCGTCGCTGCAACAGATTTGTTCCCTGAACGCGATATCTTAGCATTCAACTCGTGTCTTGTAGAATATTCACTGTTAAGTAGGCCTACGTCTAAGCTAAGCAAATGTATTAATTGCTACGTTTGTAGTTTCTTATTTATTAGGTTGAGAATTAACACGATTCTAATTACAAAATCGATGTGTAAATAATGGTGGAAAAATTAGGAGGTACACAGTAAGGAATAGCTTTCTTCAAAGAACCGGATATTTAATTTTAATTGCTTTAGAATAGCAGGAAACTAATAATAATATTAGCCGATCTAGAACCTACCTGAAACGTACTTCAGGTAAAGATAGTTTTACTTCACAATTTACAGACACGGTTGACTTACAGTTTGTCATTTTAAATGCAAAAACTTATCGCACGGTTAAGCGTCTGTTCTCATATTAATTGGAAGTCTTTTGATTTAGAGTAGAATCTAAGGTTAATTGATCTGCAATACCAATTCTTAATGAGAACGACTCTTGTCCGGACAGAAGTTAACTGCATTAAATATAAATCACATTTTACAATAAGCACGCATGTTAAGAATTGTAGTTGATAAATAAAGATGTTAAAATAAAAATTTTGATATGTAGATGCCTAGCTAAGTATTTTAATAATGTCGTGGAGTTAAATTGGCTAGGAACATGAAAATAATGGTAGATAAGTGGACTGTAATTAAACACATTTATTGTACGTAAATTAGTACAAATCGATTTAAATTTGATGAAGGTTAGCTAAGTCTTCAGGCATTATGACGTATAAGAAAAAATTATATTTAAGAAATGAACCGCAATTATGCAACACTAAGACAAACATGAAATAATTTAGGCCAAAGGCCCTACATAATATGTCGCTACATGGGAATAATTAAGCCGATAGGCGAAACGCAACAAGCGTAGCTAAACGACTGTTGTGTTTGAAAGCTCAGAGCACTGTCCCTCATATCTGCCAGTAGCAGCAAAATTAAATTATGAATCAGATTAGCCAACCTTCCATCAATATAATTCCCACATTACAAATACCAACATTATTGTACATAACTGCCCGCAAAAAATCGAGCGATTTTTTTTGTAATACATTGTAACAATCTATATTATAAAAAGACAACACAAGCATGTATGTTCTTACTAATAGAGATTAACCATTAGTAATTTGATGTCTTAATTATCGACATTGGAATGTCAGATAACAAAGATTATAACATTAAGTTGTCCAGAAATAAAACCTTTGACTGGTAGATAATGATAAAGCTAAACAGGCCAAAGTTGGCTTGCAAACTGACTCATACATGATTATAAACATGCATGAATCAGCAGACATGCATACAATGCAGAACATGATAGCTTGATAATGAATAATCTGTGACTCATCCATTGATGGGCCAGATTTAAATTGCAAATATTTATGCAAATCATGATTAATAATTTAAGCTAGTCAAAGCCAGCTGATTTATACAAAATAAGATTGCATATTATATGAAATAAATAAACAAAGATTATTACAAAACGTTACATGCATATAGAAACATAGATTAAGCATAACGCTGTAGTATAATAATTAAATAGCGCATGCTATACCAAACAATTGCAAGAATGCACAAATACATTGACATGCGAGAATAGATGACACATTGTTGCATAGTTACAAGTATATAAATGCAATAACATGTGTGTCATAATTAGAAAATACATGAATACAAGGCATAAAATACAATATAATAGTACAAATGACAAATGCAGCAAATATGTTCATACAAAAATATAATGCATGTGTTGTCAAGTAACACATGGAAATTCATAGAATAATTAAATAGCAATGCACAAATATCAATAAAAAATGTGCAGCAAATATGCATATAAATATGATACATGGTTTGTATAGTTACAAAATACATGTGAATATTATACAACAAGATACGTAGCATAAGAATTAATACCATCAATAGACATAATACATAAACCACTACCAATAGCAAATATGAATATACAAAGGACATAGTATATGTGTTTTACAGAGTTATCAATACATGTAAATACAAGAATAAGCAGTACACTACAATGACAATATAATAAAGTATAAATATAATAATATAATGCATGTTTGTACAATTACAAAATACATGCGAATTTGATATATGAGATGCACTACAATGAGATATCAATATATAACGTGTTAAAAAATGTTTGTGACAGCACATATCACCATAATTGAGGTCGGCCAAACTATAATAAACAATTAAGTATTGAAAAAAGCTCGTGGCCAAATAAAACATAACGTTGTGCTAAGTAGTTACATTGATATAGTGTGTACGGTTCGTCCCGCGCTGGCAACAAACATAACTTGTGAATTGGTCTGCGAAAGGTGCCAACTGGCGTGCGAACGTCAACTACCCTAATTAAATTGTCTGGTCCGGGAAATGTGGCTGTGATTACCCCAAATTTCCATGCTAATGGAGGCAAGTTATCTTCGATTAGAAGGACCAGGTCACCAATGGAGACGTTTTCTTTAGCGAACTTCCATTTGTGACGCTGTTGCAATTGGTGTAGGTAGTCGCGCGACCATGATTTCCAGATAGCTTGGACAAACTTCTGGAGAAGTTGCCAACGGCCGAGACGAGAGATAGGAACGTGTGACAAATCAGGATCAGGTATTGCCGTTAATGGTGCACAGATTAAAAAGTTGCCAGGGGTAAGTGGCACTGGATCGTTTACATCCGATGAAACGGCAAATAATGGACGTGAATTTAGACAGGCCTCTACCTGTGATAAAACCGTAGTAAACTTCTCAAATGTGAGTATAGACTTGCCGACAACGCGGCGCAAATGATATTTCAAGCTCTTTATACCGCTTTCCCAAAGCCCACCAAAATGAGGTGACGAAGGAGGAATGAATGACCACTTAATACCGTGAGAAGTTGCAAATGATTGAATTGTTAAAGTGGCATCCTTGTTATGCCAAAGATTGTAAAGGTCACGCAAGACGTTGCGGGCCTTCCTAAAGTTCGTGCCATTGTCAGAATACAATTGGCTAGGTATGCCCCTACGGGCCATGAAGCGACGTAAGGCGGCTATAAAAGCATTGGCTGTGAGGTCGGAAACCAATTCCAAATGAATGGCCCTAGTGGCTAAGCAAATGAATAGAGCCACATATGACTTGGACAGAGTCCTAGATCTCTGCCCGCCATGACGGATCATGAAAGGACCACCATAATCTACTGCACAAAATAAAAACGGCCTGGAGGGAGTAACCCTAGGAGATGGCAAGACACCAAGCATTTGAGCTTGATATTTAATATTGAATCTGAGACATTTGACGAAGCTACGAATGATGGAACGAATCACTATCTTGGCGTTAACAATCCACCAGAGTTGACGAAGTGAATGATGGACAAGTTGAGCCCCAGCGTGGAGAAGTCGAATATACTCACTCTCAATTATGAGGCGAGTGATGTGAGCCGAAGAATGCAAAAGAGTAGGATGCTTATTATCATAGGGTAGCTGCAACTGCTGTAGACGTCCGCCGACACGCGTGATGCCGAACTCATCAAGAAATGGGTCAAGAGAAGACAGTTCACTCCTTATAGAGACAGAAGCTCCATTTCGAAGGCAATTAAGCTCAGTAGCGAAATGGATCGACTGGGATTGCTTTATGAAAAAGTTAAGTGTAGAATGAATTTCAGTAGGGGTGAGAACTCCCGAAATTTTCTTTGCCTTTAAGGATCTAGCATTTTTGATAAATCGAAAACAATAAGTGTACACGCGGGTCAGTCGGTGCAACGAGGAAAAGTCCTTGGAGAGATGAATAGGTAAGATAGAAATTAGATAAAGCTTGGAGGCTTGTTTCTCCTCAACGGAACATTCAGGAAGCGGCACATTAGAAGGTGAAAAAGGTGAAAAAACATTGGGCTCAGAAGATTGAGACAGACAAGTAGGACCATGCCACCAAAGCGAACAATCGCGCAAAACGTCAGGGTGACATCCTCTAGATATAATGTCCGCAGGATTATGTTGCGAATCAATATGATGCCATGTGTGGGATTCAGTGAGACGCTGAATCTCAGCAACACGATTAGCGACGTAGGTCTTCCACCTAGAAGACTGAGCATGAATCCAATAAAGAGATACCATGGAATCTGAGTAGAGGTGTACGCTATTGACAAAGGAACGGAGAGCAGAGGTGACCTTGAATAGAAGTCGCGATAACAACAAACAAGCACAGAGCTCATTGCGGGGTAACGAAACCTGTCGAAGTGGAGCCACACGAGATTTAGAACACAAAAGGTGACAAGAGGCCAATAAATCTTGATAAATAACTCTAATGTAAATGCAACATCCATAACCCTTTGCAGAGGCATCCGCGAATCCATGTAATTCAATTAACTTGGGCTCAGACTTGCTGCGTATGGAGCGTGGAACAATAATTTCTCCACTTAAATACAACTTGTCGCATAATGAACGCCAATAAGGAATATAATTGCTCAGAAATTGGCCCATCCCAAACAAGACTGCATAACCACAGTTGCTGCATAAACTGTTTGTAAAGGAAAACAATTGGACCAATAAGTCCCAATGGGTCGTAGATACCCGCTATAATTGACAGGATTCTTCTCTTAGAAATACTTGAATCAACTGGAAGTGACTTGATGTCAAACATGAATGAATCTGCAGCGTTGTTCCAAAGAATGCCCAACGTGCGCACATCGCCTTGTTTGTTTAACGGAAGTGATGAATTACCATGATTAGTGACTACATTTGGCTCATTTGAGGCCCATTTATGTAGAGTAAAGCCATATTGACTCAACAACGTACTTAAGTCAGATTTTAATTTGATCAAATTAGAAATGGTGTCTGCACCGGTCAACAAATCATCGACATAAAAATCATTAATTATAGCTGAAGCAGCGTCAGGAAATGAAGCTTCACTATCCTTACCAATCTGAATGAGGCAGCGAGTTGCCAAGAATGAAGCGCTAGCAGTACCGTATGTTACAGTACGCAGCACGAAATGTTTAAATTGTTCAAGCGAAGAATCACGCCATAGAATACGTTGGTAATGACAATCGTTATCAGAAACTAGAATTTGCCGATACATCTTCTCGATGTCAGCGATTAGAACATAACTGTGTGTACGAAATCGTAAAAGAATGGAGAAAAGACCTTGCTGGACATTTGGGGCCACTAACAAAATATCATTGAGAGATAGACCATTGCTAGTTTTAGCAGAACCATCAAAAACGACGCGAAGCTTCGTCGTGGAACTAGAATATTTAAAAACGGCATGATGAGGTAAATAGTAGGTATTTGAAACCTTGGAATCAACAGAACAATCTTCAACCATCGTCATGTGGCCAAGATCCTTATATTCCTGTATGAAATTTGAATATTCACGCGCAAGATCAGCATCACGCTTGAACCTGCGTTCTAAACTTAAAAATCTCCCTTCACCGGTAGCATAGGAATCACCCAGCTGGGCATTATCGGAAACAAATGGCAGTGAAACGACAAATCTGCCTTCATTATTACGATTAGTAGATTTAACAAAATGTTCTTCGCAAACTGAGTCATTAACAATGGGTGCATTATCAAGAACGGTTTCAGTCTCCCAAAACTTCTCAAGAGACGCTAGAATTTGATCATCGTCGTTTCTTGCCAAAAACGAAACAGCAGGACCCTTTAAATGACAATGCTTAGGCAAATTGCCTGCTAGAATATAGCCTAACTTAGTTTCTTGTATGACAGGAAAGTTAGGACCACGAACATATTTGTTTGCTTGAATCAAATCTAAATAAAACTGCGCTCCCAACAATATGTCTATGTCAGCTGATACATTAAAATTTGGGTCAGCAAGGAAAATATTATCTGGGATATTAAAATGTTTTACGTCAAAAGATTGTGCTGGATGTGTATGGGTTAAAGTAGATAACACTGCACATTGAGCATTAAAAGTAAAATTTTGATAACGGGAAACAATACAAACTGATACCAAATTATTAGCGCAACATGTTGCATTATTAATACCTGAGATTGGTATATTAGATTTGGTTAAATTACGTTGCAATTTTTTTGCAAATGATGCAGTACAAAAATTAACTTGCGATCCTGCATCTAGTAGGATTCGCGCAAGTTGCTTGTTACCAGCACGGTCAATAACAAATGCGACAGCTGTAGATGAAATAACATTGTTCACTGATTGCAAATTAAATGAGCAGTAATTACTACTGCTGGCAGGACTGTAATTTAGTTCCTTATTTATATGAAGTAGTGTATGGTGCCGTCTCGAACAGACCTTACACGAATGCTTGACTTTACAATTAGGAGAAAAATGATCTGGTCTCAGACAATTAGTGCAGCATTTGTGCTTTAGTATAAATTGCCTTCGTTCCGATACGCTCAAATCACGAAATTTGTCACACATATAAATTGGGTGACTTGCCTTGCAGTATAGGCATGAATAATTATTTGAAGTAGAATGATAGCTTTTAAATACAGTGCTGCCAGCAGAGTTTCGTAACTTAGATTTTTCAGACTTCTGGTTAAATTTTAGAATCAGTTTGTTAAGCTACTGTCCAGCTTCCAGCGGTAGCGTGGTTTCTAATAGTTGCCTACGGGCATTTAGAAATTGTACAAAATTCTGGAAATTGGGAAAATTTTCAGAATCTATAGATTCTTTCAATAGTTTAAAGGTGGAATGATAAAGTTTTGTTGACAATAGCTGTATGACAATAAGTTCAAATGAATCTACTGACAATTGCATGGCTGTCAGAGAATTGACAGAAGACTTTATGGCATTTGTAAATTCTGCTAAACTCTGTACAGAGTCCTTAGTTGTAGATTTTACTTCTAATAAATTTTGAATATGGTATTTGGCTAATATAAATTTATTGTCTTATCTAGCGGACAGCAAACTTAACGCTATTGAATAATTTTCGCGACAAATAGGCAAAGCCTTGATTAAATCTAGTGGTTCATTTTTAAGAGATGAATATAAGTAGTGTAATTTTTGTACTGAGGTTAAGTCTGATCTAGCATCTACCAAGTCTAAAAATATCGAATAGAAGTGCTACCATTCGAGAATGTTACCTGTGAAGCAGGGCAGCTTGATAGGTTTTAATTGAATATTGCTACTTAATGTCTGAGATTCAGTCTGGATGTTAAAAGTGTCTAACAGTTGTAAAATCTTAGCCTCGGTTGAATACAAAAGCTCTTCAACCTCGACTCTGTCCTCTTGGGCAGTATCTATGTCTCTAGAAATTAGTTCGATCTCAGACTGAACCTCATCGTATTTTATTGACAAACTTTTTAAACTTTCAAATCTTACACTTAAAAAATGCTTGGTATTGCTATTTTTGTCAAAGTTAATTATTGCAGAATTAATTCTCACTATGGCAGACTTTAAGCCGCCTCTCTTCTAAACTAACACTCTTACACTTTCTTCCGTCATTTTTTACGCTCCTTTTATTGATGATATTGATGTCCTGTATTCGGTGAGGCGTCTTGCAGCGTTGAGGCCGTGCAGCAGATGGTAGTGACACGCACGGACTGGATGGATGAATACTCTCACAACTTGAAACCGTTCAAAACCTGGCGTGTAGGCGTTGACACGTGGAATTTTTATGTACTATGGTGCTGTCCATGAAGTCCAATCTCAGCGACGAAAGAAGTGTTGAAATAAATACCGACACGGTCGGATCATTGAACATACTGATTCGCCCGTGATGGCCAGAAATTGGATTAAAAAATAATTAAGTGAGAAGCCGCTTCGCGAGGTATAAAGTTGTAAAAGAAGGTTGAATGATAGATCCAGGCCCGGAGTGACAAAAAAATGTTAAGAATTGTAGTTGATTAATAAAGATGTTAAAATAAAAATTTTGATATGTAGATGCCTAGCTAAGTATTTTAATAATGTCGTGGAGTAAAATTGGCACGAAACATGAAAATAATGGTAGATATGTGGACTGTATTTAAACACATTTATTGTACGTAAATTAGTACAAATCGATTTAAATTCGATGAAGGTTAGCTAAGCCTTCAGGCATCATGACGTATAAGAAAAAATTATATTTAAGAAATGAACCGCAATTATGCAACACTAAGACAAACATGAAATAATTTAGGCCAAAGGCCCTACATAATATGTCGCTACATGAGAATAATTAAGCCGATAGGCGAAACGGAACAAGCGTAGCTAAACGACTGTTGTGTTTGAAAGCTCAGAGCACTGTCCCTCATATCTAACAGTAGCAGCAAAATTAAATTATGAATCAGATTAGCCAACCTTCCATCAATATAATTCCCACATTACAAATACCAACATTATTTTACAACGCATGCGCGGATATGCTCAGGCTGCGCGAAGTTCCAGGTAGCGTAGTTAATGAAATTTTGAAATACTGATGCAGTGTTCATAGTCTGGCAAGTAGTAGAATAACCATTATAGAGCACGCATGTGCGGATAAGATCAGGCTGCGCGAAGTTCCAGGTAGCGTAGTTAATGAAATTTTGAAATACTGATGAAGTGTTCATAGTCAGGCAAGTAGTAGAAAAACCATTATAATGTATGAAACTATTGCCTGTGCTTTATTCTGAGAGAAACAGTTTAACCACGACAATCTCAAGACCGTAATACAAAAGAGTAAAGGTAGATGTTTTGTTTAACAGTGTGTTATTAAACGTCACTAACACGTTTGGAAATAATTAGTGATAACGTATGATAACCAGACCGATACCACCTCATCTGACGTAACCCTGTTTTTTTAACACAATTTTAAGTATAATAATAAAGAAAGTAAGGAATAGAAGAGGTTAAAATAAGGAATTTGGTAAACAACGTTAGTCTGTTATTCCAGCGATACGGTTTTATTGTGGGAAACGAAACAAATTCAGAGTAACTGACACCACTACGAAACTATCCCGCTGAAGAATCTAACTGTATAGTATATAACAGCGACAAACATGGAAGTTTAAAATCTGCAAAAAATGATTTAAGCAACTGAAATTAATTTAACCAAATTGTAATGACACTGAGTTAGAGGTAGGCAGTAATAACAACTGCAAGCAATCCATGCAGGAACATTTAATGTGACATAGAAAATAATCACTGCTTAAAGAAAACAAAACAAAAAACAAAGATACACACGTAACAGATACGCACGTCTGTTTATGTGACGTGCAGAGCTGAAACAAAAACAGATGCGTTTAAATAGAATGGAAATTGTAAGAGAACAGTAGAAACCGATGAAATGAGAACACTAAGAAACATTTCGCGATCATAGAATCTGTTAAGTTAACACACCGTTAACGTGAGAGCGAGCGCGTACTGTAAATAAAAGTCTGGTAGTTTTGAAAACACTATTATTAATGAGAACACTTATACATGAAGAGTACAAAAATAATACGTACACTCAGTACGGATTCCAACTGAAGAATGACTCGTTACATGTAGTTTGCTAATGAACAGAACGCTAACACAGAGAGCAGCACTTGCTGGACGTAACTGAATCTAATAACAAGAATGTATCTGAATTAACGTATAAATCAAGTAAAAACAGAGAAAGGGGGAGAGAGAGAGAGAGAGAGAGAGAGAGAGAGAGAGAGAGAGAGAGAGAGAGAGAGAGAGAGAGAGAGAGAGAGCTGTGAGACAGAAATCGATAACGAAAGAAATACGAATACAAAGCTATTATTTCTTACACACGCTATGTGGATGACACCTTCGTGGTTTTCGATGGTATTTATGGGCAAATCAGCATGCTCCTCAAATACATGAACAGCATAAACAATAAAATTGAATTTACCATGGAAATGAAAAATAATGACTGTATAAACTTCCTTGACTTATCTGTACGAAAACAGAATCGCTCTTCTTCTTATCCTCCTATGGCGCTACAGCCCAAGTCGGGCCCTAGCCTCCACCAATCTCCCCCTCCAATCTGCTCTATCCATTGCAACCCTCCTCCAGTTTCTTATCCCCATGTCCCTCGCGTCCTCGGCAACGCCATCTTCCCACCTCTTCCTCGGTCTGCCTCTAGGTCTCGTTCCCTCCCATGTACCCAGCAAAGTTCTTTTGGGGTTCCTGCCATTCTCCATTCTCATAATATGTCCGGCCCAACGCAATCTTTGTATTCTTATAAATTTTGAGACTGTTTTTTTTTATATATTTGGTACAGTTCATTGTTGTATCTCAGTCTCCATGAGCCATTTTCTTATATTGGGCCTATAATCCTATACGTCTGAGGATTTTCCTTTAAAAGGTGTCTACTATGTCGGCTGTTTTCTGTGTGCTTGTCCATGCCTCACACCCGTAGCACAACACCGGTCTGATGACAGTCCTATAAATTTTCATTTTTGTTTCCCTGTGCACATCACCAGACCTAAATGACGGCAGCAATGCGAAGTATAATCACTCTTTTACATATAAAACATGCAGGAAGCCAACTACCACGGATTCGACTATACACGCACACTCATATCATCCTTACACACAAAAAATAGCGCCGTTTAATGCATATGGGCACCGATTGTTAATGTACCATTGGGCCATGAAGATTATCGGGATGAAGTAAACATTATCAAATACATATCCTTGAAAAATTGTTACAAAAGTGACACGATTGATAATTTGATACGTAAACATAGGTACAAGCAGAACAAGAAGAAAACTCACAAGGATAAAATTCAATTTGTCTCAGCTGAATATACTAATGTGCTCCCTAACGTAATAAAAAATGAGTTTAATGAATTAAACATTAATGTTTTATTCAGAACTACTAATAATTTAAAAAATATGTTTAGGTTAAGGTCTCCAAAAGTAACAGAAAATTGCTCAGGCGTATACAGGATGCAATGTGATGATTGTGACAAATTTTACATCGGTCAAACGGGGAGGAGATTTATTCACACATTTAAAGAACATATTCCAAAAAAGAATATCAGATCGGTCAAATCTAATTTCGCATTGCATTTGAAAAACGAAAACCATAATTACACTGGATTCGCGGAAAATATGATACCCATAGACGTTAACAAAAAAGGTCGTTTTATGGATGCGTTAGAGGAATTTTAAATTTACAGAGCATCCAAAATTCATAAAGAATATTTGGCTAACGACTAGCTTTTGCTTAAATCAAATACGCTGTATGACACCATATTGATGATAAACGGCGAACTTTGTAATCAGTCCAGTGGAAATGTAACAGTCGAGCAGTGCGCACTTTTTTCGACACTTGTGTGGTTATAACGGTTTGAATTATGTTATTTGTAACAATTTTAGTTGTGTTGTTTATTTGCGCGCGCGCGCGCGTGTGTGTAATATTTTCCCCGACGATTCCTCTATAGTAGGAGGATAAAAATTCTTCACCTGAAGATGGGAATTTATTCCCGAAACATGTAGTGTACAAAATAACTACAAGACCGCAAGACGGATTACAATAAAGGTAGGCCTATATTATAAATTTGAAATTAAATCTTAGTGCGATCTGGAGACTGTAGATAATGAAATAGGAATAGGTTACCCCAGTACAAAATAGAGCTATAACGCAGACAGATACGGGACAAGAGGTGTACCGAAAGAAATCAGGTTCTGATCCGCTTAAAGTGTTGACAAAAATGATGAGTTTGTCTGTCAACTGGATGAATAACATGATGAAAGGTATCCTAATTATTTCTGTATAAATCGCTCAGCATTCGAAAGTATTCGTGCCCAATGAACTGAGATATAAGTTACATTTTAAATTCTTCAGCTTTCATATATTTTTCTTTATCTGCCAGAATAATTTTTATAAAAATTATTACTACACACACACACGCGCGCGCGCGCGTTTATTTACAACTGGAACTGAACTCCGACAAGGAGATAGTCTGTCATGCTTGTTATTTAATCTAGCACTAGAAAAACTGATAAGAGGCTCCCATATAAAAACAAGAGGCACGATCCTAAACAAAAGTATACAGCTCTTAGAATAAGCAGGCGATATTGATCTAATTTCCAGGACAAAACGAGATCTCATTAGTGCCATTACAGCATCAGAGGAAGCCTCAAGTAACATTGGACTGCAGATAAACTTGGAGATAACAAAATATATGTATGCTGCCAACAAACTACCATTACACCCAACCATTCAAAACCTTGAAATAGGCACAAAAAATATAAAGGCCGTAAAAGAGATTATATATCTTGACTCCCAGATAAACAGCACTAACGACATCACCACTGAAATAAGAAGAAGAATACATCTCTCAAATAAAACATATTATGGATTGAAAAAGTACCTGACATCTAGCTTCATCTCAAGAAGCACGAAATGCAAAATCTACAAAAAACTTATCAGGCTAGTGCTGACATATGCTTCAGAAACCTAGATAATGATAGAAAATAGTGAGAGACTTCTAGGTTGCTGTGAAAGACGGATTCTAAGAACAATATTCGAGGAGTACAAGAAAATGGAATGTGGTGCAGGCGTTATAATTATGAACTATAGCATCTTTACAAAGATCCGGAAATTGTCAAGATAATCAAAATACTCAGGTTAAGGTGGGTTAGACACATAGAGAGAATGGAGGAAAGACAGTTTATGAAACTTATTTTCTACCAGAAACCAATGGGTAGTAAGAAAAAGGGAACACTCTGAAGTAGATTCAAATAGCAGATAGAAGAAGACCTCGGAAAGCTGAACATAAGAAACTGGAAAGCCAGGGCATGCAATAGGGAGGAATGGAATCGACTCTTGGAGCAGGCCAAGACCCACCGGTGGATGATGATGGCACACACACACACACACACACACACTTATAACTGCACGTTCTATATAAAAATGTACAAAGTATAATAAAACATTCAAACCTGAGGTACAGTAAGAAGT
This sequence comes from Magicicada septendecula, assembly GCA_034769895.1. NCBI lineage: Eukaryota > Metazoa > Arthropoda > Insecta > Hemiptera > Cicadidae > Magicicada > Magicicada septendecula. Next base: position 319,351,683 of record CM068373.1, on the reverse strand, counting down.
CTGTTTCTTCTGATAAATAAGTTTTGTGGTGACTGAAACTATTACATGTGTAAATAACAACACATAGTATTCTCAGAACCAGTTACAAAACATTACAAAACCTTGCTCTACGGGTTAAAGTTACACGCGACAGAAATATTAAAGATAGCAAACTTCGAATTAGTTTACCCCGACTTGAACTAGTTTCATATTGTCGCCTTTCTCTAGATCTACGTTTTAAATACTTTTCTCAGTATGTTGTTAGGTGGACCGCACCGACCGTCGTGTTATGTATTGGAAACAGAATAACTGATCCAGATTATAACTTTAATTACAGTTAAAAGTAAACAGAGTTACTCAAATACAATTTTTCAAGGTAAAGAATATTTAACACATAGAAATGGAACAAAAAATAAATGTCATCTTATCTTGTTATCAGTGTAGCACTAAGTATTATACAATAATCCCTTTACACTAAACCGCAAGTTACAGTAATAATAACTCTTGATGACGCATTTAAATATCGCTGGCCCAAACTGAACTCGGCCGACCGCTGGCGTTTCTACTTGTCCGCCTCCGAAATTCAAGAATAATCTACCATTTCCGGGCAGTAGTTGCCTAGTTATAGGCACTGGAACGTTTTGGAAATTATGCCAATGCCGGGCTTGTACACATCTCGCGAACTGAATGCTATTCGACAAACTTCTGAAATTCGTGTCTGGAATATTTTAGAGCGCTGGTTAATAACTATTATTTCAGGGCCCAAGATGTTTCAGGCATTCCTGCTTATTTGTCTAATATCGTCATCCCATACCTGTAGGCTTCGGTTTCCATACCTTTTACGTCTCGTCCCCAATGCTTCGAATGCTGTTTGTTATATGACGTCTCTGATGTTACTCCATTCTTGATTGATATTGTTACTGATGAGTTTTTTTTTTTTTGTTGGCAAACTGATTCAACCGGGTCTGGTACAGGTATCTTATACTTTCATCTTGGAGCAAATTAACTTTAAAAGTTTGCTTGGAGCTCTAGCGCTTTGTAGTTCGAGCCTTTCTCCACATACCTGGATTACTAATTTTTGATATGAGTAGAAAATGATCAAACTCAACGTCACATTGTGAAAACCGTAATATCCTCTACTAAATTTTCTAATTTCCCATTAACTAAAAGATAATCAATTATTGAACGAGATTGTCTTGGTTGTCAAGTATATTTATGTATCTCTTTGTGCGGAAAGAATGTGTTGGTGATCCTAAAATTGTTGAATGTGGCAAAATCGATGAGGCATCGTCCATTTCCATTTTCCGTTCTTCGCCGTGACATCCCATTACATTTCTTATAGGGGTGTTTTTAACACGCGCATTGAAATCCCCTGATACTATCACATAACCATTCATGTTTATATTATTGACAACTTTCTGTAAGTTTGTGTAAAATTATTCTGAGTCTTCTCTGCGACCATTTTCTGGGCTATATACAGCTTCCAATGTTGTGTATTGTGTACCCCCTTATGGTTTTGTACTGAACTGTTAATATACGCTCATTTACAAACTGGTAACTGTGAATCCTGTTTTTCCTTTTTATCATTACTGCTACTCCTGTAGCTGCACGCTTCCCAGTAGCTACACCATTGTATATTAACATGTAGTCCGCCAATTCGGTCGAACCTTTAGGGTTCTTGATAGATTCAGGAATGATGAGAATATCTACATCCATTAAATTAAGTTCCCTTTGAAGTTCCATCTCCTTATGTGCGACCCCTCTTACATTCCATACACCAATTTTTAAATGTTCCGCAATGCTAAGTCTCTTCTTCCTTTTATTCACAGCTGTGGTCTGCAACGTTTGATCCGTCCGGCTAGTTCTTATTTGGGACGATTTAGAAATTGTAGTATGTTCCCTGGATATGTTACTAGTATATCGCAGTGTAAGACGTATGATGGGGCTCCCACCTTCAGGCTGAACATCCAGCCCGATTTTCTGTCTGGGTGTTCTCCCATAAACTGGCTGTCTTACCAGACTAAAGAGACCAGTTTTCCCTGATGAGATATCCATAAGGATTTTTACTGTAGTGGTTTCTCCTTGGCTCCCACATCCTACGTCGTTGACCACTGGAAGGTCAGCCGTCTTTAGGGGCAATTTCTCACCCCAAGGGCAAGGAGGGTGCCCTAACCCCTACTTGACAATGGCAAGTAGAGTAGGGACAGCTTATACCGGTTGTCATTCGGTCTTCAGAGCCGTGTTAGCCACCTGCAGGTGTTGTTGCCCGTCCCCCACCACTTGGAGGCGCGGATGGACATTTCCCTTCATCAAACAATGAATGCATTACTCATACTGTCCAGTACTTTGGGGACTACTTTGCAACAGCGTATCAAATCACGTGAAGCAATTGAAACACTCAATTTATTAGTATCTTTATGGTTACCGCAGGAATGGTTCAGTTACTTCCTGTTCGTTGTTAGATGGGCTATTGAAGAAAAAAGCTGTAGGTACAAAGATTTTAATCGTAAATCTTTTGTTTATTACTTTTGTCCTCACATTTTTGAGCGATAATCATTAAACGTTCTGACATACATGGCGTCGTGCTTATGCTGATGCGTGAAACTTGTATTAAGCCTACTTGTACAAAAAATATAAGGAATGGATTGTTACCAAATGTCAGAATACTAATATTCATGTCGTTGTTGTTTGTATTCAACGTCATAACCTTTGTACCTGTAGAGCAGTTTATGTATTCTACGTTTCTCAGTTGCTGGTTGTTCTCTTAACGTTTTTAATGTGTGCATTTGGGAGTGATTTAACTCTGTCTGTCTATCGGACCGGTGATCGACTTCTTTTTTTTCTACCATTTACTTTGCCTTTAACGACCAGCATTTCAATTATATTTTGACTTCTTCAGAATTTTCTTTTTATACATGTTAGCAACCTGTCTTTACGTCTATTTTTAGATTTACAGAGAACTGAAGTATTACTTTAATTCTTCTTTGGCATCTAGTATTCAAATTCCATTATCTCGATCTCTACGTGTCCGTCGGAAACAACTATCTTGATCAACCTGTGTTCTTTAACTTTAACACTTGCCTCTGTGCTGTAAGTAGTGTCCGAAGCATTGTGTCAACTATAAACATTCACTATAGTACTAATCGTGCAAGCAAAAATTGTGTCATGACTTAGATTCATTTACGTGGCTCACTGATAGTGTCGTGAGTGATTTTACTTCCATGTTCCTTAAGGAAATTGAAGTATGGTGATGGCAAAAACAAATCGTGTTCGAGATTATTGCAGATTCTGATTGCACTACACTCAAAACCTGAAAAAAGTCATTTTGCGAAAAGTGTGTGTGTGTGTGTGTGTGTGTCTGTAGATTTTTTTTCTATGGCAAACGATAACAGCCGCAGATTCAAACAGAATCAAATAATTTTTTGCATACACCTCTGATTTGTAGAGCACTCAAGACCAATTTTTTTGGTGAAGATCGGTTAAGTGAACGGGGTAATTTACCGGCAACGTTTTTTTTATGAAGGTTATTTTTTTTATGGTAAACGATAACAGCCCCAATATCAAACAGAATCAAATAATGTTTCGCATATAGCCCTCAATTATAAAGGTCTCAAGACCTATTATTTTTGGTGAAGATCGGTTACGGAAAAGGGGTAGTTTACCTGCAACATTTTTTCATCAAGGGTAATTTTTGTATATGGCAAACGATAACAGCCGCAAATTCAAACAGAATCAAATAATTATTTGCATACATCCCTGAATTGTAGGGTTCTCAGGATTTGTTGTTTTTGGTGAATATCGGTTAAGGGAAAGGGGTAGTTTATCTGCAACATATTTTGTTTTAAAGGGGTAGTTTCTATGGCAAAGGATAACAGCCTCAAATTCAAACAGAATCAAATAATTTTTTGCATGCAACTCTGAATTGTAGAGTACTCAAGACGTATTGTTTTTGGTGAAGGTCGGTTAAGGGAAAGGGGTAGTTTACCGGCAACATTTTATGTTTTAATAAGGATAATGTTTTCTATGACGAACGATGACTGACGTAAATTCAAACAGAATCAACTACTTTTTTGCATACCTTTTTGAATTATACAGAACTCAAGGTCTGTTGATTTTGTTGAAGATCGGTTAAGGGAAATGGGTATAACTTATTACGAGCAACGTTTTATGTTTTAACAATGGTAATTTTTTCTATGACGAACGATAACTGTCGTAAATTCAAAGATAATCAAATAATGTTTTGCATACAGCCCTGAATTGTAGAGTTCTCAGGACCTATTGTTTTAGGTGAAGATCGGTTAAGGGAAAGGTGTAGTTTACCAGCAACGTTTTATGTTTTAACAAGGGTATTTTCTATGGCAACGATAAGAGCTGCAAATTCAAACAGAATCATACAATGTTTTGCATACAGCCCTGAATTGTAGAGTTCTCAAGAGCTGTTGGTGTTGGTGAAGATCTGTTTAGGGAAAGGGGTAGTTTACCTGCAACATTTTATGTTTTAACAAGGGTAATTTTTTCTACGACGAAAGATAACTGCCGTAAATTCAAACAGAATCAACTATTTTTTTGCATACCTTTTTGAATTATAGAGTATTCAAGGTTTGCTGATTTTGTTGAAGATCGGTTAGGGGAAAGGGGTAGTTTACCAGCAACGTTTTATGTTTTAACAAGGGTAATTTTTTTATGATGAACGATAACTGCCGTAAATTCAAAGAGAATCAAATACTTTTTGCATGCTGTCCTGAACTATAAAGAAGTGAAGACCTGTTAATTTTGGTGATGATCGGTTAAGGGAAAGGGGTAGTTTACATGCCACTTTTCATGTTTTAACAAGAGTAATTGTTTCTATGACGAACGATAACTGCCGCACATTCAAACAGAATCAAATAATATTTTGCATGCATCCCTCAATTGTAGAGAACTCAAGCCCTAATAATTTGGTGAAGTCTGGTTAATGGAAAGGGGTTGTTTACCTGCAACATTTTATGTTGCAACAAGAGAAATGTATCCATGACGAACGATAACTGCCGCACATTCAAACAGAATCAAATATTTTTTTGCATGCATTCCTGAATTGTAGAGGACTGAATGCCTATTGATTTTGGTGAAGAACGGTTAAGTGAAAGGGGTAGTTTACCTGCAACGTTTTATGTTTTAACAAGAGTGAAGTACTTAATTTTGATAAATAAAGTACCCTGATAAGAAGCTCATAATAATCCACTGTAGAAACGTAGATGAAATATCTATAAATTAAGATGTTAGGTGAACGGGGCGGGGGTAATTTTCTATTAATGAAAATTATAGTTGAAGAGGGAGGGGAGAATTTGTTATATGTGCACTACGTTATCGGCAACAAAGAAGTAGTTTGTTGTTAAAATTCCTGCGTGGGCTGTTGAGACGTGGTCCAATGTTTTCTGCGAAACCAGACGTTTCGGCAGTGTTATCGACTGCTTTCATCAGTGAAAATCGAGTGCGCTAACGTGAGGTTGTATACGTTAGTGACCACAGTACTGTGGTTAAGGCTGAAGCAAGAAGTAGAAAGAAGTAGTTTGTATGGAAATATTTCATTTCGAAAATGATTTTAAATATAAATTTTTGAACATGGAAGTCGTATGGTTCTCCATACCGACATTTTAAAATTATGACCGGTTTACAATACCGTGAGATATGTGGTTTTTATGCCTGAGTAGACACAATTTTGTTATCAAAGAATAAAACAAAATAAAATATGATAAATGAAAAATATTTTGTAAGTTTTAAAGCAGCTTAGTGCAAATACAAAAATGCAGACAATTTGAGTGATGCCCAGTTGGATATTATACGAATTATTCGTAGTGATAAGAAGTTGTTTACAAAGATTATAATTTTTTTTTAACAAAGATGGAAATGTTAAGTTGTGTGCTATAAACATATTTTACAGAACATTTGAATCGAGATTTATTTAAGGACGACAAAAACCCTGTATATTTTTGTTCTAACAAAGAAAATACGTAGTAGTCTTAAAAATAGGTGCAATTTTAATGGAGTTTTTGCAATAAATTTATAATTAGGACACCTGAAAATACAATGAAATAAAATGATGATAAAATTTGGTTTTCACCTATAATTTTCAAAATATACTGATTACGCATACTGTTGAGCCTCATTTTGCTTAGAAAATGTGCAGTAAATGAGAGTTTGTCATAACTAAACAACAAAAGAAATACCGCCAACACAGCGTATTACATCCACAAGTACAGAAATGTTAGATTACAGATAACGAAAACCTCCTTGAACATCGCTTACAACAAAACTTGCCGTAAACACAACACTATACCCACACATGCACAAATCACAATAAAAAATAATACATATGCAGCAACAAAAACAAAACGTAAAGCCGAAATAATACACCTAGACAATATCATCAATGATTTATACCATAAAAAAGATACACTAAACAAAACGGCATATAACCTACACGTAAAACTCACACAAATATTACACCACATTGAATTTGAACACATAATACAACATACACGAAATATCATAGAAAAAATCCAAATAAAAATACAGGAATTACATAACAGAAAAATCAATAACCTACTAACACGCAGGAACGTAACCGTCCCTACACCGAAACATAAATTTCACACACGTACTGTAAATACAACGACAACCAATTTCACTAACGCAGAAATAAACCTCTTAGATAAAGGTCTAAAACACAATTTAGGTATCAATACAACTAATAACGTTAATAGTAAACATACACGTGACATAGTCCTAGACGCTGAAACAGCCATACAACACACACTAAACCAAGACCATGATACCATACGTTATGAAATAAAGCGTAAATTACAACACACACACAACAATACGAAAATAAGCAACACAATAATGAATTCCAAACACTAAAAAACATAAAACATAAATTACATGAACACAACCTAACCATACTTAAAGCAGACAAAGGTAATATAAATGTCATAATAGAAAAACAGGCTTTAAATAACAAAATTGAAACATTTTTTAATGAAAACAACATCACTAAATTAAATAAAGACCCCACCCCTAAATATCACAAACAAATAAACAAAACCCTAAATAACACAAAACACATAGTATCACCTGACAACATCAAATATCTAAAACAAATTAAACCAAAAGCCCCTACACTAAATGCACTACCGAAATTACACAAACCCAATATTCCCATCAGACCACTTATAAACAACACACAAGCACCTGCACACAAAATAGCTAGACATTTAGATAAATTGATCAGAAATAGCATAAATTTAACAAACAACACCACTGTCAAAAATAATTTAGATCTAGTGAATAAAACTCAACATGCACACATTCCCCACAATTCCACACTTGCTTCATTCGACATAACAAACCTATACACCAATGTTCCCATAAAAGAAACCATAATTACATTAGAACAATTACTAAAAATAAATAACACACCCGAAACACACATAAACGAGATCATCCATCTAACTAAAATTATCACAGATCAAAATTATTTCGCACACAATAGCATGTATTACACACAAACAGATGGACTACCCATGGGCTCCCCTATATCAGGTATACTAGCAGAAATATTCATACACACCATAGAACAGAAACACATACTGAACAACAACAAATACACCGATAAAATAATATATTGGCACAGGTATGTCGACGACATTTTACTCCTTTACAACGGCAACAAAAGACAAATAGAAAATTTCCACAAATACATTAACACTATACACCATAAATTAAAATTCACACTTGAAATAAAATTAAATAACAGCATAAACTTTTTAGACCTTACAATCACCAAAACAAACAACACACACACATACAAAATATACAGAAAACCCACCACATCAGACATGGTCATACACAACACATCCAACCACCCAACTCAACACAAACATGCAGCTTTCAACTACATGCTCCATAGGCTCACGTCACTACCCCTAAACACACATGACTACCAAGATGAATTAAACACAATTAAATACATAGCAGTCAAAAACGGATACACCCCCGAATTAATAAATAAACTACACAAAAGAATCCTCAACACAAAAAGTAAAACACATCTGACCAACAGCACACAACCCAGTAAATACATAACACTTACATACTACAATTCCAATACACATAAAATTGCAAACACATTTAGGAAACAAAATGATAAAGTAGGCTACAGAACCAACACACCATTAGAAAACACATAAACAATACTAACAAAGACATTGACACATACAACAAAACAGGGGTTTATAAATTAAATTGTAATGATTGCCCACAATTCTACATCGGCCAGACGGGAAGATCTTTTTCTTCCAGGTTTTCTGAACATTTAAAAGCCCTCACCACAAACTACATACATTCCACATTTGCCACACATTTACATAACGAAAACCACAGTTACACAAACATAGAACACAACATGGAAATATTACACTACTTACCTAAAAGTAGAAAACTAAACACTTTGAAATATACAGATATCACACACTACAACCAAACAACATATTAAATGAACAGATACATTACAAATCACATACACTATTTGACACAGTGATCCACACACATAATTCGAACCTCAGCGCCAATCCCTTCCCACCATCAACCACCACCACACACTCCATTCCGTAACGGTTATTCTGTAATCGACAGTTAGTATTAAACCCACTGAAGAAGAGAAACAACATCTTGAAACGTTTGGGAAGTGACAAAAGTAAGTTCATAAGTGAAAGTATATATATATTATTAAACAAAAGAAAGTGCTATTTTTTTTTTTTAACTGTTATCCAGCAGTTAACGTGATAATGTGGTTGTATTTTTAAATGAATTTATATAATGTTACATAATGTAAGTCTTTTAAATGTTGGAACATTGCTTTAAAGACAAATGTATAGTATAATATAATGTTGTATTATTAATTTTATTTACTATGAATTGAAACGTAAATACGCTGGTTTTATACACTAGGACTAACAAACAAAAGTACTTTAAGAAATTTTGACTGGCAGTCGCACTATAAAATCTGTAAAACACGTAAAAAGGTGCAAACTTCTGAAAAAGTTGTATACGTGAGAATGACGTGTTTCTTAATTCATTATTTAATTTTACGTTAAATAGGAATGCAGTGGAGATCGTAATGAAATACTGATAACTTATCTACTTAAGGCAAAACAGTAACAGAGCAACTTACATAGTAACAGTAACAGCATTCGCCACTGAGCCAGTACCTTGCTACTAGGCTCCCATCTCACAGCTGTTACCATTACAAAACAGCCACGGCTGACCAATGTTTATTAGTAAAATGTAATAACCTTGCCAGTCACCAAACTTGTATAGTAAGCGCCGATCATTGCTTGTTTCTACAGCCAATCGATCTGAAACTATTTCGCTGAGAACAGTTAATATGCAAGCAATTTCAAATTGCCATGTATTTTAAATAATTCCAGCCTATAGGTATAAACATTTGCCGTACTTTCAAATAGACATTATAAACTTCTTTGCGCAGTACGTAGAGAACTAATTAACATATATTATTTCAGCAATATTCAATATAAATTTCATTAGATGTTGTTTCCTGCAAAGTTTTCCTAAACATCTGCAAGTAGTACCCGTTTTTATTGGAATTATTTAAAAACGATGACAAATTTCTTATCCACAGGTATACTCAAATGACATTTTGCATAAGAGCCGCTGTCACTTTGCTTCATCATTCACATATTTATATCGACATCTCTGTGAGTACGTATCTTTGTAATAATATGTGGAAACACCATATGACACAGAAAACGATTAAGTTTAAGGTTTGAAGTAAGTTGCTGGCTGATGGGCTGAAAATCTTATATATATAATTATGTATACAGACAACGAACAACTTCTTTATAAAACTGTCCTGACACCCATATGAACTTACGGAACCGAGATTTGGCGCTGTACCAATAAATCTGACACAGCAGACATACAGTGATACCTTTAAAAAATTTCCACCAGCTATAGCGGACGCTTCGTGGTATGTAAGCTTATGCAAACACATTTTGCACACAGACTTCCACACGTTCGTGAAATCGTTTCATACACAGACACAGACGCCACACAACAATTTACGACCATCGTAATCTGCTAATCGTGCCACTTCTACAACATCCAATTAACAGAAAAGTAAGAAGACTTTGGCCATCCGAGCTTTAAGGACTACAAGGTGCCATCGCTGAACAGAACACCCCGCCACGGCATATAGATGTACATTTCTTCTGCATGAACAGTAATCAGCAGATTGGCTTAAGAAATGTATTTTCTTATTGCTAATAAATAAATTAATAAAAATTCTTTAAACATGAGGCTAAAATATTACACCGTAGTGTTCATACAGTGGTAGATGTTTGTACACTAGACTCTGTTCGTTGTTTAAGAATATATTGGTGAATGTTTAAAGAATGTGTAGAAATACTCGCAACAGACTGAATGTGCACATTCAGTACAAAACGGTGTGCTACTCTTACTGCAAGACAAGGCAGACGATCTATCTTAATAGGCTAAAAGCTAACAATATTTACTACTTGCTTACATTTTTACGAGATACAAAGGACTAACTTTATGGCTAGCGTTAATATTATTAGTAATAAAACGCTTTGCAGCGATAGCGACTTAGTTTACTGTCATAAAAACAAAACGTTTATCCTGCACTCCAAAAGATGTAGTATGAAGTAGGGGCGTATTTGGGGGGGGGAGACCCAACCACCACAGAGGGTCGAAAAGTTGACGAATTTTATTAATTTTTATTTTTAGCCCGCTTTATTATTTTTTAGCTTTTTACTCTAATATAGCAGTAACTATTTTTTAAATATGCGAACAGGGTTATTACAGATCATTAGCGTATACGCTTAAAATATGAAATATAGGATAGGAAAAAGCAATTCAGTCGATAAGTATCTTGTAAAAAATGTTTCAACAACGCGTATTTTTCTTGTGATATTACCGTTTACTTTAATAACTTGCGCTGTACCTATACGTAGAACAACTCTGCTGCAAGCCTTGAAAGAGAAATAGTAAGATACTTATTTTTCGGGGAATTGCACGTCACAGTACTGCTTCCCTTAACAGGACAAGAATAATGTTTTGCTTTTACGATAATAGATGCAATAGAAAACTAAATCGCTCTCACTACATATAACTCATATTGCATTTATATGTAAGCGTATGCTGCAGTTGGCTTTGTAACTTAATAACTCCAAAAATCTAACAGTACTATTTTCCTAATTTGTTTATCATCATCTTCTTAACGATTTGAAGCTTTAGCGGCCTGTTCATATTTCACATGTTGTTCCACATTTTCTTAGGTCAACCAACTTTTCATCTGCCTCAAGGGTTGTAATCTTTCCCCATGTTAGGTATTCTACTTTTGTCTATTCTATTTATGTGTTGAATCAATTTCCTAATCTGATATAATGTTTAACTATACTAGAGGCTGGAAAGTATTGAATTAGCGAGCGTCTGCAAAATATATATTTTCCGTCGTTGAAAACGGAGACGAAGATTAGGGAGGCAATTATTACAAAGCATGGGAGCCTGCATTAACAAAAAATTAAATTAAACTTTAAAAATATTACACCCACGCTTGAATAGCAGCACCTAATATCCGTAAATCAAATTGTTTACGGGTTCAGTTTCTGTCAAATGTTCTATATCGGGTCATTATATTTACATCAAATATTATATGCCGATTTTGGTTGTAAATTTTATTGGAAATATTAAAATAATTTTAATAATAAGGAATATAATGAATATGTAAAACAATTTTACATAATTTTGTCACACTGCAATAAACAAATAACGATGCCAAACATACTCTCTACAGTCATATCGTTGCTATCCATTGTAATAATTACCTTAACAGTCATTGACTTTTATATTAAGCTTTAGATCATTTCATAGGAACACTTCAGATTCAAAACTTTTTTATTTAAGAATGGGTAATCCTAGTTGTTTAAAATCACCTTTTAAGAAAATATAGTTTGCAAATGTATAGGCCTACCACAATTATCATAAAAGTCTTAATTACTGAAGCCAAGTAAAAATTAATGAAGTAAATTATGGAAAAGTCAAAATTAATAATGGAAACTGTTTCAAAAATATTTTTCAATATCAATAGTTTTATACTACTATGAAATCTATATGTACTATTATACTACTATCTGTTTATACTTCTATATGTTTTATACTACTATCATATGTCCATATGATAAGGACATTATAGAATATCTTGGTTAGGATGCCGAGATTAGGAGTATTTAATATAAATACTGTATGTAATATTACAAACTTATCTTTTCAGCGTAGCTTCAGAGCAGGTAACCTGTTTCAAAGTAATCAAAGAGCAGCAATTGTAAAATGTTAAAGCAACAGAAAATCTAAATATAAGATTAATCACAAACTTTCAGCCCATACGATTCTGATTGAGCCCGTTTACGTATACTGCTGTAAACCTAGTCTCACACTGCTTTCAATAACAAAAACGTAGAGGTGTCTGCACTGTCTAATGTGTTTGGTAACGAGATTAACGTTGTACGTTGTATTAACGTCGGTATTAAGTACGAGACACACAAGAGGCGCATTGTTGATCGGATTTAATGTTTCGTTAATGGATGGTCGCCAACGGACCAGTACACTGTCTCGCCAGTCTGTGTGTACGTGTGGCAAGTGTGTACTCAGCGGGTAATAAAGGAGGGACACAGACAGACAGCAAGAGGGGGGGAGTTAAATTAAGGGTTGTGTACTGCGAACAAATATGCCTACAATTTATTTACCCTGAATATGATCGCTGTCTGCATGTGTTACGCAACAGTGTTGAAGAGTTCTGTGGCGTATCAATTGAAAGAGCAAATTTTTCAAAGCCACAATTTTTTAACATTTCAGCTATAATTTTGTTATCATTTATCCGACACAAATATTAAGAGTTGATTAAAGAGCTATGTTTAGTCGTTGCGCACATTACTGTATCATTACGAGGTAGTACACGCCAATTATGTGTGAACAAATTGGCTATTACTAACTGAGAAATGTTATTAGGGATAACGCTGTACACTTGTACGTAAATCGCAAAGCCAGTTTTAACATTAAAAATGTTTATAAGGCCGTTTCGCACATTTGCGGCCGATCGCTGGTGCGTGATCGAAAATGGGAACCGCTGAGTTTCCATAGAAACTACTTCTTTGTTGTCAATAACGTAACGTTGTTGTAGACAATTTTTAATTTTTATGAAAGCGACTACATTTGACGTATAATCTGTACATTGGTAAATTAAGAAAAATAAATATATATATGTTTTTGATTTATTGAAGCATTTTCAATGCCCTTCTCTGTGCATTGCATTTGTGCAATGCCTGTAAATTATTTTCAATTCTTGTGACACGTACTTTAACGTCGATTAAATTTAATTTATTAACCTTAGGTTTGAACTGGCAACTGGTAGAGCACCTCATTGTTCTGGGGTTGAGAATTCAGCCCCGAAGACAGATGAACTAGTTACTAGTCCACGACATTGGGATGTATAAGGCAACGAGAAACCACTACATTAAAGATCGTTTCGATTTCTAGTAATATCATGATGGAATATTGAAGTTCTTAGAAAGATGAAGAATTATAGGGAAGTTATTAACACAGTGAAGATAAGAAAGCTTCAGTATCTGGGACATCTCATGAGAAATGAACATAAATTTTACTTATTACAGTCCATACTACAGGGAAAAGTAGTTGGAAAGAGAGGAGTTGGTTGACCGAGAATAACATGGCTGAGTAATTTAAGGACCTGGTTTGGCATGAATACAATTGACTTATTCCGTGCAGCAGTATAGAAAGTGTTAAAATAGTCGGTATGATATCCAACATCCGAAACGGATAGGAACTATTAGAAGAAGAACCTTAGGTTTGGTAACAAGATAATATCGTAAATATTCTCTTCCAAATTCCTATAGATTTACCCTGTTTCAGGGTAACGGAACCCTGCCCCCTGAAACCCTGAGTATTTTTGTTGTACTCACAATCTTTGTACCAGTCTACAGGAGAGCAATGTTTTCTTAATTTCAAACAAACGTTTGCTGTAGGCCTACTACTTATGAACTTGATATTCTTTATGTTCTTACTAATCAATCGCCGTCTCTAAAAAAGACAGAACATACAAAATAGTTGATAGAAAAAAATCAAATGGTTAAATACAATTTGGTAAAAATACGTATAATATACGATATATCTAAATCCAGTCTCCTCACTAGTAGCTTCCTTGAAAGTTAAACAGGAATAACTCACTTAACTGACACGTAAAACTGCTACCACAATAAAGGGCTTTCAAGTTAATAAATAATAGGCCTAAGGAAACGATAGAAATTATTTAATTACATAAAACGTGTTTTATAACTTTCCTAAGAAAAATTATATGTTAAGAGACCAAGTTGCATAACTAAGGTCAAAATTATGTTTCGTCTCTGATATCTGTTTCTGGTTGATTAAAATCTGGTTAATTAGCATTTTTAGATTCTACGTTTATCTATAGTTGTAAGCAAATACAGTTACGGGAAACACTGTTAAACATTTATTTTATGTAAAAGTACACCTGTATAAATGGCAGAAAGTAACAAAATTTATTATTGAATGTATTTTGTTGTCTTCATTCTTAGGAGTTTTTGTTTGTACACAGTTATTCTGCAGGGTACAGAGTGGTTGTATTTGCGCGCGTGCGCGTGTGTGTTATATGATATGTAAATTTTGTTTTATTATACAATTAACACTGAATTCTCAGACACGTTTACTTAATCTATTCATGTTTTACGTACCGAGTCACTTTATGGTTAGTATAATTAAATTACCTTATTCGGTCCACCTTAGTGACACTAGCTTCTGTCGTTTAATGACGCGTTTCGGGATGAAATCCCATCTTCAGATACACAAAGTCAAAACATAAATGTATACCACTATTTGTGGTTTGTCATAATTTAAAATATTTAAAATCTTTTAAATAAAATATATATAAAATAAAAACGTAACAATTGAATCGCTCGGAGCGCTCGCATGCATGCACGCTGTACTACGACTTCCTCACGACTGGCTATACTTATCATTCAACCGTATAGCAGTATCAAACAGGTTATTAGAACCGAAGTTCATTTGATTGTTTAATATGTTATTTTTGGTCATTGCGTTTTTTGTAGCTTTGTATATTTCGAACTCCTCTAAACTATCCATTAATTTACCCTTCTTGCAAGTATGCAACGCCACGAAATTGTTTTCGAAACTAGTATAACTATGATCTTTTTATATTAAATGTTGTGCAAAACTGGAATTATTATTATTTGTTTTTGGAATGTGCTCTAAAAATCTTGTATAAAAATCTCTGCCGGATTGGCCGATGTAGAATGCTGCACAATTATCGCATTTAATTTTATAGACTCCTGATTTATTTTTTAAAGGAATATTTATTTTAGTTTTGAAAAAATTTTTTAAATTATTACAGGTTTTGAATGAAATAGTATATCCTTTACTTTTAAAAACAGATTTTAAAATATTTGGCATCAAACCAGTATAATTAGCTGAAATGAATTTTTTATGTTTTTTATTATGTTGGTTAACATAATATTTGATGCCAAATATTTTAAAATCTGTTTTTAAAAGTAAAGGATATACTATTTCATTCAAAACCTGTAATAATTTAAAAAATTGTTTTCAAAACTAAAATAAATATTCCTTTAAAAAATAAATCAGGAGTCTATAAAATTAAATGCGATAATTGTGCAGCATTCTACATCGGCCAATCCGGCAGAGATTTTTATACAAGATTTTTAGACCACATTCCAAAAACAAATAATAATAATTCCAATTTTGCACAACATTTAATAGAAAAAGATACTAGTTTCGAAAACAATTTCGTGGCGTTGCATACTTGCAAGAAGGGTAAATTAATGGGTAGTCTAGAGGAGTTCGAAATATACAAAGCTACAAAAAACGCAATGACCAAAAATAACATATTAAATGACCAAATGAACTTCGGTTCTAATAACCTGTTTGACACTGCTATACGATCGAATGATAAGTATAGCCAGTCGTGAGGAAGTCGTAGTACAGCGTGCATGCATGCGAGCGCTCCGAGCGATTCAGTTGTTACGTTTTATTTATATATATTTTATTTAAAAGATTTTAAATATTTTAAATTATGACAAACCACAAATTGTGGTATACATTTATATTTTGATTATTGTGTATCTGAAGATGGGATTTCATCCCGAAACGCGTCATTAAACGACAGAAGCTAGTGTCACTAAGGTGGACCGAATAAGGTAATTTAATTATTACCTCAAGCGGAGCTGTGAGGTTGAATCAATCTGTCTAGGTATATGATATGTCATTGACGAGTTGGAAGCGAAGGAGCATATGTTCTTTCTAGAGGCTGTTATTTCATTATCCACTCTGTCTCTGATATTACAATTAATTTTTGGTTATTAATTTTGTATCTATAATAGATACAGTAAATTTTTCTAATAAATGAATAATATTTAAACAGTGTGTTTCTATCGTCTAATCATTTTCTCGGGTACATAAATATTTACGCGTACAAAATTATGCTAAAGTGTAAATAAAGATTCTGTTTATCGATTTTTCCATCGTTCAATAATTTATTTCACCGTGTCAACGTAACGGTCCGTGCAACAGTGTCACTTATTTATTAATATTATTGGTATCTAAGTTTGTTCGTTTTTTCAATTTGTAAAACTTTTCTTGGAATTGTTTGTGTTTCATGTTAGGTTAGTATGTTTACTGATGCTAAGATTTTCCAAAGAGAAAAATGTAAGTTTACACATCAACAGTTTGAAAGCCATCAGATGAAACTTTTCTCGTTGTTACAATACAACGTAAACTTATAATGCATTAGAGTTAGTAAGTCTTACCACGTGCACCTTAACTTTATTAGACAGAGCAAAACCCACGCAGTAGCACCTGCCAAGTTGAGTCTGAAAACAGATTTTATGTTTCCGTTGTTATGGAAGTGGAAATACATTGTACTAGTTTTAGTCAGTCGTTTGCTCTTGATAGTTGTGCACAACCCATTTTTGCTATTGCCCATTGACAATGGAGTCACAAACATTTGTAAACTAAAAAAGCCAGAAGTGGCGATATTAGTAAGTATTGTTTTAGAGCAAGTTCAAAAAATATCATAGATCATGTAAGCAAATTCGGAAACCGTAAAACTTTTCCTAGGTCTAGGAGCAATATTTTGCTTGTGTGAGGAGTTTACTCAGACTTGGCTATTTGTTTGCAATTCTTCTGTTCGTAATAAAAAATAGCTTTGGCCTTTGATAAACAGATGGAGTGAAACCGCTTAACAAAATCCTGTTACGACGGTCTAACTGATTTTCGTATGGTACAGTGGAAAACAAATTGGAAGACACCAATTAAATCACTAATCACCAGTTTTAATTATCACAATTATACAGTTTGTAATCAACAAGATAGTCTCAAATACAATAAATACATAAAATAAAATAAATAAATAACTAATCAAATATAAATTGTTACACGCAATAAAAAATAGAGTACACGTCAACTAATAGAGTACCGCACAACTATAAAACACATAACACTTCGCCACAATACTTCGAACCGCACTAGAATAAATCGCCACTTACGCACTGTATAATCGCCCGACAATAACTGAGCTAAGCGCCGCTTAAATATTGTATTTATACCCCGCTGAGGTTCCACCATATTCCATAATACGTGTCTACTAGAAAACACTAGAACGTAATAATTGAATGCGGCCTTGAACACAGCGCTTGCGAACCGGTGTGATCTGGAAAATTCTTGCTGCGGACGCGTGACAAGTATCACGTAATTGTCCTTCACCTCAAAATAGCAGCAATATGTACGCACACACACATTACAGCCGGGCTCCGCTGCAATAGCCGAGAAACGCGTAGCATGTTCTGTAATGTGGGAACAGTCCGTTACAGCGTTAGTACAGCCTTACTGATTCAGGTGACATGTGCGGCGTGCTGCCTCTTACCATCGAAGGTTTCTTTATGTGTACGTCCTACTACCAAAGTGCACCATCCAGACCTTTATATTTCGTCAATTTGTTGACTCAGTCTGCAGAGTCATCGGTTACGTCATATTGACGAGGAGGTACAGTATTATTAGAAACATTTATTTGTTTTTAAATTAAGGTAATTTTTAAGTAAATGTGAGACTTACTAGAGATCTCTACTTAATAACTGCATGAATTAGTCCACTTTCCATATTTTATTATAAATAAATTAGTACTAAATACACAATACAGTACTTATGTGCAGTTTTGTTAAACGTTTCCATATATTAGAGTATAGATAGAAGATTGTTTGTGATGGAGACATCACTATTTTAAAAGCATAAGTATCGTTTCGATATCACCCTATTCGGTTTCAGATGCTCTATTTTTACTGTGATTCTCTCTTGCTGCAAAACATATTTTTAATTTTATTCAGTAATAAGCCTATATTTTATTATATCACGAGTACATGATAAGTATGTTGTTGATATATCTGGCTACTTCGATTTTCCCAGGTGTTGTTGAGATAAAATGTCAAGGACACTTGATTAAGGACGCACAATTTGATACAACAATAATTTTCTTCAGTTCGTTATTAATATACTTCATTTTTACATTCGTTTTGAGTTAGTCAATTAAAAATATAAATTAACATGAGACAATATTAATTATTTCCTGCAACATTCAGTAACAAATGACGCAATTTGATACATCACTTTTTACAGGGGACGGTTTTAACGATTATGCAAATTTTAAAAGCATTCAAATACGCTATTACATGAATTAGATGTATAGATTATCAAGTGACATTCGATTAAACAAAGAGTTAGGTAGGGTTGCTCTCTGTTGTTAGGAGGGTATATAGATACCCTCCGCCGTGTTAGTATTTATAGTGACGATATGTTGAGGGCATGGAAAGCCAGAGTAATCCCATTGCCAATCCTTCTTGTTGTTGATAAATTTTGCTATCGAATCCAAAGAGTATATTTGTTTTAGTATTAGTTGGAGGCTATTTTTTATTTCAGTTATATATTGTGTGTCTTCATTTTTTTCTTTAAGTTTGTTTATTATTATGTCTATTGTTTCATCGATTGGAATGTTGGTGTACATATTTGTGATGTCATATGATGTGAAAAATGTGTTTTCATCTATTTTTATTACCTTTATTTTTTCTATTAATTCGTACGTATTTTTTATGTTGTGATAATTATTTGTTAGATGGTTACCTTTTTAATTTTTGTGCTTTCATTTTTGCTATTTTGTATGTGGGTGCTTGTTTGAAGTTGATTAATGGACGTATTGGGTTGTTTAGTTTGTGTATTTTTTATTAGGCTATTCATTTTAAGTGGTTCTGGATTATTATTTATATATATGTCTGTATTTTTATTGTTGAAAATGTTTTTTGTTTGTATTAGTCTTAATGTTGTTTGTATTAGTCTTATTGTTTGTTTAAGATATTTTGCTGTTGGGTGTTTATTTAATTGATTGCAATCTTTATTGTTGATGAAGTCTTCAGTTTTTCTGATGTAGTCTGTTTTGTTAATAATTACTGTTGCCTGGCTTTGTCTGCTTTAGTTATGATTAAATTGTTGTTATTTACTTTATTTTTAATTTCTTTTAATGTTTTATTATCATAATTTTGTTTAGATTTGTTTTGTATTTTACTTGTGATTATTTTTTTAATCATATGTGTTGCTTCTGTTCGTTTTAATTCTTGTATATTGTCTTGTATTAGGTTAGTGGAAAATTCTGTTTCTACTATGAAATTTTCTAGGTTTTTGTGTGTGTTTTGAGTTAGGTTAGTTTTTGACACATTGCTTGAATATTCTGTTTCTTTTTTGAAAAACTGAAGACTTCATTTTCAACAATAAAAGTACAGACATACGTATAAATAATAATCCAGAACCACCTAAAATAAATAACCTATTAAAAATACACAAATTAAACAACCCAATACGTCCATTAATCAACTTCAAAAAAGCACCCACATAAAAAATAGCAAAAATAATAGCACAAAAACTAAAAAGTAACCATCTAACAAATAATTATCGCAACATAAAAAATACGTACGAATTAATAGAAAAACTAAAGGTAATAAATATAGATGAAAACACATTTTTCACATCATATGACATCACAAATATGTACACCAACATTCCAATCGATGAAACAAAACACATAGATCGTCCGAAGATGAAATAAGTGCTAAGTCAGGTTTTTATAACCTAGTCTTTGAAGTGAAAAAGAGGAATAATATACAAAGTAGTGACAATAACGAATAATTGAAGATTTCCTATTATACATACATATGTTTGTTTGTGAATACTAGGTATTGACAGGGATACATTTGTTATTACAATATAAACTTCATTTGTAACACATAATTCTTATAATCAACACATAAAAGCATGAATGTATTTTTAAACGAATTTATAGCTACTCCCCTTTTACTGATATTTAGGAGTGCGGCATCGAAATATAAAATTAGAAGAAGACGTGGATCGTCCGAAGATGAAATGACTGCTAGATCAGGTTTCTATAACCTAGTCTTTGAAGTGAAGAAGACGAATAAGATGATGTTCTACAGTTAGTGTTAATGAGAAAGTAGAATTAAGACGTGACAAAAATTCAAAATTTAGGAAGATTAAGTAGATATAATAAACTGTAAAGGCTAAGCTATTTATTTGTTCTGTATGCAGAATGTTCGAATTTAAAAAGTCAAAATTAAAATTTGACGGGTTTACTTTTGAAAAGACAAAACTGTAAACCATAAATGTAAGCCTACTTGGCTTTATTCTGTACCCAAATGAAAATAACAATTTTAATCATGAGAAAAGTATGATAATTGATCCTTTATACAGTAAAAGAGTTTAAATGCATTGATATTAGGTGTAAATTTAAAATTTTAAACAAATCAAATGAAATCTTATTTTTTTATCTTCTTACGTAAAATAAACTTGCCTGTTTGCGGTAACAACCTTCTACGTTTTGTCTACCGATTTCCTTTCCTTATGTGTTATATTATGACAAGTGAATAAACTGGAAATAAATAGTAGCAAAGAATGTCGCATTGTTGCTGTCAAATTACTTTCACAAATTAGAAAAATATTGTTCGGTTCTCTTGACAAATGGTGCACTTGGCTTAGTAGCTGAATAAGGATAAACATTTCAAAACAACTTATTTTTGTAATGACATTTCATAGAATGGTTAGAGTAATTCTTTTGCTATTTTGTGCGACGTCTCAAGAAGTACAATACGCATTTGACTTTCTACGAGTTAGGGGATAAGGGCAATGCCGTTTTATCATACGCTTATTATATTTCTCGGCCCCAGTTTCATGGAGGCGATGTTATATTAAGTATATATGCTGGTTTCATATTACACATTCACTTGTCAATGTTCATTTGTGAATACTGAATACAGATAAAGGGTAGATTTATACTTTCATAGAAATGTCTTACTTTTATAACGCACAAATCTTTTGATAAATACATAAAAAAGAATTCATAGCTAGTCCCTATTTACTGATAGTTAAACAATAGCTACACGACAAATACAAACATTCGTGTAGCCTTCCAAACGTTTCCAGTGTCTTAATGTAGTGTCGTGATATCTACGGTTATCGAGTAACTGCTCTCTTGTCTGCACATATTTCGTCATTACCGTAGACATTTTAAAACATCCTTTTTACCTTTAGTAGTGATTGTTTTATTTCTCTTTTGCTTACGACATTTCTCTTAATTATATTTTATTTAATTTTCGGTAAAAAAATTGATTTTACTTAATTTTTAATTTCCGTGTTTACATTTTAATGCAGTTTGGTTTTATTTGGCTTCCGCTAATCTTAACCCCAACATAAACTCCAACCGTTCAGATTAATTTGTCCCTGGTAATCATATTTTAGCTAATACGCACATCAATTTATTTGCTTTATGTAATCTTTACTTTCTTACTATTCTTACGAGTATAGAAGTCCTCGGCCACCAAACCATCGCTTGCTCATCCAACCAAGTTTTATATTCTTGCATATGAAGACACGATACATTAAACTCGGACACAAACACACAAACTATTACCACGTTAAAGGTAACTACTAAAGGGTACCGTAATATTGCTATTTGTTATCACATTATTATTAACTTAGAGTAAGAGTCATAGTATTTTTACGATATTACAAAACAATCTACGTGTTTCTCGGATGTTCCAGTGGAATCCGGCTCTAATGTTGTGTGCTTACGTGATTTCAGCATGCGTTCGCGAGACTTTTCTAGACGTCGCCAGTCGCGCGCACTGTGTCAACGCCGCAATCAATTACGTCCTAGTGTAGAGTTTATGCGTAGTATGTGGAATGTTCTGGTGTCTGCGTTGCGTATAAATACAAGGCTTCAGCGGCGCTTAGTTCAGTTATTGTCGGGCGATTACACAGTGCGTTGTAGTGGCGATTTACACTGTGCGGTTCGAAGTATTGTGGCGAAGTGTTACGTCTTTTATAATTGTGCAAGACTCGTTGAAATTATAATTAGGTAACATTATTATTGAGTGTGAACAATTTTTATTTGATTTGTTGTAATAGACTATCTTGCTGATTACAAACTGTTTAATTGTGATAATTAAATCTGGTGATTAGTGACTTAATTGATGCCTTGTATTTTGTTTTCCACTGTATCATACGACGATCAGTTAGACCGGCGTAACAGTATTACAATAACCATATACTTTACTCTTTAAACTATCTACTGATATTCTAAAGATAGCTGGATTTTAGACTATACAAGTTTAGTACTAAGAATCATCCTATTATTTTTACATGGTACGTTAATTCGAAAAGCAAACATGATTCAAAAACATAAACTCGTTTAAAAACACAAATGCGTCAATGTACACCTTGTTAAAAAAAAAGACATTTCCTTAAAAAAAGAATTTTTGAGCATAATCAGCTAAATGAGTATACCAAAAACCATTAAAGATTTAAGTATATATATTGTTACGTAATGCAGTACGTTCTAAAAGTATCTCGGCTATCCCACTTGTGACGTGTGTGTGTGCGTACAAGTTGCTGCTACTTTGAGATGAAAGACAATTACTCGTCAACTATCGAGTCTATTCCAGACCGTACCGTTCAGCGCAGTGTGTTCAAGGACACTGTTTCTAGTGGATTCCCGAGAGCGCCTTCTTGTTTACACGTCATCCAAACAGACAGATTATTCTGGTATATCAGCGGGGTATAAATATAGGCATTCAGCGACGGTCAGTTCAGTTTACTTCAGGCGATTAAACAGTGCGTCTCAAATGGTGTATTGGTAAAAAGGTATTATTGTGCGGGACTCTGTTGGTTGACATTATTATTTATGTAGACAGATTAACTTGAATTATTGTAAGGGTACAATTTTTTTTAATAACTTGTAGATTACACTATAATTAAAGCTGGTTCTTTAGTGACTTCACTGGAGTCTTGTTTTTTGTTTTCCACTGTGCCATACGACGATCAATATGGTCTAACCACTGGGTTAGACCGTCGTAACAATATACTTAAGGGTAGGTCGTCATAAAACGGATTTATTCTCATTAATAATACACATAGGTTGAACCTTTAAAACGATAAAAAAAGTGTATTATTATTTTTAAATTTAAATTCCAAATGTTATTTATTCGTTTGAGATAAATAAAATGGAATAATTCTAATAGCAAGACTATTTATTTATTTCTATATAATTATTTATTTTTATACATAATAGTAATTATAATAGTAATAATTTTACTATTGTCTATGATGACACATTAAAAATCGTTATGGTTACATAAGAAATTGGTTAAGGTGAATACTGAATGCCGTGCTGTTAAAAACAAGCGTGTTCTTAAATATTTTAATCGTTAGCATTAACATTTCCTCTAGCCAAAAAGTAAAATACTTGTATATCAACTTGGGCTAGAGCTGAAATCAGAAAAAGTATATACAGATACACAGTGTGACGATTTTAAAAATATCGAAAATCGCACAAATAAAAATTTTTAATTTCTAATAAGTAAGAGTATTATCCACCCTTACCTATACCCAGATTCATGAATCAACTTGAAATTGTCCAGTACCAACACGCCAAGGAAGGTATTAAGTAAAGAATAATAATAATAATTACTTTAATTATTAAAAATGCGACTATATAAATAAAGAAATCTCTAAGTCGTAATAAAGTTAACATAAAATAGTTACATTCTAATTAATGAATATTTAATAATATATAAAAGTACGAACTATTTTCTTAGTGCGTAAATACGCACCAGCTTACTGAGCCCTCGCCCCTAAACTATACGCGCAGTCGCCAGTAGAACTTCGTCATGAAAAGATGTGAGTTTTGTGTTGTCTACATACACGTAAGTGTATGCCGTTAAACGAATATCCAGTGTGAGATGATTTTATTTTGAAAAATGTAGTGTGTGTAGAGTTAGGAAGAACATACAGAAAGGAAAAATTAGCCAACACATCTCTTTTAAAAATATAAAACTGTAAGTTGTAAGATATGTAACTACCAGACTTTAGTACTGCAAAGTCAGAACTATAATTAAGGTGTAAAATGTGAACTACAAAATCCGGACGAAGAAAACTCAAACTACAACAGTATGAACTTCAAGTAAAAAACCGATCGTCGAGAGCAGATATAATCAACCCGATGTAGCTTCAAGAGGAACCACGTACTCCACCCTAGAAGACGACAGGAGATGACCCCCAAGGACCCAACAACAACCTCATATTAAATTCAGGTGATATCCAAACACAACATTTGTAAATTTTCGTTTCAATAAGAGAAGTAACAAAAGAACACTAAAGAACTTTAATAATGTAAAGAAGAAATTATCAGATTTGTAATTTTTGTAATGATGTAGTAGTAACAGCACTACATATAAATGTAAGATAATAATGTAGATTACCACCAATATTATTCTTCCAATAATTTGGTTGAAGTTTGTGATAAATTAATTATTTTGAGAAAGTTCAGACCCGGATCCGAGGTATTTAAAACAAACATCTAGATGAGTAATTTTTTTTGAGATAAAAGGAATAATAAACTTAATATCTTTAAAGCATTAAAAGCAAAATTTACTAAAGTAAACTTTCTTTAAAAAGAAACAAAGTAAAACATAATATTTGAATAGTAATAAAGAGATGTTTTCGCTAACACCAAGTGAGTGAATAAATTTGTGCAATCCTTGTCAATTTCCTATGTCATAATTGTGTTGTAATTTGTTGGTAAGAATGTTTACTAACAACGGCAGCTAGTTTAATTAACTGGTAAAGAATTGAACTAGTTCCCGACTTTTGTGTTGTCTTAACAAGGGAGACGTCACAACAGACAAAGAGTAAACAACGTGGACACAAACCAAAAATCAGCTGTAAATCAACTGTACCGGCTGATTGATCGAAATATACTTGAATAACAAATAACTTGTTTAGAAATATATTTTAAAACCGATGTAAGCTGTATACTTCTCCACCTGACATTAAATTATAGAAATTATGCTGAGGTTACAATCAAAGGTAGATTTGTCACAGACGCACAGTGATATTGAACATCCTCCGTGACTTGTACCTATGATAGAGCGCGTGCTGAACCATACGATAAGAGGTCATGAATACATCCTACACAATTCGCAGAATAAGTACGGATACCATTCTAAAGCTGAAAACTTCAATGCCGAATGTCAGCTGATTCTGTGTGAAGTACTGGTACTCTCTACTAATCTTTAAGACTAGGTAAAACTAGAAGATATTTTACTGGATTCGCTTCTCACAAGATAATATTATATATCATAAATACTAGTAAATGCCATATTTGTGATAGAATGCAATAAATTATAAACAAAAATAGTATTTGCAGATAAGCGGCAGTATTTAAGTCTATTTACAAGGTGTCGGTATTGTCTGTTAATTGCCCAGAGAATTTTATACCAACTAACAACATAGCTTCGTCAATATATCACTTTCATAACCAGTTATATAATTATGTAACTATATTACAGAAACTTTTAACTTCACTGCGTGTCACCAACAACTGTCCAATTTGTGCAAAGAACAGGAACTTAGAAAAAATAAAAAAGCATAGTCCTTTATTTATTACGAAAACTTTCGACAATTTCTCTCGCAGTTTAAATTGTGTAAATAAATTACAAAAAGTTTATGCCTGATAAATTAAGTTAAAAATGAAATAACAATTTTTATTTTGCAACAGCTATAAAACATTATCTCATTAAAGCTATACGATAACTTTTCTTTTTCAGTATTAAACTAGAGTCAATAACAAAATCTGTGAAATAGGCTTACATTCAGTCACACAGAACACTTGGAATAATTTGTACCAAGTAACTTTAACGGCAACCTAAAGATTAGAGTAAAAAGTACTTATTAGAGTGGTTTGTTCGATTAGTGGTAAAAGAATTCAACTTTTAAAATAGAATAAAGAAAGCGGAAATTATATATTTTAGTGGTCCATAAACATTTAGGATATAGGCGTTGGAGGAAAACATAAATGAAGCGTAGCTTCAGGTCTCTAGTTTTGTTATGAGAGAAATAAAAACAGAAATGGCAAATGGGAAGGCAGCAGAGAATCTAAAAAGAATTATAAAATTCAGTATATACTATGAACGCATACACAATCTGACTATGCACGTATACTGCCGTAAACCTATTCTGACATTGCTTTCAATAATAAAAACGTTGTCTCCTCGGCTGCATCTGCATTGTCTAATGTGTTTGGTAATGTGATTAACGTTGTGGGTTGCATTACCGTATTGAGCGGCATAGATGCAAGAGACACACATATGATCGGATTTAATGTTTCGTTAATGGTTGCTCGCCAACAGACGTGTACACTGTCTCACGAGTGTTGTGTGTGCGTGTACGTGTGCAAGTGTACACAACTGTTGACAAAGGAGAGACACAGACTGACAGCAAGAGGGGAGCGGAAGAGTTAAATTATGGGTTGTGTACTGTATAAAATTAAAATTTATTTAATGTAAATATGATCCTTGTCTGTATGTGTTATTTTCCAAGCGTTCTACTTCAGCACGCATTAGAGTCCAAATTGTGCAAAGTCACAGTTTTCTAACATTTAAGCTATTACCTTTTTGTCATTTATCCGACATAAATATTAACAGTTGATTAGGGAGATATTTTTAGACATTGTTCACATTATTCTTTCATAATGAGGTGATATACGTCAGTTTATCATGTGTTGATGACTTACCTGTTACTGAAGAATGTTCTTAGGGATAACCAGGTATACTTGTACGTAAATCTTAAAGCCAGGTTTTAAGTTTCTTGGGACCTTGCGACACATATCCGTAAGGCAGGTAAATTTACTTACGATGTTAACTGATGACTCGTTGGGCACTTGGTGAAACGTATTATTACAAAGGTTCTTAAAAATATATAAACACTTGGTACGTTTCACAGTTTTTATTTAACTCTGACAGCTGTTTCAGCTTATTAACCTATTTTTCAAAGAGATCAGTGAACAACAAAACAAAACAAAGCATGTTAGGGTGGTGAACATAGGGCGTGTATCCGGACATGTGTGGGATGTGATGATGGAAGACGGGTTGGAGAAGCTAAGAAAAGGTCGAGTGTCTGTAAAAACTAAATATAATCTGAGCGCAAAACATAAAAAAAATTAACGAAACTAAATAACAACTTTTAATAAGGGGATAGACATTATTCAGTTTCTTCGTGTGTTAAATTTTTGTTACTTTTTATTGCTTTCCTAATTTCTAGAATTTCTAATAAATCAATCTGTTTACCTTTCTGTATGTTGTGGAGTAGTGTTATGTTTTTTGTATCTGTGAAGTCACTGTGTTGTAAGCAATGATCTGCAAAACTGTATTGGCTATATATGTTAAAGTCGCCTTCTTATGTTAAGAAATGCGATGTTTCAGAGCACGGACACATTGTCCGATTTTTTATTATATTTTAAATTCAGATTATATTTAGTTTTTACAGACACTTGATCTTTCCTTACCTTCTCCGACCGCCCCTCTGTCATCACACCCCACACATGTCCGTATACACACCCTAAACACCTTGATCACCATCCTAATATGCTATGTTTAGTTTAGTTGTTCATTGATCTCTTTGACAATAGCTTATTAAGCTGAAACAGCTGTCATAGATAAATGAAATCTGTAAAACTTACCAAGTGTTTATAAATTATTAAAAATTCACTTAATTGAACTTTAGTTCAGTAATGAGAAAAAAATATTTTGTAACGAGTATTTTGTATTTCGTAATGAGTTAAGATATTTTCTTTAAAAAATTCTATTTCAATTTCCCTGAGTTTTACCACTCTCTTTCCCTCTTTCTTCGTTTTTTTCGTCATACTCACAATCAGTTGTACTAGTCGACGACAGAGCTACAGTTTCTTAATTTTTAACATATTTTGATTTACATATTGCTATTATTTCTAAGTTTTTGTCATCTTAACAATTTCTTTTAATTACAAGCAAATATTTTACATGAACACTATTTAGACATTTAAAACATCTATAGCCTATTTCTCTTTTAAAAAGCGGTTAATCTGCCTAGGCACAGTAAGATCGGAGTAAAATTTAGTGGGCTGTAAGCACGTCAAACTTACATGGCTTATACTTCAACCACCATTTCTTCTATAAGGAAGTCATACAATTTATAGTTTACTTAAAGTGAATTGTTGGTGTTAACTGCTAGAATTTGACTTTGGTCATTCATACAGCTTAAATTGCACATAAGTCTCGTAACACGAATATATAAAAACTGATTTTCAAAAGAAATCAAATACTCTGCCTTTTAAACAATTTTGCATATACAAGTTGTATGGGATTTATTCATTATGGTGAAAAACAACGTTTCTTTGGTTATACAAGATTTAACTTACAATTTGCTTCTTTACTTTGGGTAGATTACACAAGGACACACGCTGCTTAGCATGTCAAACACTTCAGAGTTGCTTGGTAAACATCTCAAAGCTGCTAAACTGTATCCCTTTGATCCTGTTATAAGAAGAGGGATCAAGATATTATTTGTCATCACGCTACGTTACTGTACACACACACACACACACATACATACACACACACACACACACACACACTTATTAGCCCCCATCCGTCACTTAGGTATTATGTAATCCACAGTAACTTAATGCCCTCTACTTACATTGATACCAGAATATTTACTTCTTTCATTTTCATTCCATACTCTTTGTACAATTCACATTATAGTACATTCGGTGCGGAGTTTCTTCTGCTATTTCTGTCATAATTAATATGTTACGTATGATCTCACTTTTTGCATGATTTTAAAGATAAACGGTTATTTACAAGTAATTGTTCAATGCTTCATTTTCGCGTTGTATTCTGTGAATTCATTAGTCTTATATTAAAATTTTATAAGCATGTTTGTAAGATACGATACTATTGGCACTACTTTATGTTTTTCTACACTGTGGGGATACTGTATGTTCCGATCATCCAAACCGTGTTTGCTATGCGTAGTTTTCCTCAGGCTGTTCACCGTTTATGGTATTTGTTTCGTCTTTCCCTAATCAATATAACTAACAAGGCCTTCATGTGCTTCAATTTAATGTTCAGATATTAAATTTACCATACGTTTTATGGAAATAGTCTTCACGTCTCCATTCCCTCTGTGGTATTAGTTAATACTACATAGTTCTACTGTCTTGAAGTAAATGTAGGATAAAATCGCTATTATTTTCTTCTCCTATTCTTTCATTACACTTACGGATTACTACTCGTAAGTGACAGTGCCGGATTTAAGATTTTTGAGACCCTAGGCCAAGTTTGATGAGCCCCCCCCTCCCGCGGACTTTGAACTAATATCTATACTGTAGAAGTAATTTGACGTAATTTGATTTAACTGGAAGGCTATCATTACAAACTGACGTAGTTTTTTAAAAAATTGATCTAGTTTTTTAGTTTATTTTTATTGTTTCCAAATGAGCTTCCTCTTTAATCTTTTTAGCTTTATGTTCATGATCATTATGAATACGTTTAGTTTATGGATTCAATTCTATGTTCATAAAGTTTTCACAGTAATAAATATTATCGAAACAACACGCTGCCCACCACACAAAGCTAAAAACCTTCGTTACATTCCAAACAAAATAACAACATGACCTCAAATCGCAAAGCGTTCAGTCAGCACGCAGATGTACAATGATAACAAACAAGGGTGGTACCACGGTCGTGTAAATTGGGGGGCAATGTAGTTGACGTTCAAAATCTGCATGCGCAGATTAGATTTCAAGGATGTCAACGTCTTAAAAATAAGCGGGTAACGTTTAAATAAGAACTGTCTTCCATTTGTATTGTTAACAAAACTGTATCATTCAATTTCAAAAAATCATACTTGAATAAATCAAAGTGTCTCCTACTTTTATAAAAATACTTCTGTTAAAAAATATATCTGTAGCTTACGGCCCTTGGCCGCGGCCTAGTCGGCCTAGTGGTAAATCCCGCACTGGATAGTGGAGTAACCCTACTTGCTCCATTACAATACCATTATTTCATTTGGTGCCTTTATATTCCCTTCTCTCTCTCTCTCTCTCTCTCTCTCTCTCTCTCTCTCTCTCTCTCTCTCTCTCTCTCTGGTCCGTGGTCTACCACTACATATTGACTATTCTACGAAAATTAATACTTACTCCGTTCAGTTCTCTTTACAACTTAGATACTTACTGCGTTTCACTCATAGATGGTATAAATAATTTTCCCCTTATAACCGTGTTCTTTTTCGTATATATAAGTGTATCTAACACTGCTGCTTAAGAAAGTAGCTATACTACTTTTTATAGCAGCTTCGTAGGCTTGTCGCAGCGTTCCGTAACGCCCAAATTTTTTAAGAAAAATTAAAACAATAGCGTAACAACAACACGTTAGTTTACGAGCATACGTAACACAAACTTTATCGTTTAGATGAAACATCGCAACATCAACGCACTCACGGTAAGCATAGAACACGTAGGTGACAACGCTGTGCGCGCAGTAGCTTACTGAGTGCGTGACGTCACACGCCCCACTAGTGTGTTACAGCGCTTTGTTCCTTACGAGTACATGCCGTGTTTATTATTGTGTTTTTGTGTGTCTTTATGTGTTTTTGTGTATGTTACAAGTGTTTAAATTTTGTACTGAGTGTTCTGTGAAAAAGGGCTTCCACTTGTGCTGTTGCAACGTGTACAAATAATTATAAAAACAGTAAAGCCAGAGGTATTTCCGAAAGAAGTAAACGTGCAACGTACCTGGGTTGATTTGTGTAAACGTAAAGATGCTTTGTGCAGAAAGCTTAGTTGTGCTCTCAACATTTTGATTTAAACCATTACGAACGGGATTTACAGGCCGCGTTGTTAAACATTTCCTTTAAGAAAAGATGAAAGAAGACGGCAATTCCTCACCTAAATATTCCGCAATCTTCAGAGAAATGTGCTACGATTTTGTTAAATGAAACTGATCCTAAAAACAGATTTTAAACTACAAAAAGAAAGCAGGATGTTAGCGATTTATTAAACGATAGTGTAGAAAAAATATTTTGATTGAAAATGTAGTTATCGAAACCGTGAGCGCGGAAAATTCTATACTTACCGTGAGCGCACTATCAGCAGATAATTCAAAATTCCCGCTCATGCTTGAATGTTCCGCACTGCTTGCAAAAGCCACATTAACACAGGACGCTGTCTGTATTATGTGCCGCTTTTAGTCATTTTTAGCGTAATAGGCACTGGGGTGGCTAGCGTACTTCTCTTTTCTGCCGTTAGCGCGCTGTACTCATCTAGCCCTAACAACATTGGCATGATAATTTGTTTATTTACAGCTGTCGAATGGTCACGCGTTCCAGTTGCTTTAGTGGTTTAAAGGGGTGTTGTAAACTTGTAAAAATGCAGTGCAGGAAGTTTGCATATGGCGAATGTGTTGCAAAACGTTTACTACAACCATCGATTTATACTATATGGATCGCGTGCTGCATTCACTGAATTTGGTCCGACCACTGCACCAATTAGGGGCAAGAATACTGCGTATGCTATACACTGTACCTGTACAAAGTCTGCTTTTTTATAGCTGTTGCTGCTTTAGCGGAGCTTACTTTGCGGTGGTATACCTACGTCATATTTTAACATTAATTAATGACTCCAAAGTTATTAATAAGTTCTTTTCTAAAATAAACACGTTTCTTTCACTGTAAGATTTCAGTATTATGAAGCATTTTTTCAGTTTATCGTTAAGTTCTGTTGCGTTCATAAATACTTATTTATAAACATTTAATGCTGAGCCAGACAAATAAAGATTAAAAATAAAGGAAACAAAGAATAAAAGACGTGAGCCGTAAACTTTAAAATGTATATTGCGTAAAAGAAGATGGCGTATACGCTCGCCATGGTCGTTAAAGTGTTCAATTAGCTATGCTAATTTACATAAAAATTTTATATTTTATGTAATTAGCTACACATTCATTGAATGAAACTTGTTTACAATAAACATTACTAAATAATACAATATAACACTAAATAATACAAAATTTATTTAACTTTTGGCGGACACTAAGCATAGAGAAGGTAGATCCAGCGGTTCTTTCCTTAGGAACATCACAGAACAAGATTTTATAAAATAATGTCCCTATTAATTTGATAAGTTTCACTTCATGGCCGTCTTCAGAAAAATCATTGTTTGACATATGTTATCTAAACACTGTGCTGGCAAAGTTTTTGCAAGCTGATATGATCTTTTTTTGGTATTAAGTTTACTGTCAAATATAATCAATAAATTGTACATAAATTTTACAATCTTTAAAATGTCCCTCCACCACTATCCCATCCACAATAACGAGTAACATTACCAGTACCACAAAACATCACTACACATTTCTACCATTACTACTTCCAGTGCCACCAACTAATTCTGCTAATAATACAAGAATATTGTATTGATACAGAAATACGTTTATAGAACGTATTTTACGCAATACGAAGTACGTAATAGATTATGATCCGTAATAAAAGACAATACTATTGTCATCGACGTATAATTTGAAGCCTGATGTGAGGAATAAGTCGGATCATTTAAGTTATGTACATTGCAATACCAAAGCTGAGCTGAAAGTATTTCAAACCAATCTTCTCATTAGCAGCTCCTTTCAGAGGCACACACGAGTAAATCGCTACCAGCGTGTAAAACTACTACCACAGTAAAAGTTATTAAAACGAATAACGAATGAAGACCTTTTCTTTTTTCTGCGGTGTTGAATATGTGTTATGACTTTTTAAGGAAACGAAAACATTAAATGGTAACTAAGCAAACCTATGACTAACATTATGTCTACTTTGTAATGCTTGTTTTTTGGCTTATTTAAATCTAATTAATTAACATGTGAAAGAACGTACTTTTACATATATTTACATATAAGTGGTAGGGTACGGCACTGAAAATATTATTATACATTCCTTTTGTGTGCAGTATTTGTCTTTTGTCTGATAAACTTATGAGAAATGTGCTAATTAAATGATTACTTTAAGTGTATTGAAAGGTGTACTTTTATAACAAATAATGTAGTTCAATTTATTACAAATATTAAGAGGAAACTGACGACAGAAATGTATACAATGTTTTAAGTTAAAAGTTTTAGAGAATTTTCCGTATAAGACTATAAAATTTATAAACGTTTAAAGTTATACACAACTCATTGAAATGAGTAGTTGACTATTTAATTTACTCTGCTAACTATTTACTAAGTAAAAGAAGTTTCTGTGAAAGCAAACTGTACTTTACAAAGCAGCTAACTGATTTTGAATTTACCGTGACCTTTTATTATTTCCGCTCCGACACACTGAAACGTTGCAGGCATGAAGTAAATGTTTGCAGATATGTAAATGAATGCAGATAGTTTCAATTATTATTAACTATATTTTCAGCAGTTATCGCTTAGACGTGGTTCTATCGCACAGTTTACACATTTCCTGTAGTTTTTCGGGCTAATTGCTTTTACTTCGGTTTACTCTGTGTGTGTGTGTGTGTGTGTGTGTGTGTGTGTGTGTGTGTGTGTGCGCGCGCGCGCGTGTGTGCGTGTGTTAAATATAAATCAGTGTATTATAAAAAAAGTTAGTACTAAATTCTCAGACTCTGTCACACGTTTAATTAGATTAGGGTAGAAATAACGTATTAAAAACAACATCTATTTTATATTCAACTTAAGTAACTTTTTGTTTTTACTTTATAAGTTAATGAATTATTTGTTTCTTTCCGAATCCTTCAACCGCCTCTAAAACGTTTATTCATTACCTCTTAGCGGTCTCAAAAAATTTAAGCTCGTAAGTAGCTTTTGAAATAGATTGCACTTTTCTTGTGGGCATGTGTGTAAAAGTCTAATGAATTGGAAATAACAAATCTTCGCTTTTACGATTAATACTTTAGTACATTAATTGTGACTTGTATGCTAGTCGATATGTGGCCAACACTATTCAATCTCAAAAATTCTGTTTTTTTTTTTTTTAGAAAAAATCTCGTGTAGAAGTAACGAAATTCAATTATTCCGTGTTTTCATTTTCCATGTTCTGAACATTGTAGGCCTGGTCCTGTTATCAACTTTTCTATACCGAATTTAATAATTTCCATCACAATGTTTGTTGTGCTGAAGGACTGCTCCTTACAGAACCAATAAAGTTGTCAGTTATTTTGTCACTGCCTGAGAGACAATTTACTGAATTCTGAAAGCTAATAATCAGCAGATACAAGCCCGAAGCGTGCCTAATTCCGGGTACTCGGGGCAGTTTTTATGCCACGTTTCGAGATTTATTTTATCTCATATTCATGCCTACAACATACAATATAAAGTAATGTAATTGTAATGATAGTTCTAATTGTAGTATATGAGTTGTATGATATTAACAGTGTGTTGTGTTGTATAGAATAACTAATAGTACTTACATATACTGTTGTGAGTCACAGATACACACATTACATAAAACTATACACTACTTACGATACAAGTACATTATGGTACATATTAATTATATTTTCTTTCTCACTTTGTATACTGCATAGCGACAGTGTATGAATATATTACGTGACTGGAGAAGGAGCAGACGCACAAAGTAAAGAATTGTCAGATATTAGTAGAGGAGAAGGTTGATGGGGTTATTTAATTGTCAGATTTCTACTTTATGTTTGTTTTCTGAGAATGTATAAGGGTTGAATAACACTTACACTGAGGCTCTGAAAGTCGGTTTTTTAATTTACGGAATTTTGCTTATTTCTTTCGACAGTTTTTAATTCAAGGAACTGCCGTTTGAAATGATTAGATTCAGTATGTATTATTTTTACTTTGTCGAACTGGAAGGTATGACCATGTACGCGAACGTGTTGTGTTAATGCTGTTGGATCACGTTTTTTATTCTCTATTTTATTACAGGTGTATTGTGTTGATACACTCTTCTTTTTAAATACTGTTCAGGGCATCCATAAAAGTATGGATTTATGTGTGTGTGTGTGTGTGTGTGTGTGTGTGTTTTCACATTTTATAGAAAACCGAACTGATTGCTTTTGGTTGAAATTTTAAGTGAAATTCTTAATGACCCAAGGCAAGGAAGGTTTCAGGCATACTTTCGCCAGGGGTCCCAAAATGTAAAATGCTCAAATAAATCTTATAATTTACAAAGTTTTAGGACGATATCTTACTGACCACAGGACGTGTTTGCTTGGTAAGATAATAATAAGATGTTTAATAATACTAATAATAATAATAATAATAATAGTAATAAAAATATTGTGTTTCCAGCAAGAGTGCTTACTGCCTTTCTTCCGCTTTCTTATATTGTCGTTTTTCTGCTTCTTCTGCCTCCTGTCGGCGTTCTTCTTTTTGTAATCTTCCTGCTTTTCCGCCTCCCTAGTCTTTTCTCTTCCTGCCGTTTTTCTGTCTGCAGTAGCAGCACTAGGGAGGTTTCTATTAACTTATTATTATTATTATTATTAGGAGATTTCTTCTTCTTATTATTATTATATTATTGTTATTATTATTACGGGAATAATTAATTAATTACCTTTAATAATAATAATAAAACTAAACCAGCAACATTAATGAAGTCGTTCTTTCAGGTTGTTGAGATAGGCTAATGCTCTTTCATGACCCGTGTTATATTGTGTGGACTCATAGCTTACCAAATTTAGTGTCTAGGTGAATAACATAAACAGTCGCTTATTAAAAAGTATTTAAATTATGCCAACTAATGTACAAATTACTGATATCAATATAAATTATTACCAATTATGTTTATTAATATAATTGACATTTAAATATATAAAAGAACTACATATGTCAATGTCTGCTCTAATAAAAACTAGTTCCTACAACGATGGATTAATTTATATTTTTATGTAAAAAATGTATGATGCTAGACAAACAAGGTTAATATTGTCTTAACCGTGTATCATAAAGATGTACACAAATGCTGTAAATGAATACTGAATTAAACCGGTTTGGCGACAACATGTATTGAATTGAACAAGAATAAAGCAATAATACAATAACGTCTTAGAAAATATTTGAGATTTTTTTTTGTCCATAATGTGACTGAAGATTAATGATATGTATTGATGTATTGCACTTTTTTGACAAGAGAACTCTAATTTTTAGGCGAACATTTTACCAAAAATGTGTATCTAACATTAGTGTTTTGTTGCCAGAAACGTACAATCCATATTAAATGAGATTCTTTGTGATACAGCAAGTGGAAAATGTGATAGGTCTGAATTCTGAAAACAGCCCTGAAGGCACAACTTTCATCTGAACAATGATATGTAAGCGAGTGATATTAAAACATTCAAGCGTCCTATTGTGCGGATTTCAGCCGTAACCCACTTTAAAGCTGTACGTAACCAAGAACTAGGTAGTAATAAAGCCGTGTAAAGGAGATCAACAACATCAACTTTTATTGAATTATTCAAATAGGCAGTTTGAAAATATAGGCAGTCTCTATCAAGCGAATGTGACTTTCTCTGCCCTGTTAAAACGTAGACAGGTAAAATTTAAATATATATAATTTTAAAATTGTGTGATGAAGATTTTTACACTACAAAAGAAATAATATACAGAAATAGCTGTTATCATTTCCACGTACCAAGTAATCTGGTACGCGCGAGAACTAGTGATTTGATGTGAGGGAGTATTACCAGACAACAAGTACAGTATAGGCCTATAATGTTTATACTCATGTACAATTATATCTACTTGGCTGTACAAAAACTTAAGCAAACATTCAGTAACAGAATTTTTCATATATCTCGGATAGTTAACAAATGCAAATCAGTTTTGAGAAATTATTAAACAATTTTGAAAGATGACATAGCATATACATTTTGTAAGAGTCGAATTAACTGCCATTACGTCTTGAAAGTAGTGTGTAAGCCTACGTCTCTTAGCGAAGCTGTCAAGTAACTGCGCTAGGTTTTCAGGACAACGTCTGTTATGTATAAGCTGTCATTATTCACAAACATGTTCGAGGTATGTAAATTAAGTAATGAGACTAATCATGTAGCAGTCAACATGACAACACTGTAAGGTTTCCATTAACACACATATGTTAGATAAACAGCTGACTGGTATTGAGTATTATATTGTTGTTGCCTCGTAAAACGTAAACAAGCTTTTCGTGAAGTGAGTATTTGTTCCGCGTTATAAAAATCCGAGCAACTGCGAATGAGTATTTGTTGTGCAATTACGAGCAAAGTTCTGCAATCACGTTTTATGCTAAACTCGGCACAATAGTACTGAGACTTTTACAAAATTGACAAAGGCATATGGAGATGAAGCTTAGTCAAGAGGACAGGTTTCCAGATGGTTTAAGATATTTTCAGGTGGCTGGAAATTAATTAAGGATGATCCACGCTCTAGAGACCGTCAACGTCAAGAACTGACGACAATGTTGGATGAATCAGGGACTTGGTGCGGTCTGACCGTCGATTAACCGTCACAATCATCGCAGAACAATTAAACTTGAACAACAATATAGTTGATCAAATTTTGATAAAAAAATTGGGAATGAAAAAATTTTGTGCGAAATTGGTTCCAAAAAACATCACTCTTGAACAGAATGACAACAGAATGGAAGTGTGCCGTAACAATAATAGAACGAATTGAAAATAATCCTGATTTTCTAAAAAATGTTGTTAATGGCGATGAATCATGAATCTTTGCGTACGATCCAGAAACAAACTGCCAGAGTGAGGATTGACACACACCAAACTCACCACGTCCCAAAAAAGCAAAACTGAGCAAATACAAAATCAAAACCATGTTCATTTATTTCTTTGATAGTAATGGCATTATCACTAATGAGTTTTTGCCTACAGGACAAACTGCCAATCAATATGTTTACCGAGAAATTCTTAAAAGTCTGCGGAAAAGAGTTGCTCGCGTGAGACCAGCCATCGTCAACACCTGGATGCTGCATTATGACAATCCATCTTGTAACACAGCACTTTTGGTTAATGAGTTTTTGGCAAGAAAAATATTCCTGTTGTTCCTTAACCCTCTTATTAACCTGACTTGAGCCCCTGTGAATACTTTCTCTTCCCGAGATTGAAAAAACATCTCAAGGGACACCATTTTGCGACGATAAACAACGTTAAAAACAATTTAACCGAACAGTTAAAGGAGATTCCAGTTTCTGAGTTCCAGCACTGCTATAAAGAGTGGAAAACCCGTTTAAACCGCTGTGTGGCTTCCCAAGGGAACTATTTTGAAGGCGATAGATTCTAGATATAGTTTATTGTAAATAAACGTTTTACTGAATTAGTCTCATTACCTAATTGACAGACCTCGTATTTTATTCGAGTCTCACGACACTTATAACACCAAAGAAATCAACGGCGTGTTCTTAAAAACTGATTTGTCACATGTCTGGTCAGTATTATTTGCCACATCTGTTAAAATGTGTAGCTTGGTTTTTGAGATTTAAATTCATTTTTATATTAATTAACCGTCTTTGTCTACAGAAGTAGTAAAGACATGACTATAAATTGGTATAAAATAAAATATAAAATTAAAGCTAACGACAGAGCAAATTACGAGCAGGGCCGACCGCTGCCACAGTATACTCTTGATTATTTTCGATCCTACAGCAGGATGAAAGTCACGTCCCACAGCTGGTCCTGTCCACAATTACTTCACTTGAGTATTTTCTTCTAACTGTGTTGCCTATTACACATGAGTTGTCTTGTAAAGTGTAGGACAAGGAAACATTTATTAACAAACGGTTGACTTTTCGGCTTAATTATATGTCTTGCAATTTTGAATTCCTCTATGTCAGTAAATATCGGTATGGAGAACCATACATGACTTTCATGTTCAAAGATTTATATTTAAAATCATTTTCGAAATGAAATATTTCCATAGAAACTACTTCTTTCTTCAGCCTTAACCACCTCACGTCAGCCCACTCGATTTTCACTGATGATGGCAGTCGATGGCACTGCCAAAACGTCTGGTTTTGCAGAAAACATTGGACCACAGCCAAACAGCCCGGGTAATAATTTTAACAACAAACAACTTCTTTGTTGCCGGTAACGTAATACACATATTAAAAAAACCCTCCCCCTTCAACTATCATTTTCATTTATAGAAAATTACCCCCTCCCCCTTCAACTACCCTTTATTTTTAAATATTTCATCTACCTTTCTACAGTGGATTATTATGATCTTCTTTTCAGGATAGTTTATTAATCAAAAGTAAGTACTTTACTCTTGTTAAAACATAAAATATTGACGGTAAACTATCCCTTCCCGTTAACCGATCTTCACCAAAATCAATAGACCTTGAGTCCTCTACAACTCAGGCACATATGCAAAAAATTATTTGATTCTGTTTGAATTTGCGGCAGTTATCGTTCGCCATAGAAAAATTCTACGCACAGGCACACGCAGACACTTTTCAGAAATTGACTTTTCTTCATGATTTGAGGGTAGTAAAATTAGAATCAGCTGTTATCTCGAACACGATTTTTTTCACCATCACCATACTTTCATTTCCTTTGGAACATAAGTAAAAACAGACCAAAATAGAAAATAGAAAGCACATACATAAATTTAAATAATATGAAGCATCAGGATTGAGTTGACAACTTATTCTTACGGAAGGAATATGTAAAAAATCTAAAATATTTCAAACTCAACACCACTTTGAGAGAAGCAACCAATCACAAAACTTATATTATAAAGTTATTGGCTATACTTCACATTGAATGTTAATTTTTCTTTATTTTATTAAAACATCCTTTTAATCGAAACATCATACAAATTATGCTTTTCGAATATAAAGAATTATTATTTTTTAAACCACAAACGCGACTTTAAATTCTTATTTCTCTACAGCTTTTGAATGATCATTATAAATGTAGCTGTACACCCTCTTGAAATTTTACATTTCTAGCCTCGTTGCTGTGAAATGCAATTTTGTCCATGTGTATGTTGTTCTTCAGCTGCTATTCTAAACTGTGTTATTTGCATAATAACCTAATGGAAGTCTATTTCAACCTCAGATAGTTTGTGTACCTCGTGTCCTGAATATCGCTGGTTCCAACATTGATCGATTTGACCACGTAAAGCGTTTCAGACTTTGGTAGTATTGGTTCTATAATAATTGTTGTTATAAAGGCATAGCCATCCGATCATATATATTCACATTATGACTAATACAGGGAAGAGCGTACGAATATAACATAGACTTACATATACTCTATGTAGACTTCTGTCAAGCTTTTGATAGTGTTAACAGAAAAGAAATGCTTAACGACCTTCACATCTTGGGAATACCAGTTAAATATCTAAGACTAATAGAAGCGAATTTGGCTGGTTTCAAAGCGGCAGTAGGAGTTAATGGAGAGTTAACCACTACTTTTTTTATTGATACTGGGGTGCGACAAGGAGATACACTCTTCACTATGTTGTTTAATCCAGTTCTGGAGGCAGCCATTCAAAAACTAGATGTTTCTAGACACATCGGCATGAAAACCACACAAGTGTGCGCTTATACTGATGCCATATCAGCAGAAATAAAAGAGGTGCTAGAGGAAAATCTATTAACGCTACATAGTGAAGCGCAAAAAATAAGCTTAAGAATAAATGAAGCCAAGGCCAAATACATGGAACTTCAACGGAATGCCACAAACAACCATGCATATCTATCAGTTGGTAATTATACATTTGAACGTTTTGAACAACTTTCTTATTTACGTTCACAAATTGTTCCAGCAATGAAATAAAGTCCCGCATCGTAGCCTACGTGGCAACAGGTGTTATTACTCCTATGAAAAGCTTTTCAAACACAGGATGCTGAGGAAACAATTTAAGCTGACTATATAAAAATATCTTAAACGACCGGTAGTAACATACGGATGCGAACATTAACCGGAACGGACGAGCAATATAACCTAGGTGCACCCAAACAACAATAAGATAAAAGGAACTTATAATAAGAGCGAAATTACAAACTTTTATGAATGAACATTGCAAACTAATTCTATCAGATAATTATTTTCAATAAACTCATTTTAATAAAAATAATCATGTTTTGTTGGGGAGGTAATCTGTAACGTGACAGAAACAGATGAGCCCATAAGAGTAAACTTAAGCAGACTCAATCGAAAAAAAGATGAAAATCATAATAATAAACAATAAAAAACTTAGAAAGTGAAAAGGAATAAAGAAACTAACATAACTAAGAAGTACAATACATTAGTTAATAACAAAAACTTTATGTAAAGTACCTTATAAGAAAACAGTATTGTAAACTATATTAAATAAGGAAAAGTGATACCAGTGTAAAATGTAAAAGTGAAGTGTAGGGAAAAAAAGTGAAGAAACACGAAAGTGAGAAATATAAAGTGAGTACAAACAATCTTGGAAAGATGATAATGTTTAATAACCAAGGGTATTTAGCTCGTAATACATGAAGCATTTAGCTTATTATGGTTTTTTCATTTGTTCAGAATAATATTATTATCATAATCATCAATCTTGTTGATGACCATAGTTGTCATAGGTTATAAGCCAGGTAAATAATTGAATCCCAATTATTTTGGTGATGGACAATGTTATTTCTTTTAGGGAATACTAATACCTAAGGCTTATTAACCAATTACTATAGTAAATAACTAGTCAAATTAAATGGAACTAGTAGTTAAGTAACATATCAGATGATATGACAGAAATAATTTTAATGTTAATAACCAGTTTTTATGTTATGTTATATGTTTACTATGTTATAAAATCTATGTTGATGTTAGAAGAAATTTGTTAAAAAATTTTAGCCATGGAAGCATGAAATAGGACTAAATGGTTTGTTAAAAAATGTTAATGTAGAAGGAGGATAGTAATTTGTAATTTCAGAGGAATTTTGTATTTAATTGTAAGATTTTTTAAGTGTACCTAGGTGAGACAGGACGAAAATTCGTACGCAGGTTGTCTGACCACAAACGTGGAGAAGGTAATAGACCAACCAATTCGTTATATGCAAGACATTTCATAGAAGACAACCATAAGTTTGTTAATCCTTTGGAATACTACGAAATTGTAAAAGTAGTAAATAACACAGTTGAAAGGAAGCTGAGGGAGGAGTTAGAAATATTGAAAGAAAGAGAAAAAGGGCTAGACAATTTAATTAATACTAAAATTAAATTTGATAATGAAGAAATATTTTATAACATAATTAAAAAGTAAATGATAGAGGACAGATAGATAAGATTAAGAATTAAATTGCATAGTACTAATTGGATGTTTTAAAATGAGGGTGTGTGACTGACCCACGTGTGTGGAAAGGAGACAGGTAGGTTTAAAAGGAACACACACACACACACAACACTGAAACACAAGGAATTTGCTAGAAAAATATGTAACTGTCCAGATGGAGGGACAAAGATCAG
Organism: Magicicada septendecula; assembly: GCA_034769895.1. Taxonomy (NCBI): domain Eukaryota; kingdom Metazoa; phylum Arthropoda; class Insecta; order Hemiptera; family Cicadidae; genus Magicicada; species Magicicada septendecula. Next base: position 319,308,679 of record CM068373.1, on the reverse strand, counting down.
GGGGTGGGGAAGGGACATTTGAATTATAGCTTGTTGTGTGTGAGCAGGGTGGGGTGTGATGGGGGGAAGGGTTTATTTTTCACGTTGTTTGTCTCAATTCCGATCTGACGATGAGGTGTGAAGCTTGAAAGCGCTAGTCGGGATAATTTTTGTATAGTGGTGTGCAACAGTGATCATTCTGCTTGTAAAAAACAAATAATATAATCAGAAGCATACACTATCACCTAAACATAGAAATTAACTTATAAAGATATTATATCAATTAACCAAATGTGTAAAACACTAGGGATTAATAGGGGTAAACCATAAAATTGCCACTGTTAGAAAAAATCTGTATTGTAAGAAATATTAGATCATGTGACCTCAAAATTCAGCAAATTAGCCATCAGGAATTAGAAAATTGGTCAAACTTTTCAAATTCGAAAGAAAACGGTAACAGTGCATTGGTAGCACAAAAGAAGAACGGGTCAGTCCTATGTCTAGCTGAGTGAAAGTGTACTAAAGTATCAAATCTGAGTGTGCAAGGTTATAAAAATCATATATAATAATAATAATAATGAAGATTTAAGAAGACAGAAAACCAATAATAAGAATAAAAGAAGAAACACAATAAGTATACAAGACTAATAGCCGATAATAATATTGGAAGGTGAGAAAGTCGTTGTATTATAACCAAACATTAGCTATCACACCACACTAGGAAAAAACTCACATACACTATTAATTGACACTCCAGTGAAATAAAACGAACAAATAACTATTTTTACAGTAAAAACCTTTACATAAAAATTAAGGGAAATGGATATATGAACTTTAATACAAGAACGAACGTCTTAATGGCGGCCATGTTGAAATACGTTTAGGTGACGCCTTCTTTGTCAAACCAACTCACGCGGCGTTAGCGACCTCCGTTAACGAAACAGACATTATTTATACCAAATTACTTAAACAAAATTCAGTTTCTGATGTAAAAATTTATAGAAATTAAGATTAAATTGGAACTATTGTACTTTGTTACGGCATTTCTGACTTTTGTGATAGTTCAAAGAACCTAAGAATTAATATAAGTGTTGCAATAAAATTCCAACACAACCAACTATTGTTAATTCTCGACCCTAGACACAGAGTCGATGTAGTAAATAACATTTCGAATTTAAAATCAAATAATTAAATAAAAACCCAAGAGTTAATGCAGCAAAAGAGTTGTATTTATTAGATAAATATAATTTAAGGAATTCAGCATTTTGTAACAGGAAGAAGACATAGTAAGAATTAAAATAACTTATTGAAGGTGACTCACAGCTAGCCTACCATTGGGTGAAGCGGTTCCACAATCGAACGCAACTTTACTTAATTAGAATTAATTCAAATTAGAATTTTACCGCGTTTGACAGGGATCGTCTAAACTTTAACGAATTATTAAAATTTGAAGAACAGTGCATTAATTAATGGGGAAACTAAATTTAACCGAATAAAATAATTGAGCTAAAGAAAAAATAAACATTAAAGAAAAATTCTTAATATTTTATTTTATAAAATATTTTTTTTTGTAACCAACGTTAATAAAAATTTATTGAACCATAAGAAAAAATATTTTTTTATAACGAAAGGTTATAACGTATACAGAATGGCTGACTACAAAATACAATAACAAGTATCGAACTGACAATGCAAAGTCAGAATGAAAACAGGCAGATAAAAGCGGAGAGAAGGTATGGACAGCGATATGAGAATAAGAATCCTCGGGGTAAGTTAAGGAACGATTGAGAAAATGGAAGTCAGAAATCAGAAATTCGAATCAAGTTGTATACCAATCTGTCACATTGAAAATTATTATATGTTTGTTTTTTAACTTTATCGTGACTAGACATATTTAAACACGATTTAAACGCGTTCTACTAAGAAGTCATATAATATTGTGTATTCAAGGTAAAGTGTAAAAAATAAAAAACAATTATATTATCAAAGCCGCACTGAATACTATTAAAGTAGTAGAGTTACTAATTTTGTTGTCTTGAATAAATCCAAGGACTTCCTTTAGGTACCAGTTATAATTAATTTTACGTAATCGTACTTCCACTGACCGAAGTAGGGCTATAAAACGCTGTCATCGTATTCTGCCACTGCTTTTACTAGAAAAACACGTTGAACTCTTCTTCGACGTTCTAACTAAGTGTGTTCTGTCTAATGCGTTTTGTAATGTGATTAACGCCGTACGATGCATTAACGCGTTAATTGACAGTAAGCACAGGAGCTCAAGTTCGCTAATGCATCGGCATCGTCAGAGTAGGCATAGGCTTATACAAATAAAAGGCCGTGTGTATGTGGAGCGCGCTTGCTTGCGGGTAAGGGCATGCTGATAGAATACAATGAAAGAGTTTAGTCTAAAGGGGGAAGATGAGACCAATGTTAAATATATTTGAAACGGAATACAGGTGGAATTTCTTTCTGAACGTGTTTTCTACATTATAGGATACTGTGTATGTAAATTTCTGTATGTTTGTTCATGTTTGTATTTCTGTAATCCAATGAACTTATTGTTACGTAATACGGAACATTCTGATGCGTTCGATAGTGTCGTTCCTTCTACATGCTTCTCAACTAGCCCAGCCAGTGTGTGTATCTGCCAAAGCCGCGCTGAAGTTTCCTATGGAGTTTTCGAGCGCTCGTTTAAGGACGTATATTATGGAACCCTGCAGACTATAAATAGCCAACCCCTGCCGTTTAGTTTTCAGTTTACTTTGAGCGAATACTCTGTGCGTTTCAAGTGGCTATTAGTGAAAATTGATTATTGTGCGGGGCTCTATTAGATGACATTATTATTGCATGTGAACAAGTTTAACTTGTATTATTGTACAACTTGATTATAAACTATTATTTGTGATAATTAAAGCTGGTTATTAGTGACTTCCTTGGTGTCTTTATTTTCAACTGTATCATACGACGATCGGTTAGACCGTCGAAACAGTATGTATTACAGAAATATTAATCACCACATTTTGTTCTGTATGGAGAATTAACAAATCAAACAATATAATCGTTTATGAAAATGTCGATAAACATTGTTAGGCCTACATGTTAGTTAAGGTGACGGTCAAATGCTACATATTTAACGTTTGGTACAAATTGTCAGTTTTTATCTTTATACAGTTCAACATAACTGAAATAGTCTTTTCCACCTCTTAGCTATGCTTTTACTTCAACGTAAGTCTTATTCTGTCCCTAGTGTTGGCGCGTCTTCGCCGATTGCATTCTTGTGTTTTCTTTAACATGTTTGTGTAAAGGTTAAGCTCCAACAATTTTTAATTTAATTACGCCTGCTTCTTTTACATCAAAGACCCCTGTGTAAATTTTCTCTACAAATTTCTATTATAAAACATTTGATGTCGTCGTCTACAATTATTTCTATAAAATTATTTATTAAATACGTTGTATTCAGAGAAGTACTGATGTCTGACGTAATATTGGTCAGAGGTACACGTGACATTTACCGTCGACCTCAATTACGTATTTAAAGTTATAGCTAAAATTGTAGAGATTAAAAATTGTAATAGCTTATATATATATATATATATATATATATATATATATATTCAATCACTTTCTGCTACAGTCCGTTTCTTGATGTATATAATACATTTAATATTTATAAATAAATTTACTTCAAGATATACCTTTTTTTTCCTTATTAGGAACATGTTTCGGGTACTATCTGTACCCATCCTCAGCCTTCCGGTTTTTTTGTCTGGTGAAGTACATATGTGTTGTTGGTTGACTATTATTATTGTGGCTTCCTGTTTGCTTCTGGTATTTCAAATTGGTTTTATTGTGTGTGATTGTGGTGTATGTGTTAGTTTTTTGTGTATTTTCAATGTTGAGTGCTTTGAATATTGTGTCATGTTTTGTTTTGATTTGTATTCAATATAAAACAGAAAACAAACTAATACTGAACAAATACAAATCAATACAAAACATGACACAATATTCAAAGCACTCAACATTGAAAATACACAAAAAACTAACACATACATCACAATCACACACAATAAAACCAATTTGAAATACCAGAAGCCAACAGGAAGCCACAATAATAATAGTCAACCAACAACACATATGTACTTCACCAGACAAAAAACCGGAAGGCTGAGGATGGGTACAAGATAGTACCCGAAACATGTTCCTAATAAGGAGAAATAAAAAGGTATATCTTGAAGTAAATTTATTTATAAATATTAAATGTAATATATATATATATATATATATATATATATATATATACATATACGCATAAAGTATGTTGGCATAAACTTTTGTATACTTTCTATGAGACGGAATAATGTAATTAACGGAATCCTAACAAAACTGTTTCAGATTTTTAGATTTATTTTAAATTAACAAGAAATATTGAAATGCTTAATAACATAAAGTAAATAATATGTCCAAAAGCGTAATTGACTAACTGTTATATGTCTAAACATTACACATTTTTTGTTGAAATCATACTTTTCTCGTTTCCTTACACAACTTTAATTTTCAGTGGGCTGAATCTTCAAAATATTTTTTAACGTTTTCAGTAGACATTGTCTACATTTCTCTTCTTCTTTTTCAAAATAATACTTCTGTTAGACAGACTGTGCCATCTACTATATTAGGTGAGCAATAAATTGAAATTTTTTTGTTAGTGTGCTGATCAATTGTGACATTTTTATTCTTCTGTTCGCCTCAGTTGCTGTAATTATCTACCAAATAACTCATTATTTTGTTCCTCAAAATTCATTTCTCATCAATTTCAGTGTGGTTTTAAGATCTTTGGATCTGTTTGCTTATACACCAGAGCAAACCTTCACTTTTTTCTATTGTAATTACCTTTTTCTTCAAACTAAAGTCATTAAAATAAGCGAATCATGTATTTTTTTTTCCTTCTATAAATACCCATATTTATAAAGTTATTTTCATTAATACCAATAATTGTTCAGCATTATAATTTAAAACTTTTATTTAATATTAATTTCTGAAAAATCATTGTTAAAAACATGGTTTCTGTCTTTTAAAGATAACTTTAAATTTAAAATAAATTATAAAATTAACTTTCAATTATAAGCAAGTTCGCACTTTAGGCTAACTATAAATTCTTCATGGTAATTTTTTCTCACCAGTTTTTTTTAGTTTCAAAATTTTTAATAAATATTTTGATTCTATTCTCTTATGTCTACCTAGCCTTCGAACAACAATCAAATGCCATGAAATAGCAGTCAAATAAAGCAAATTATTCAAACGCAATAAAGAATAGAAGAAATTCTTTCGGATTGAGTCTATAAAAGTGAAGAAAGTGATGGACGTCGGTAGAGGCTGATTTGCCTAATCCACTTCATGATAGCAATGACGGCGAGGACAACAACAATGAAGATGGGGACGAAATAATTAACTTTTTGATGAATTTACCAGGTCACATTTTATCAGAACTGGTACGTAACACTTGGCATAAACACAAATGCCCAAACATAGACTACAGATTTTATCAAAATTAACACCCGTAGGCGTAATTGAAATTTACGAATGCTGGATCCACTAATATGCAAACCTTAGTACAATCAAACACTATTAATCAGCATGGTAATGTAATCAACACACGGTTTTGTTAACGAATGTGTCCCATATACTCGTTGTTTTTACTGCCTACTAATCCAGAGTGAATTACGAATAACTAATATATAATTTAAATGAATTGATTTGTTCAGACTTAATTAAATTTATATATCGAATATTCATTTAGTAGGTAATAACTCAAATATTCTACATGCACACCAGAACTTAAGTATATATGTAATACACCTACCTATATATTTAGAGAATCAATATTTCTGAAGCCTTTCATTCTCTAAATATTTTACCAATTGTTAAGTAATGCGGAAAAAGTGTTACACCATTACACAACATCCTACGTGTTTCTCGGCTATTCCAGTGAAATTCGGCTGTAATGTTGTGTGCGTACGTAATCTCAACATGCGTTATCGAGACTTTTCTAGAATTCGGCGGCCGCGGGCACTGTGCCAAGGCCGCAATCAATTACGATCTAATGTAGCGCTGATGCGTAGTATGGACGATTCTGGAATTTCAGCGGGGTATAAATATAGTCATTCAGCAGCACTTAATTCGGTTATTGTCGATTTACATAGTGCTGTTCGAAGTATTGTGGCGAAGTGTTATGTGTTTTATAATCGTGCGGGAAAATTGTAATACAATTGTGTTTTATATTAGTTGACATTTTTATTGCTTGTGAACAATTTTTATTTGATTTGTTGTAAGAGACTATCCTATTGATTACAAACTGTTTAATTGTGATAATTAAAGCTGGTGATTAGCGACTAAATTGTTGTCTTGTATTTTGTTTTCCACTGTACCAAACGACTTTCAGTAGACAGTCGTAACAATATGTTTATAAACCGTCAGTTTGTAGTTTGATGACTGCAGACTATTAATATTTAGTGAGTGCCTTAACAAGAGATTAACATGCGTAAAAGTTGTGAAGGTTGGATTTAAGGTTAATTTACAAAAAGGCTCAGTCGGCAGTGGAAACAGTAAATACTGCGTATACTGTCACGCAATGCGCAAAGTGCTAGTATTTTGGATGTCATTAGTCCGTATAATGAACCTTGACTAATTATCCTGTGTGGAAATAATTCTCTTCTCTTCTAGGTTAGCACCCCATCAGCTGGTTGGCAGCAGCTCGGCATTATTCATGCTTCTCTGCTTTTCTTTTCAACTTACAATATGATGTGCAGTTCATATCGACCATAAGCTGTTTCATGTAGTCTAAACAGGGTCGCCCTCTGTGATTCTTCCCTTCAATTGTTCCTTCTATTATTCTCCTAACCAATCCATTGTGTCGTAGTATATTCTCCTCCTGAGCAATTCTAAAGACTTCCTCATTCGTTATCTTCTCCCTTCAGCTTATCTTGAATATTCTTCTGTAGCACCAGGTTTCAAATGCTAGGAGTCTTTTACTGTCACTTTCTCCAATTGTCCAAGATTCACTCCCGTATATGGCAACACTCCACACGTATGTCTTTACTATATTCTTCCTTATTTTTAGGCTGATACTGTTTGAAGTGAAGAGGTTTTCTGTTTGTTGAAAGCAATTTTAGCCTGGTTAATTCTGCTTATAATTTTCTTACTGCTACGTCCAGCATTTGTGATTTTACTTCCTAGATAGTTATATTCTTTAAATGCATGGAAAACATTATTTTAAAGAGTTATTCTGACTGGATCTTCTTCCTTCCGACTACAGACTAGGACTTTAGTCTTTTGTTCATTTATTTTTATACTGAATTTATTCTTCATTACTTAATCCATTGTGTGGGAACAATTAATTAACATAAATGAAATCTTATAAACACGAAGGGTATACACAAATAAATCTCCGATTGGCAAATGTAGACAAACTAGGCTAATAGCGATAGCAACATGGCGCTTGGACGACAGCACCACTATTCCTCCATATTGTTTAGGAAAATACGAGTCGCATTTCTTTTATTTCTAGTTGAGAAATGACTGACGAAAAATGGCATCTGCTTTCGACTCCCCCGCTAACTTTTGAGTGCGTGGTGGTGTTCGCCGGTAAGCAGCAACTGTCTCGAATTGCCGGCCAGCGTCGGACTCTCATTCAGTAGAATGCGGGAGCGAAACCGATTGGCCGGGGCCAGTGGCCGTGCGCAACGTTTCCCTGAACTGCGTCGACTCAACCAATCACGGTCAGATCACTTGGTAGAACGAGACGCCGGGTCATCGCGGGGCCCATCGTCACGGGTCTGAGTTATGCATAGAGCAGGCTCTGCGTACTCGAAAGGCTGAAACATTCTAGTTGTTCAGAATTGAACCGCTAGCGGACAATCTTGCCCATTTCTTGTCGGCGGCAGATTCTAGACCGTTACTCTGCCTGACCGCGTCGGAGTACCGTCGTGTCAACAAGATGAACGTTTAGCTGTCTACCCAGCGCTTGGAAGCTAATAACAATCTAATTAATGGCCCCAACTTAAGAAGGAACTATAGAAGCTGGTAAAACGATATAATAAATACATGTACGTGGTGTGATTATGTGGGAAGTAACGTAGATTTGTGCGTATCGTTTTTATGTAATAAAATATTTCTCTATAACATAATACAATTTTTTGCGTTTTCTCTATTTTTATTTTTATTTGCCAGCCGATAGAATATTAATTTTAATATAGCTCAATATTGTTGTATATTGTTAACACACATCTACTCGACGAAAACGTAATTGCTGAACAGGCAAATAGCAAGAAGACACCAGCTTTGTAAATTATACTTTCCTGTATAACAAGAAGGCGTTCTATAATGCAAGACAAACGACATCAGATTATTAAAAGGAACTGAAGACAAAAAATAGGATATTAAACAGATTAAGATGGCATTATTAATAAAATTTTAATAAGAAAGTCATAACAACCCGTGAAATGAAAATTATTTCTGTAGTAGATCTAAACGGAAGGAAAATTAGCTTTGAACAAACCTGCATTGAGATAGGAAAATCGGCTTTAGGAGACAACAATGCAGTCACTGTACTAAGCAACGTGGGTGGCCTGATATAGAGACGTATGGAAAGAAGAAGTGTGTGATAAAACATAATCGATTCATCAGAATCTCGTAGAGGGAAAAACGGCAGATCACGAATACAGGGGATAACGTCAAGTATAACAGGGTAACAGCGGTCAATAATCGATTGTTTCCTTTATTTCCGTCGTATTCCTGTAAACTCGCTCTTACTCCGAATAGCAGATACTCATTGTGCCACAAACATATACTACAATTAATTATATTCTATTACACTCCTATCAAATCTATTACACCCGTTTGAGATTATAAACCATTCTGATTACACTTATTCGAAAGAAATCTGACTGATGAGACCCTCCATTGGGCTGTGTCTAGTAGCGTAGTATCTAGAATTTGTTCGTCTGTTGTCGGTTCGGCTTCATACAAACGAAAAAACAAGTTAAGACTAATCGAAGTCTTTAAGGCGGCTAAAATCATTACAGTAAACGGTAATAACATAATAAAAATACGCGTTTTTAAACATTCTTTACAAGATACTTATTGACTGAATTGAATTTTATTATACTTCACATTTCAAATAAACGCTAATGGGGTGTAATAAACCTGTTTGTATATTAAAAAAAAGACAAGGGACTACTATATTAACGTACGGAACTGAAAAAGTAATAGTGCAGCCTCTAATGCAGAATCAGAGATTAACATAATTTATCAACGTCTTGGACACTCGGGAAGGGGGTTCCAGTCCTGTTCGTTCTCCCTGTAAATACGCCTCTGGAGTGTCACACGTAACCGCAAAGTGACACAACAGAATACGTATGCAATATTATAAAATTATCCACACGCAAATAAAATCAAACGAACGTACAGGATACAAATACGAACAAAAACAAAGTGCATCATATTTGGGGAAAGATATGATGAGAACAAGTATATTTATGCAATTTTTATTAAAGCAATAACATTCAAACATGTAAGCAGACAAATAAGAAAACCAATAACTATTCTCAATCACTTGTGTATGTGTTTTTAGCAAGCATTATTTTATAAATATAGAAAGATATTTGGTTTTTATTAAACAACAATTTTAACTAATTGAAAAATTTCCCAGATAATTAATTAATTTGTAGTTAACAAAATAACATTAGCTTTGCTAACTAAATACACAAAATCAAGCTTAAACGTTTAACCAAGTAGGAAGTAATTAGATTATTATAATAAATATGGTTTAAATCTTGTTAAAAATTGATTAAACTTCTAAAGTCACCAGGAAGGTGAAAAATAAAGAATGGATTTTAAATTTTCTACAAATTAATGAACAACATATTGTTTTTTTATTGAACTGGAACAATTAAATAATTTATCTAATATTCTAATTTAACTAATACTAATATCTAATTAACTAACTATGCGTTTAAATATTTTGATAAAATTTTTCATATTTGTGAACATGACACATCACCTCTGATTTAAAATTTCTTCATTCAAACTTCAAACGATTGAGGGGTTGAAAATAATCAAACTACTACAAAATTTTGCAAAGACTAAATATCAGTTTTCACTGTACCGTAGATACTGAATCGAACTGGTATTTTAAACACGAAACCAGCGCTGGACTCCCCAAAATTAGTTATTTAAGTCATAACGATGGAAGGTTTAGTGAGGATTGGTCAATGAGTATAACACAAATTTTACATTATTTGTGTCGAGGTTTCGACAATATTTATCGTCATCATCAGAACAATTGTTGTTGAGTTGTTACGCCGTCAATAAGACAACGTAACAACTCAGAGACAATTGTCTTGCTGATGACGATAAGTATTGTCGAAACGTCGAGATAAATAATTTAAAATTTGTGTTATACTTATTGACTTCGCTAAACCTTGCATAGTTAAAATTTATTGATCGATGGTCACTACTAAATTAAGTGTTCAATAAAATAAGTTTAACTGTATGGTGCTATCAGTTTCGATTTACAACAGAAGAGATGTAATTAAATCTGAAGGTCTAAACAACCAGAAAAATAAAAGATTAGATCAATGCTATCTGTACATAACTAGGGTAAGGAGAATGCCCAAATTAAACACAAGGAGCAAGAGAAATAACCCAGACAAAACAAAGTTATGAAACCGAGAGAAAGCTATACGAGACGTCTAAGGTTTCTGTCAAACCACTTATGAATATCACATGGTACAGAAAAACACTGTTAACGCCAGTAGATGATTGAAAAATTTAATTCATATTTAGCATCGCAATTACAGGAGACACCGAGTCATCTGAGTCAACAACACAATGAAAGCAATGAATTATCGGTTACTACAAGACGCTAGTGGTTGGGTGGTGGGGGGTGAAGCCTTGTGTAGCAAACCGACAAGAGATGGCGCGCAAATTCTCCTCGCTAATGTCGCGCTGACAGTGGCGTTCCAATTTGTCAAAAAGTAAAATTATAAACCATTCACCCTTCTAGCATTAAGTCAGAGGTAACTTGAAACTAGAACAAAAGAAAACGCCAACACCGTGACTAAACTTGAACGTCTCGCAATAACAACATTAACTTGGAATTAGAGAAACAACCTTAAATTGTTAATAAAAAAGGCAATGTCCTGTAAAGTTTAAAATTTTGAAAGGTTTTAAACTTTAATCATTTAAATATTTCAAAATATAAATATTCAATATAATAAATTAAAAATTAAACAAAAATGAAAGTATGAAATTTTCTTAATAACGAAAAAATAAATAAACAGAGGGAAAGTTAAAAATACGTCTTGGGGGAGTGGAGAACAACAGAATACGCAAAATGCCTATAACTATAAACCAAGGAGGAAAAGATTTATTTGTAAATGTAAGAAATTTGTTTAAGAAAGTTACGTAAATGGTTATAATCACAAACAGAATAATCACTGTTGGACACCACTATAAAAAATGATTCCGATTAGCGCTTTCAAGCTTCACAGCTCATTGTCAGATCGGAAATAACAATAATAGGACATTTAACTAATAGATTGCTTACGAAAATGTGTACGGACGGTGGGCAAGAGGGGGTATGAAGAAGTTGTTTGCCTTATTATTGTTATTTCCTATCTGACGATGACCTGTGAAACTTGAAACCGCTAATCGGAATAATTTTATATAGTGGTGTGCAGCAGTGATTATTCTGTTTGTAAATCTAAGAAATTTTAGAAGCAAGGGAGACGAAATAATATGCCACTAGGCTCCATGAAAGACAAGAAGAAGAAGAACTTTCACAAAGAATGCAGACTCAGAAAACAAAACCACTTGCGGCACCGCTAATAATAGTCACGATTTACTCGAGATACACATGTTTTTATTGTGTGGATAGTGAAATAAAGTAATTGAGTTATCACAAACACAATGCCCTTTTACCTAGACGATTCCAATTGTGTGTGCCTTAGACAAAAGCATAAAGGTTACGCCAGAAAATATTAAGCAAATCAACGCTGTATAACAATATAATTTGTTAACGCTGTATATGGAAGTACAAAATATGTGTCGTTTGTACCTTATATTTTTAAAGACACACACACACACACACACAGAACAAAAGACAAATACGAAACAAAATAAAATCAGAGTAGGGTAAAACTGACAGTTCTACCCCGGATGTGACGTCATATGGCGGGCAACAATTGTAAGTGCTTCACTGATCTTATTATTTAGTATCAGCTAGGTAAACATATAGCAATTCTTATAAACACATATTCTTATTAGGTGTAGTTTTAAACTGAGTACAGTGGTCATTTGCGTTCTGCATAATTTACACTTAGGTGACAAAAAATAAGAGAATATAATTGTGTTATACTTAAGTATTGATGCTCGAGTGTGTAGTTGTGCTTGTGTGTGTTGTGCGAGCGTGTGTGTGCGCACCGGCATTTGTGATACAGCAAAATCTTATCTTATCGGGCGACAGCCAGCGATATCTCTATCTCTCTTCCTATCACACGTTTAAGCTAAGATTTTTAAACAATCGTAATATCTTTTCAAGCAAATAATTTAGAAAAATAGAAATTACATGTGTGCACTGTTCAGTACAGTCCGGATATGTATGCAATATTTTATAACATTCGGTTGAGTAGTTTCGGAGGAGACGCGGTATAATTTGTGCATCGAGTCATGGATAGAGGGCTATGCCTGATTTCGCTACGCTCATCAGGCTCCGCCCAATAAAGCTTGTTATGGCCAAATGCTTCTTTGAACTTACTGCTTTGAACATTGTTCTTAATCACTTTATGTTTCAAATTTTAATTTGTTATAACTTTAAAAATTTGATCGAATATTTAAAGTATTTATGAAATATAATACTGGGAGCTACACTGAATTTGATTATACTGGAGCTACAGTGTGTTTGATGTTACATACAGTATACACCTTTACAATCAAAAGGTAAAACTATTTTAGATGTGTTAAATCTGTAACATAATAGCTCTCAATTTTAATAACTGGATTATTTTATATTGTATTATTCCTATCGTATACGACTATTTTGTATTTGTTGCATGCTATGAAGGCTGTAATAATGTTTGTTCCGTCATATTTGGTCAATTTTATTAAGCGTTTCGTCATCAGATAAGCATATTCCTTAAGGGACTGAAGAAATTGTCAACAGCTTCGCCGATGAACCAGAGACAAATGACCTCATTGAATTCTGATGGCTTATGAATACCAGATATGTCCCCGCAGTGCTATAACCTATTTTCAAGTATTCTGAAGTAAACGTCTTGTAGTCAACAGTAGCTATATAATAATTAATTTGGTTTAGCCTCCAGGATCGTAACTTGACAAAAATGAATTCTGGTTCTAACCAAAGGTAGTTAAGAGGTTCTTTACAATAGAAAATTTTGCCACTCGGAATTTCTGTTTTCTGTCTCTCTACATTAATTTATATTTCTGATTAGTAGGGTAAAACTGACAGTTCTACCCCGGATGTGACGTCATATGGCGGGAAATTCAAAAATCTAGGTGGTGGGGGTAAAAATCTGGTAGTCGGCTTTCGGTCATGTTGTGGGCGGTGAGTATAAAGTGGGGTTATGTGTGCGTTGATTGGTGTATACGTCGTCGACGTTGCCGCTTCGTGCATGTGTTATAGTGTACGGGTTTGTATATGCAAGGAGTTTTTCCTTTCGGCCATGTTGTAAAATCGTCGTGGTCGGCGTTGCCGACTCGTGCTGGTTAATCGCCGTAGTCGACTCTTGCGTGTGTTATAGTGTACGGGTTTTGTATATGAACGTCGCTGCGGTCGATGCGGTGTATCGTTGGCAAGGCGGCGTGTCCGTGTGTCGTGGCGAACTGTATCGCGAGCCCGTGTAGTGATCCGGTTCGCCGTTCGCCGGCCGCCGTCCGGTTGATCTGCTGTCGGACGCCGTCCGCCGCCGACGGCGAATGGCGAACGGCGAACGGCGAACTGGTTCGTGAGGCTGCGTCGTGATCCGGTCGGTGCCGTTCGCCGTTCGCCGGCCGCCGTCGGCGGCCGGCGAGCGTCGAACGGGTCACGCGGTGATCCGGTTCGTCGTCGAGGATTGGTCTGTGTGTCGGATATTCTGATTGATATGTAATTTTCTATAGGTAAGTAAATATATACAGATTGTAAAAATACGTTCGCACCAACCTGTTGGTCTAGCGCTCGCTATAGCGGGCCCTACGTTTGTTGTTGTAAGAAACACACATGAATAATAGGGACAAGTGGCAGTTGGCTTCCGCTGAGATTTATTGTGGAACGCACACGCACACACACACACACGCATCATGCATGGAAAAGGAAAGTTGAAAATAAACACTTAAGCAATTACAGATACACAATTGAAAACTTAAATTTAAAAATAAAAAAAAATTATTATCATTTGTATTATTGTGACGGGGTATGTAATAAGTGTCTGTTCGGAGTTGACAATTATTTTGTATAAAAAAGTAATAAGTGTCTGTTCGGAGTTGACAATTATTTTGTATAAAAAAAGAATTTAAATATATATTGTGGTAGTAAGGACGTCTGGGCGTTAGCTGATATTCGGTAGTGGTCGACCTTGTTCACGGGCGTGGTTAGGCAAACAAGTCTCTGAACATCTGTCTTCCTGAGTCGTTAACTTTTTTATTGTTCATGACTGCATATCTTCATTTCCTTAAGCGGGGTTCAGCGATGTATAAAAAGCCGACAGATTTGATCTGTTGAAGTACATACCATCGTTGGATTCTGCTTTGACATCATCGGTGAAAGACAGAATATCTCGTACAGGGTAAGTTGCTTTAAAATTATTCTTTAGTTTCTGTAATATATTACCATTATGCAATTATTTTAATATAAATTTGATTTTTTATTAATTGAATGTATCTAATAACGGTCGGTGCGCAACGACCGTTCAAGCTTGTAGATTGAGTGTTATACTGTTATTTAAAATATGATTAAATGTACTGTTAGTTCAAAGGATTTTTTTGAAATTAAATACAATGAAATGTTAAGATAATATCGTTTAATTTTATCAATAAGCACAATATATTACAAGTTAAAATATTTAAACACGCACACACACACACACACACACACACACACACACACGCACTACAAGTTAAAATACATAATATGTAAACACGTGTACATTTTCAATTGTGTATAATTAAGAAATACATGTATGCATACTAATTACAAGTTAAAATACATAATATGTAAACACCTGTACATTGTCAATTTTGTACAATTAAGAAATATATGCAATCACACTATATTACAAGTTTATGATTGCATTCAAGTTAACATACATATTATGCACACACACACAATATATTATAAGTTAAAATATTTAAACACACACACACACACACACACACACAAGGAATTGAATTGACAATTGCATATAATTAAAATAAAAGAAATACGTGTATGCACACTACTTACAAGTTAAAATACATAATATGTAAACACGTGTACATTTTCAATTGTGTATAATTAAGAAATATATGTATGCATACTAATTACAAGTTAAAATACATAATATGTAAACACCTGTACATTGTCAATTTTGTACAATTAAAAAATATATGTAATCACACTATATTACAAGTTTATGATTGCATTCAAGTTAAAATACATATTATGCACACACATACACACACACACACACACACACACACACATTGAATTGTAATTAAAACAAATGAATTACATGTAAGCGCTATATATATATTACAAATTTAATAATGTGTACATTATGACATACAAATATACTTGTTACTTCATAAGATGTCCATCCAGTATTACATTAAAATGTCCACCACGTAGGCCCTGTTTTTTTCTCCACGGTAAACGAGATATAGTGAGTTCGGTGCTAAATGTTTTAACTCATCGTCTTCCCAAACGCCTGCGTATCTCCTTGGAAGATAAACACGATATTTCAATTTATCGTCCGTATAGTCTTGGATAGTAGCGAGTACAGCATTTCCGTATTTACTGTCTACGTTTTGAAGTTGCACTATGGGATATTTTACACCCATTACTAGTTCTTTAATTTTCCTATATTGTATAGCACTAATGTCCGCGAACTTAGCAACGAATGAAGCCATTTCTAATGAAGAAGAATCACTATTCGCTTGCGTCTCTGTCAAGGTCTGAATTAAATAACGCTCGTTTGCGTCGTTATAAGTAGGGAGGCTGTTGAGGAGGGGGAAACCAGACAGCGTGAGGGAGGGGGAACCAGACAACGAGCAGTAAACTGTTATTATTAACCCTGTGAAACAGGATGAAGCCGCTTTCACACGTCATGTTCGGTGGGTGGGAGGAGGCAACCAGTCGGCAATTATTTTTTTATCTGTCTAGACAAGGTGTTGTAATCGACTCCTGCTGAGAGCGGAAGGGGGGTAGGCGACCAGACGGCGGCACTAATTTTTTATGCGTCTAGACAGGGTTATGTAATCTTATTCTGACATGAAGGCAGTAATTTTTATGCATGCGAAAGATGCCGCTATTTTTTTATACGTCTAGACAGAGTGATGTCATTGATTCCTGTTGAGCGCGGAAGGGGAAAGACGACCAGACGGCGGCACTAGTTTTTTATGCGTCTAGACAGGGTGTGAAGGCAGTAATTTTTATGCAAGCGACATGATGCTAAATAAAAACAAAAATGTTAATAATTTACCAGAAACCTACTGATAAGTCTAAAATCCGATATAACCCACTCGCGTAAAGCGTGCACTCTATTATTTGTACATATTTCTGGAAATAAACGGTGCGCGAAACATGCTGTTCCGTGCATCGGACGTAATTGTTCGAGTTTAGGACAACCGAAATCTTCTAAATTTATAATATTGTAATGCACGATACGCTTTTCCAGAAATCTTTTTTTCTGTAAACCTTTTACGAACACATAGTTAAAAGGAAACGTGTATTTTACTAATATCGGCACAAGATGTTCGTACGATGTCTCCCCGTCCCTCCACTCTAGTCCGTGATAATGCTCCGTTAACCATCGGTTCGTCCTCATGTGTTTGTGATTCGAAACGTTCGTGTCCACTGGTGGTGCAAATATCCAATGTCTGCTGGTAAATGCGGTGACATCCATAACGGCCAGTTCCTTGACGAGTTCGTTTCTTGCGTCAAAACGTTGTATACAAAAAGATCTACAGGGTACAGTACTGCGTTCGTTAAGTCACTACATCGTCTGTACTCGTACGAAGTCAACAGCTCCATGCGTTCGTTCTCGACACGTCCTTCCGAAACACTGAGGAAGTAGTGAGATATCGTTTATTTATAAGCACTTCCGTCACAGCAGCAGCATTGTTTTTTAAACTATTTTTTTCTGGTTTATTTCATGCATTAGACGAAACGTTCTTGCTTTTGTATTAACAGTCGGTAAGCGCGAGTATGAATTTGCTGTTCGTTTTCTGACTGCACGTTGTTTAGACGTTCTCAGTGCATGAAAACGAACTAGAAATACGCTCTCATATAAGCGGTGTATGTGGCTCTACATACGGGACACTGATTTAGAGTGATGGCGCAATTCACACATATGACAAAATGACGACAGGGAATAAGTACGACTTCAACAATGTGTGCGTAACAAACTTTGCACATCGTATCCCGATCCGGACCCCCTTCTTCTTCTTTTTTATTCTCTTTGATCGAGTCGGTGCTTTGTCCGTTCTCTGCTGCCACTGCTGCTGCTGCATCCGGTTCTTTTTTGTTATTCTCTTTGATCGAGTCGGTGCTTTGTCCGTTCTCTGCTGCCACTGCTGTTGCTGCTGCTCCTGCTGCTGCTTCCGGTTCGGTAATGATACCCAATGCCTTTAGGATGAATTTTTTATCTTTCACTAACATTACGTAAGAGCACACGGGGAAATGACGTGCGTGTTCCGTCCAAGCGTTTTCTCCTCGCTCCCATTTGTTTAAACCGCCTCCACAGCAAAAACATATCACTCTATCGTTGCATCCGTTGTAAAAGAAACCCGCTTCGGCTAGTTCTTTAGGCGTTATCGTCAACGATATCGGCCAATCTTTAAAACTCCTTAAACGGTCTTCAATGTTTCTGTAACGTGGATAAGGAGATATGATTTTTTTAATCAGTGCGATCTGCACTTCTTTGTCGTCCGGAGATACGGACTTGATCGTCATCGCTTCACCGCACTGTCTGAAATAGCGGTTTTCGTTGCGATCGTTATCGTCATCCTTGTGATCGTACGAAAGCATCGTGCACGTCCTCTCACGACTCGCGCTGATGAAACACTGAGCGAAGAATAGGAGGGGAGACGTTTCCCTCTCCCACCGTTCGGAAAGAGGGAGGTTACAGGTATTAAGAAAATAAAATACATGAAAATTGATTACATCTTTTAATATAAAAAAAACACATACATGAAATACACACACACATAATATTGTAAAAAGCAACATAATATTTACAGCAAAAAAACAATTATAGAGTGAGTTTAATTGTGTCTGCGCACCGTGTTGGACAGCGGAGTGTAGACGTTGAGCGAATCGTGCAGTATCAAGCAGTAGGCCGCGGTCTGAGGGGGGAAATTGGTCGATGACTCGAATTCTAATCTGACGTCGACCGGTGACGACTTGAGCGACTCGTCCTGTCTGCTACAATCGAAGACGAATAGCGGTGCTTTCGCTATGAACTCGGTCGGTGCTAGAAGTACGTTGGGTTGAGTTCTATGATAGTACGATTTTTGAAATCTTGTATACATGTCGTACAGCAGAGCGTAACGCCCATTATCGATATCCAGGTTCAGGTTATCGTACGGGTAGTATTTGTCGTTCAGAAAGAGTCTTGCGTTGGTCACCTTGCAGTGATCGAATTCGTCCGCGTGTTTCTTCAGATCGTTCTTCCTAGCGGTCTGGAACGTGAGTATCACGTACCGCGGTTTCTCCAGTTGTGTCGTTGTTTTTACCGTCCAAGTCTGTCTGTCAGTTGAAGGTAAAGCCGGGTACTCGTGGAGTTCCCAACTGCGAAACGGTAAGAAAAGCGGTAAATCCTTGCGTACGATGTCCAACAGCCGTATCCGTACTTCGTTGTTCACGTACACGAACGGAATCATCCAAGAGATTTTGGTCAGTTCTATATCGGCATTAGCTGACGTATCCGTGGACGAGAACAGTGCGTTAACGTCAGTGGAAGTGCGCAACAGTATCAGTTCCTGTTTCATGTTTAATATGACGTGCGTGAAATCCTCAGCAAATCCCATCAGCATCCTCAATGGTATGCAAAAGTTGAATTCACCGTTTTTACCGGAAGGTGTTAGCTCGTTAGCCGTGGGGGCAACCCAACCGGCGTTTTTCATCGAAACCACGTCATGCATACCAACGGATAGCATGGTTTTAATAGTGGATGCGATGCCAACGCTCTTGGTACGATCCACTTCCACACCGGCCAGTTCGTATCGGATTTCTTCGAAGAGAAATGCGATCGCGTTGTTGACCATTTTCACGTTCACAGTATCGGTGCTGTCGGTCTTCTTGCTCAACTTGCCTTCAATGTACAGGAAACTTTCCATCGGTAAAGTGAAGACTTCCTGTTGCAGGATAGGTATACGTATCTCATCGTTATTTCCGTATCGCGACGTCGACGCGTATGGTGCATGAGGATGATATTCGTAATGTGTTATGTTGTCTTCAAAAAACGGTCGTCGTTCGACCGATAAGACGATACCACTGTCCGCCATATTACTTGTTTTTCTTGAGTTTGAATCCTTGTGAAATCAGGTAGCGTCGGTTAGCCGTTGTTAATCGTGTCAACGACGTACGTCTACTGATACTCTGTCCAAAAGTGTCGTCCACTTTTATCTTGTGTGTACCACCGCTCTTCGTCACCGATGCTGTAGGTAAAGCGGTATCGTTGAAATAAAATCCCATGATTACTACGCGCGTTTCAAATGTATACGTGCGGTGATAACTTCGTCACGAAAATTCACAATATCACCGTCCTGATCGTGTACGGACACTGTAACGTTACACAAGTGTAGTATGTTAAGCGGAAGATAAATGACGTTGGCAGGCGTTTCGACTATCTTGAATCCAGGCTCGACAGTCGGGTAGAACGAGTGCAGTATATGGTCGTTTCGTCCCGCCTTGTATGAACCTTGTACGACGTTACACCTTATCTCCAAAACGTTCACTTTGTTAATGTTTACTGGTGTGTCCGACGTGTGTAATATATACGCTTCTAACTTGCGGTTCTTGGAAAAACCCAACATGGTACCGATTCCGTGTTCTGTACGCTCGAAATCGATCTCGTATGAGCAATAAAGTTCACATTTTAACGTGTTGTTGTTAGGGCGTAGAGTAAATTTCGGGTCTGATAGCTCTTTCTTCAGGTACGTTTCGATATCACTGATTTCGTACGCACCGGTCGGTATTTTGATGAGTTCTAGCGTTTTACGTGGACCCTTTAGTACAGGAAAGACGTTGTTTCTTCCGCTTTCCACGTTCGGTATAGAGTTGTACGTGGTAAAGTCCAGCAGTCCTGCATACCATTCACCGTCCGTCAGTTCGAGCGGTGGAAAAAAGTCACAAACCAGTGCGCTTGGATCCGTACCCGTGACGGTGACCGTAAGTGAAGACATCTCGTCGTTTACTGATCGTTTGATGTCAAAAAATCCAAACATAAATGTCCGCAGATGACCGTGTCCGGCGGTTGTTTACGCGCGTAATTGTAACGAACGTCGTTCACGTACGATCCAAAGTACCGTATTAGCTCGACGGGTGGGCGTAGATTGCCGAATCCATCAAAGTACGTGACTCCGTCACCACGCTTCTTGTAGCATACCCAGTGCGTGCCCGGTCCGGTAGCGTCGTCCAGATTCACGATCGCGCTTTCGTTCTCCCACGGTGAGCGAGGAAGTGCGTCGCGCATGTACACGCCTCTGAAATGAGGTACGCGCAATCGTTTCGCGTACTCGTACAGATCTCCATCGGACAACGGGCGCACGGGTATTTCGATTAGTTTTTTCGGTACGGACGAAGGTATAGTCCCGAAGCCCTTTTACCACCACCACCGGTCCGTCTTCGTCGTCCCGTCCCTGTCGTCCTCCTCCTTCTCTTGATTATCGTGCGCCGAATCGACTTGCGTCGACCGGTGCGACGACGCCTTTTGCGCACACCACCACAGCATAGTCCGCTACCTAACGCCGATTTCGCTTTCATCGCTGCCGCTACGGCCGCCGCGTACGCTCTTTCACTGATGCCTGAATTCAAAGCTTTCACACGTTCCCACGCCTTGCCGGCTAGCACACGATCCGCTACGCGTCTTCGTTCGTTGTCCTTATACTTGGAGTAGGCGATATCGTGTTCGCGACAGGCTTCGTCCAACTCGTTGATTCCTCTATCACCACGAGCCAATCTCTCCTCTAGTTTCGTTCCGGGTCCGCAGAATCTGTAGCCGGGCAGATGTAGTTCCACAGGTAATACGTCCACCGCTCGATTGATCAGTGTAGGTACTGACTTTGTGACGAATGGTACCGCGCTTTTAACTATTTTTCCTATGAGACCACGCCCCTTTTTTTTATCAACACGACTACGAAGTTCGTACATGTCTACTGTTTCGCCTGCTGTCGATAAAGAGATCTCCAATCGTTCTCGTCCTTTTTGTCGAAGGACTTGTCAAGATCGCTAATGAATTTGCTCGTCTCCGCCTTGCTCGTGAGTAGTAACTCTGCCTCTTCGGCGCCGAGTGAAGTACGCGCTGCGTGCGTATGCAATTTATAGATATACGATACCACTTTCTCCCAACGGTGTTGGAACACTTTTGCGAGTTTGTACGTTTCGCTCTTCGCGTACCGCTTCGTGTCCTCCAATTGACGCACGTTCACAGCGTCTGTGGGCCGTGTGCCACCGTCACCGACGTTCAGAATAGTCTTTCCTTGTGCGTTTAAATAAGAGTCGTTTACCGTTGTGATTGTATGCTGGTTCAAAAATTCCAAGTTTACAGCGTCTTTGTTGTTGACAGGCGACGCTAACTGCGTTATCCGCACGTTGCCGACCATTAGGTTAGAGTTCGTATCCTTCGGTATGATCTTTGCGTCCACATATACTTTGGTCGCAGCGTCTCTCGCACGAATCGGGTCTCTCAGAGACTGTATGCGATGGTCCCGCGCATCGATGACGGTACCGTTCTTCTTGTTCGGTACCGTCGTGAAACGCAAACACGTGTAGTCTACATACTGCTTGTTGACAGCATCCGTGAGATCGATGGGAGCGCCGACGTTGATGAGCTTACTACCTTTCACGTCTATTCTCGAGGAACCTTGCGTTGACGGATCGACGACCAGACAGTGGTCTTGCACGAACCGCAGTGGAACGGCATCGTTACCATCATGCGGTTCGCCCAAGTTGTGTATTTTTTTCCCCGCTACATCGAAGTGTCCGTCCTCTGTCATCGCGATTCCGATATCCTCCCGCAGACTGCGTCGCGTCTCCCTTTGGACTCTGACGGCGCTCTGGTGTCTGCCGAACTTGTCAACGCTCATCTCGTTAATGATGCGCGTCGACCATCGTACGCAGAATTTATACGTATTCACGTAATAAATCGATTAGTTTTGATACGATCGTACTGTCTATACATTTTATTCCGACGACGGAGAGTCCGTCGGTATGTTTTCCTTTCACGATCGTGTTTAGAAATTCATCGTACACGTATACACGTGCGTCTTTGAAGAAATAAATCTTTCCGTCGGTATATCGAAACGCGCTATCAACGGTTTCAGGTAAGCCGACAAAGCGATCTTTAACGTATCCGTGTTTCTTGATCATGAACGAGCACTCGTCTATCTCACCGTAATACATATCGTTATACAGCAGAAATGTACGTCCTGTGTAGGTGTGTATCGCAGCGTTTATTTTTGTCAGCGTGCGAACACCGAGAGTCGTGATCGCTTTTGGATACCCGTTCACCGGCTGTAGACTGTGTATATCGAACATGTACACGTATCCGTCTATGAAGAGCACCACTTCTTCGGAGCGCGGTCTCTGGTACATCGCCGAAACTTTGGTGAACGTTAACGGTAAGAACGTCAACCAATCTGTCAACAGAAGCGGACTCCCACCACCACCCAGACGCTTCGACTCGAGGTCCATTGTCCACAAAAAGTTATCGTGCACTATATATACGTGTCTGTTGATTATTAAAAATTGATTAACATTCTTTAGTCGACATAAATCCGTCGTCGTTCGGACGGTGTCGTTCGTCATCGACCTCGCCGTCGTCGTCGTCGTCGCCATAGCGATCGACGGCTTCCCGTACAAGTGCTGAATGCCTCTTATATCGTCGTCTCTCAGGTCGAACGGTCCATCCGAGCGCGGTACGTAGAAAGGGTACATGATCGATTCCTTCTCGAGGGAATGAGCCAGTCCTAACGCGTGTCCGATCTCGTGCGTTACCACCTGTAGAAAACTGGTCTGATCGTCCGGTATTTCGGTTGCGTTCGTATAATTCCACGATTCGTAGTAGTCCATATGTATTTCGGAAGTGTTGTAAGGTAGATCGGGCGGGTAGTAAGCGTGTGCGAGTATACCTCCCCGTCCGTCCAAATCGTACCCACAGATCGTACACTTGGAGGTCAGACACCTGTGTTTAAAATATCTCATAGCGATGGCTATGTCCACATTTATGTCGTTGGGTCGATATTCGAATTCCAAATTTGAATGTTTCCGCCATATAGCGAACGCTTGTCGTGTCGCTTTTATAGCGTCAGCGGTACCGTGAACGAATCGCCACGACAGTCGTCTCTTGGTCCAATGCGTTCGTAAGGTGTACGACGCAAAATCTTTGTTACCACATCTCCGCGCCTGCATCAGATTCATCGTTTCGTTGTTCAATTCTCCGTTTACGGTTAAATTGTAATTCTCTTGAAACGTCCGCAGGTAGGACGTAATAACGCCGCCGTCGACGGTGGCGTTGTCTGTGTCTTGTAAACTATCGTCGGGCACATATCCGTAACGCGTCAAGTAATCGATAGCGAAGTCTATATCGTTCGCGTTATTACTCTCGAAGGACGATGCGACGACTCTCGTGGACGCGATAATAAACACTAGCGTGGTATACATGTGTGAATCGTCTCTCGATGCTGTTGCTAATGACGGTAGTCGTCGTATACCCGTCTAATTTATACGATGATGTCAGCTTCACGTAGTTCTTCTACTATTGAAACGATTTCGTTCGTGTGCCCACCGTTTCCAGCGCGCTGTGACGCTATCAACACTCGCAATCTGTCCACCAGTTCATTCGGATCGTCCCAGTGCACGTAATCGATTTTGTCTTTTTTTTTCGACGCTACCATATACGTTCTGTCGGTATTATACCCGTGTCCTGTACGTTTCGGTGGGAACAGCTTTGATATTATCCGTTTATATTTTACACCTCTGTTCGCCTTTACCTGAGCGTTCGCTAAATAATAATGCTTGTGCGCGTTGGTGGCGCGTAGTATATCTTTGTACGCCTTCATATCCGTCTCGTTGTAAATGTTTTCGTTAGGGTCCTTCATGAACACGAGTTCGTATAGACCCGGTGTGCCTTTATATCGTTTACCGTTGATGAGGATCGTATCGTCCGTTTCGATTTCAAACGGTGAATCACCGATCATCCATTTTCCATTTGTGTTTCTTACACCGTATGTATAGTCCATCAGGCGATCACGTTCGGCCGACACGATCATGCGCATGTACTTGTTCGCTAACGATGCGCTGTCGTATTTGGACAGAAAATATCTACGCGCTTCACGCCTTCCTTCTGGTGTGTCTAACATTTTTTCGATGTTGAGACTAGGATCGTCCTCGTCGTCGTCGTCCTCGTCCGATGTTTCGGCTATCACGGGTGTTTTCAGGAAACGTGGTGTCGATCGGTGACGGAGCGGTGTTCCTATATCGATCTTACTACTCGCGCCCATCAGATCCTCCTCTTCCACCGCCTCCTCCTCCTCCTCCTCCTCCTCCTCACGCTTCATCTTTTTCGTCGACTTTTCGTTTGTTGTTTTACGTTTTTTTTCAACCAACGCTTGCGAAATAGTTTGTAACGGTTCCAGTATCGGTTTGTAACTTTTGGATAAAGTTGCTTCCTCTTCACGGATACCGTGTTTTAACGCACGGTATTTCTTCCGTATGTCATCGCTGATCGTGCCGATATCGTGGGCTAATCGTTTCTTCTTTTCGTCCATCTCGATAAACGTCGGTACGTCGACTAACGTTGCTGACAGCGGGACACTTGTATTTACCCGTACGCTCGACAATTTTTTTGGTGAACAGCTGTTAATCGTTAGACGTGACTACTATGAAACGACGAAACCAGCTCTGTACCTACTGATGTCGATAGAAGAATCCTTGTCCACGACGAGAAACCCGTAACGATCTTTCCACGCTTCAGCGCACACGTTCTTAAACGTGTCGTATTTCATGTCCATGTTGACGTGATCGTTGTACACGTGCTTCAAGTTGAGATCGTCCTGTTTGAACAACACTATTAGATTGGCGTTGTCGCGTACCAACTGTTTCGGCACTTGGCTGTACGTCTGACACAGGTAAAACGTGTCCACTCCACTGTGTCGTCCCATAGCGAAATACTTGCGTATGTTGTGTTGTCTTTCACAAGACACATCGTCGAATACAATAATAGAATTGGGATCGACCTCGTCAGGAGGGGGTACCTCATCGTTATCGTTGTACGCGTGATAACCCATTCCTTCGTTGGAAAGTCGTGTCATCAGGGTTTCCAGCATCTGATATTTGGGTTGAAACAATGATTTAGAAAACACGTACAGGTTCGCGAATCTCAACCCGTTCACATCGAACAATAGGTTGAACATGACGTTAGTCTTACCACACGCGGAAGGTTTGCAGATGATCGAACGTACGGTATCGGGGAGAAGATGTCCGTGCTTACGTTTTTTTCTGCCACAACCACCGCCACCACCATCGCCACACAATTTCGAATAGTCCACGTCCTTTATTTTTAGTCTGTGCGCTTGTTGTAATATTTTCATTTTGTTCCGTCCAAAGTCTAGTTAATATTCGCACTATGTTCGTACAATCGACAGATATGTAACTGCACACACAAGTGTCAGGACCCGTTTCACAGTTCGGATCCGACCAAACACATTCTTTGTAGTGATCGAATCCGGTGCCTCTATGTACTATTTCGCTGAGTCGGAATCTCGTCACACGATTAGTAACCAGTTGCCAATACTCGTGTACTGTTAATATCCTGCGCATGCGCTCGATCTCGTTCTCGGGCGTGTTCACGACGTACACATCGTAGCCAGGATGCAACACAACGTCTTTCACACCGTACACAGCGCGCATGTTGTCATCGTAACGCACCGTCGCATACTGGTTCTATTCCGCAAGCCAATTCCCTGTTATAGCAAGTTCTTCTTGGGTATCCACGAATCGTGTTTACCATCGAATCCTAACCACCTGACTTTCACACGATCACCTTTACGTTGTACGATCTTTTCTACCAAGTACACGTCACCAACGTTCGATTTACTGATTTCGTGTTCGTAAAAACCGCCTTTCAACACTTCTCCCGTATGATCCTTTAACGAATAAGTGACGGGTACGCTGGCGGTACGTACCGTGTGAACATGGAATATCTCGTTCGTCCAGTTAGGCATATATCCTTTGGCGAACGTCATTTTGTATTTGCTTATACGCACTCGATCGCCTACTTTGAACTTTGGTTGTTTATAGTCGATGCTTCTCGCTGTGTTCTTGTGAATCCGTCGTAGCACCGTGCGTTCGTTGGATTCGTTCACCTGACATGGTTTCATTCCGATCGTTCTGTGCACGCTGTCGTTGTACACTCTGACCAGTTCCGGTAACATATCCAACCAACGGTAATGACCTTGTTCGCTGAACGCACGATACATATGAGTTTTCAACGTACGGTTGAAGCGTTCCACGATGGACGCCTTTTTCTCACTATACGTAGAATACAGTGTGACACCATATCTCCTCAGCAACGTTTGTACGACGCTGTTGTAGTACTCTTTCCCGTTGTCCGTCTGAAGATATTTCATTTTATTAGCGCGCAGAATCGGTTCCAGAGCTCGTGCAACCTCTACACCCGTCTTTGTTTTTAACGGAACTGCGTACGCGTACTTGCTAAACGCGTTAATCATCGTCATGAGGTACTTGAATCCCTTGTTCACCTTCGCGTGCGGTATCATCTCTACCAGGTCCGCTTGGTACAAGTCGTGAAGTCCCTTCAACTCGACCGCTCGTCTCGGAAAATTCCGTCTTACTGGTCTGTGTAACTCCGACGCAATAGTCTTGCGAACGGTCTGCTGTACGTTCTTCGCTCGTTGTTTCATTCTCATGTCGTCGCGTTGCAAACCGTGATTCACAATACGCTGGCACGTCGTAAACCGTCCGCTCTGGGCTGAACGTAACTATCGTTGGTACCGTTCTGGTACGACTGCCTTCCATCACATGACTGTCGCGACGCCGCCACACCACACCCAATTATATCATCTCGACTGAACGGAAGAACAGCGCGTTCTTCTTGTGATTGCGCAAGTACGTTAAAACGTGAGCTAAACTGATATTCATACACCCATTACGCACGAGACCCATTCCGCTGTAATATCTCATGAGCGTATGTTGTTTCGTGTCCAACGCTCGTACGGTCTTGACGGAATTCATGTCTTTGAATACGACGCTACGTATAACGTTCTCGCGATACTCGTGCATTTCCGCGACTATGACGTTATCGTTCTCGGGTAGACGCTCGCACATGTGTTTAGCTTTGAGTTCAGCGATCGGGCGCTGACTTCGTGACTCCAAGTGCAGGCGTATCAGGTACGAGTTCAACAACCAAAATTCGTCAGCCATAGCACCGGTGCACCGCTGCCACTGTTTGTACAAACGTCGGTCTTTCACCATGTACCCTTGTTCGTGCGAATACTGCAGACCGAAGTATTCACAATACTCGCGAAGCGTAGGCAACGCCTCCTTCAGAAAGGGTACCGAAAACAATCCTTGCGCCTTGTTGTTCACTATCGCGAACTGTTTCCCTCTCGCTAGTGTCGGTAACGAGGACGGTGGGCAGCGCACGTCAAAACTTACGTTGTAGCTAGGATCTAGTGCGCACTTTGGCGCTATCGCTGTCGCGCTTCTGTATATTTCAATAGGTGTACGTATCGGAATAGTGCGCTCCGTAATGACAATGCAACACGAAGCGTGAGGGATCGAACTTCCATATGCGAGCATGTCCGTGTACACCGTTGCGTAGTTCATCCGTCCATGCGAATCGTGTAAACCGTGCACGCGTTGAACGGCACGATACAGTTCGGGAATCGGGCGGAAACGTGAAAGAAAATTCCATCCATGACGTACGGTACACTTGAACATACTCTTTTCGTAAACTACGAGTTCTATCGGTACGTTGTTTCGTTCGCACTCTTCGATAAATTCAAGCCAACGTGATTTGTTGTGTATACGATCGGAGACTATCATCAACAGCACTATAGGTGGCAGATCACTGGTACGTTTTTTAATGTGATGCCAACAACGTCCGTGATATCTGTCAACACCGAACTTGTAACGTGTACAGTAGTTGCCGCAAAATCGTCTTTTCTTCACAAAATACACAGAACATAAGTTGGACCGTATCGCGCTTCGTGAAGCTTTTGTTATTGTGAAATGTTTCCCATCATCGTATCGATAGACGTCCATCGTGTCGATGTCTGCGATGTGAGTGATACGCTATTAGTCATGATCGTGATATTTATAGTGTATACGCATATTGTTTGAGGAATTTTTTTATTTATAATTTTTTTTTATTATGGGTGTCTTCACTCACACTTTTGGAGTGACTACTGTCGTTCGGTAGTAGTAGTAGTACTAACACCTAGTACTACCCAAACGGGTATGTTTGTACATGAGTTTATGTCGGCTCTGAAAAGAGCCGTTTTTGCGTGTGTCGATTTCTACAAGTGTTCACGAACGAAATCGCATGCGGGCATTGACGCCTTATGGACTTGGGCAGGATCGTCACCCACTGCCCAATCCATAATTCGTATTTTACACTTGCAGCATCTTACAACATCACCATCGTCTTCGTAAATAAACCCGGCTTTGGCTAGGTCAAAAATTTTTACGTTCGCATTCGGAAATTTATGAACGTAAAATTTAATGTTACCACGACGACTGATGTTATAAAAGCTTTTTAATCGGCTTGCAAAAGAATATGTGTACACATCCATATCTGAAGCAAGAATGTTAGTTTGTCGCGTTGCATTTCACCTCCTCAGCGATAGCTGCGCGCGCATCCGTAGTGGGGATGGCTGTCGTCGATTGGTCGATATGAAATAAAGCACAGTAGTGGGAGCAGATAGCTGCGCACGCAATTGGTAGTGGGGGATCGTTGACGGTAATAGTTCGGTATCATGGTGGTGGGAGCGGATAGCTGCGCGCGCAGCCTGAAGTGTAAGCGGAGAGGGGATCGCTGTTCACGTTCACTTTGTAGTTAACCTGCAAGTCTCGTGCAGACTAAGTTTCACGTGGTGCATATAAAGTGGTGATTAATTTCTAACTTCATATCAGTATTACATTGTTCCTCAAGCGAGCAAGTAATTGTTTTGCTTTTATCGTTTCAAGTTTTTTGTTGTTGTTGTAGGTAATTGTACCAAGAATGCAGTCGTTTGCTGTTGCTCGTAAACATTCGTTGCGTGGCGCGTTGATATCGTACGTTTACACGGCTGTTACGGAGAACGAAGAATGTGTCAACGATGTCATAACCTTTTTCGATGAAATGCACGATACGTTACGTACGGACATTCTAAACGAACTGACACGATTGCGTAGTATAAAGTGGCATATAACGGTTAAAGCGAGATTTGTCAAGTACATAGTAAACGCTGACACAGACGAGGACGAAGAAGTGACGACTGAAGCCTATTTTCATGGACGATGCCATACGACGCTGATCGGTGACCAAGACATATTGCCGGATCGTTTAGAAACTTCGTACGAAAAAATCATTGAATCAATTTATAAATTCACTCGCGAGGGTAGCGGTTGGGTGTTGGACCACATCGTCTCTTTAGAACTCGTTCTCTCACGGTACCAACCGCTGGCCGCCTCCAGTTTCATCCGTACACCCCCCGAATTGTCTCGTACTAAATCCATCATCAACGTGAACAATACGGGCGATCAAATGTGTTTCGTATGGTCAGTATTGGCCGCACTGTTTCCTCAACACTCGCACAACGATCGTGTATCGAAATACAAATCACATTTCCACAGTATCATCACTTCCGGTATAACTTATCCCACCCGTCTATGCGACATTGTGAAATTCGAACGAGACAATTCTGACATTTCTATAAATGTTTTCGGATACGAAGACAATGAAATTTACCCGTTAAGAATAACTCCCTCCATTGGTAGACGACATCACGTTAATCTATTACTTCTTACCACTAACGACCGAAAACATTACTGTTTAGTAAAAAATATGAGTCGCTTATTGTCTTCACTAACCAAACACGACGGGCGTTCTTTCTATTGCGATTACTGTCTGCACAGGTTCTACGAAGAACGGCTCCTTACCGAACACGTCCCCCACTGTTCACCGTACGGTGAACAGAGAATTCGTTTACCTGTGAAGGAGGAGGAAAAAGTGATGTGTTTCAAAAATTACACCTACTGTCACAAGGTCCCTTTCGCGATATACGCAGACTTTGAATCTTTTATCGTCCCTTGCCATCGCTGCGACGCTCCTCCTCACACATCGTCCACCACAACGGAGTCGTTACACCTTCCTTCAGGTTTCTCCTACCTCATAGTCGACCACGAGCGTAAAATTTTCAAACCTCAGGTCGTTTATCACGGTGAGAACGTGGTAGAGACCTTTCTCGATAGACTGGTCGTCGAAGAGCGTGAACTCTTCAGAATCATACATTCCATCGTGCCTATGACTATGAGTGAGCATGACGTGATATCTTTCGCAAATACCGTCGTATGCCATCTCTGTGGAAAACCTCTGACTGACGACGACAAGGTGCGCAACCACTGTCATCTGACCGGTCAATACCTGGGCGCAGCGCACAACGTTTGTAACCTCAACTTCAAGACTCCCCGACACATACCCGTCTTTTTTCATAACTTACGAGGTTACGATGCGCATCACTTGGTACAAGGGTTGGGCAAATACGACAATCTCGCTTGTATCGCTACCACTAGTGAACGCTTCGTATCGGTCTCGTTGGGTGCCCTGCGTTTCGTAGACACGCTTCAATTTTTGAACACGTCCTTGGACATGCTGGTTGGAAACTTGCGCACGAGCGGTGCAGATTTCGCTTTGACAAAGCAATGTTTCGAAGAACACTTCGAGCTACTCTTACGTAAGGGCGTCTACCCTTACGATTATATGACAGGTAGCAAGAAGTTCGACGAAACACGTCTGCCTGCACGTGAACACTTTTTCAACAGGCTGAGTGAATCACCTGTGTCGGACGAAGATTACGCTCACGCGCAGAACGTGTGGCGGACTTTCGGAATCCGTACGCTGGGTGAATATCACGATCTGTATCTGAAAACAGATGTACTGCTGCTGGCCGACGTCTTCGAGGCGTTCCGTGAGATGGCCATGCGGTACTACCAGATCGACCCGGCTCATCTTTACTCGCTTCCTGGCGTCGCTTGGCACGCGATGTTGAAGATGAGCGGTGTGCAACTGGAGCTGTTGACGGATATAGATCAGCATCTCTTTATCGAATCGTCTGTTCGCGGTGGCGTTAGCATGGTACCCAACCGCCATGCCAAGGCCAACAACCCGCTAATCATCGATCAGTACGATGCTTCAAAGCCGACCTCTTTCATACTGTACACTGACTGCAACAACCTTTACGGTGCAGCCATGTCACAACCGCTCCCTTACGCCGACTTCAGATGGCTTGATCGTAACGAGATCGACTCACTGGACGTGCGTACTCTGAGCGATGACAGTGACACAGGCTACATACTCGAAGTCGACCTACACTATCCACGTGAACTTCACGACCTCCACTCCGATTATCCACTGGCGCCCGTCCGTTCCTGCGTCAATCCCGACAAACTTTCACCATACTCTCACCGACTCCACACACGTCTGCACTATACAAAAGGGTTTAGCGGATCGGAAACGCCTTCGTCGTCCGTTCACAAGTTGCTGACGACTTTGGACGACAAACAAAAATACGTTCTCCATTTTCGAAATTTAAAGTTGTATCTGAGTCTTGGACTAGAATTGAAAGCGATCCATAGGGTGTTGAGTTTTAAACAGAGAGCGTGGATGAAACCGTTTATCGATTTCAACACGCAAAAGAGAGCGGCAGCCACAAACAGTTTTGAAAAGGATTTTTTCAAACTGATGGTCAACGCCGTCTATGGTAAATCGCTGGAGAACGTGAGGAAACGAATAGACTTCCAACTAGTCTCTAACGAACAACGGCTGCAGAAACTGGTTTCCAATCCACGACTAAAGCGTATGATCCGCTATACCGATGACTTGGTCGGACTGGCTTTACGAAACAGGACGATATTCCTTTCCCGTGCGGTGTACGTCGGCTTCACAGTACTCGACGTCAGCAAACTAATAATGTACGACTTTCATTATCGGTACGCTGTCGCCAAGTACGGACAACGATTGACATTACTGATGACTGATACAGACAGTTTACTTTACAGTATACGGACTGACGACGTGTACGCTGATATGAAAGAGGATCTCCACCTTTTCGACACGTCGGACTATCCCGTGGATCATCCTTGTCATAGCGACGACAACAAAAAGGTCGTGGGGAAGTTCAAGGATGAAACCCACGGGAAACCCATCAGGGAATTTGTCGGACTCAGAGCGAAATGTTACTCGCTTCTATTGTCCGACCGCACCGACAAAAAGGTGGCGAAAGGTGTGCCAAGGACGGCAATAAAAAATAGGTTACGTCATCAATTGTACAGCGAGTGTCTTTTCGATAGTCGTACTGTTTTCACCTCTGCCGAGTGTATACGAAGCGATCGTCATAAGCTGTACACGCAACGTATAACGAAACTTTCCCTGTCACCTTATGACGATAAGAGGTATGTACTGGACGACGGCGTAACTACGCTCGCGTACGGACACTACAGAACGCGTAAACGCACGATATCCGACGACAATGCTGGTCCTAACAATGAAGTGAAGAGGCGGAGGTATACGGATCAGTAACTCATGGTAAGAATAAACTCGTATTTCATGTATAAAAATTATTTAATATAATTCACACAGTGCAAGTGTGGGGAGGTAGGCGACTAGATGACGTCAGTTTAACCTTGTGAAACCGGACGCGAGCCGCTGGTGATGTAATCGACTCCCGCCGAGACAGAGGGGGAATATGCGTTTAATTTTAAACAACAAGATGTTGTCTGACCTTGTGAACGTTATGATAGGGGGGAGCATGTCTGTAGCAGACTCCCACCGAGCAAATGCATATATATATAAGATTTTTGTCGCTACGATTATCATATTCAGTTTGTTTTACATCTTGCATGTAAGTACTTACTGTATTTTCTGTTTAATTTCAGCAATACACACACACACACACACTTTATTATGTTCTTTTACTAATTAATATACATAATTCATTACATTTTACAGAATGCATAATAACGGACGAGGACGAGTATGCAAACACCATATTCAAGAGGAGCAGCGGCGTGTAAGATAGTAAGTACACCTTTTTTTATGTATTAATGAGCATAAACAATATATTCCATTCGGCTGACTTATTGTTTTTTTTGTAGTTCACAACGGATACAACGTGCGTTGCTGGCAACCACGAGTCCTACATCTCTTCAACCCAGGACGAGTGGGTAAGTGAGTTTTCATTGTCAATCTTTTATACTATTACGATTACAGTAGACGTTCAATTCATATATATATATTTTTTTATTTTCAGTGATGCTGATGGTCCACCCGCTGCTGTCAGCACGAGCCCAGCGTCTCCTCAACCCGACACGAGTCGGTAAGTCCGTTTTCATTAACAAACTATTGCACTATTACGTTTGCATTGGGTGTTAAATTTATACTTTTTTTTTCAGTGATGTTGTCGCTCCAACTACTGCTGCCAGCAGAACTCCTGCATCTCCTGAACCCGGCACGAGTCGGTACGACCGTTTTCATTAACATTCCGTTGTACTGTTGTGTTTACGTTCGATATTAAATTTGTACTTCTTTTTTTTTCCAGTAATGATGAATCTAGCGGATATAGTGGTGACACTGTCAGCGGTGTCTTCATGCACATGGACGATGTGGAATTTGATGAGAGGATGGTCAATCTTTGTGATGATAGTGATGATGATGATGATGATGATAATGACAGTCACGAAGATTTTCTTGATGATGAAATATTTAACAACTCATCATCATCAACGATTTCCATAATCGACGTCAGTATGTAAGTCATCTTCTTATGCGTACATATTTTTTTTTCCATGACTGTACACGTTTTTATCTTTTTATTTATATTCTGCCACACAGTGACATTCAACCGCACCCACAACCGCAGCATCGTCCAATAAGACCTCAGACACCGCAGCCTCTACTGCAGCACGAGCCGCAACCGTTGTCGTATCATCAACCGCAGTGGATAAGCACTCGCCCAAACTGCGATGTGTAAGTCATCTTCTTATGCGTACATATATTTTTTTTTCCATGACTGTACACGTTTTTATCTTTTTATTTATATTCTGCCACACAGTGACATTCAACCACGTCCACAACCGCAGCATCAACCACTACGACCTCGGACACCACAGTATGAGCCGCAACCGTTGTCACAGCATCAACCGCAGCGGATAAGCACCACTCGCCCAAATTGCATACACCATCCGCTGCATTGTAGACATCACCCACAGCCTCAGCCTCAGCCGCAGCCGCAGCCGCAGCCGCAGCCGCAGCCGCAGCCGCAGCCGCAGCCTCACCCGCAGCCGCAGCCGCAGCCTCAGCCTCAGCCTCAGCCGCAGCCACAACAACGGGAACCACAACAAAGATTACCGTTGTTTGAAATCATTGACGTTATGACACCAAGGGTGCACAACAACTACAACCCCACGTTGATGATGATATTATTTAGAAGGTCATTACCAACGTGGTGTTGGACCCGTGGAGAGGACTGCCCCATCCAGGGTATGCTACCACACGCCACATGTGGTGCGTGTCTAGCTCCATACACGGATGGGGAGAGGCTCCTCGGGTTGCCGTGCACCCACACATTCCATTCTAGGTGCATCGTCAAATGGTTTCGAACCATGGCGTCGGAGGGGGCGGAACCGAGATGTCCGCAATGTCGATTCTACGCGTTCGGGAAGCCGAAACGCGAATTCTACAGACGTATGCATTTTTTAGGTATGTTACAGTACTGATAAACGTTATTCTAAACCATCCTACTCGCATCAACTGTGCGTCACTAATACTCTTTCTTTCTTTTCTTACAGATGAACGTGAACGTGCACAACAGTTTTTTATGTATATATATATTTAAAAATGTAATTATTTTTTAATTTCTGTTTTTGTAAATATTTAAAAATGTATTTATTTTTTAATTTCTGTTTTTGTAAATATTTAAAAATGTATTTATTTTTTAATTTATGTTTTTGTAAATATTTTGTAAATAATATGTGTCTATAATATATAAGCGTCCACAATAGTTTTTTTGTATATATGTACTTTTTAATTTATGTTTTTGTAAATATTTTGTAAATAAGATGTGTCCATGTAAATAAATACATGAGTGTATCTGTAATTGCTTAAGTGTTTATTTTCAACTTTCCTTTTCCATGCATGATGCGTGTGTGTGTGTGCGTGTGCGTTCCACAATAAATCTCAGCGGAAGCCAACTGCCACTTGTCCCTATTATTCATGTGTGTTTCTTACAACAACAAACGTAGGGCCCGCTATAGCGAGCGCTAGACCAACAGGTTGGTGCGAACGTATTTTTACAATCTGTATATATTTACTTACCTATAGAAAATTACATATCAATCAGAATATCCGACACACAGACCAATCCTCGACGACGAACCGGATCACCGCGTGACCCGTTCGACGCTCGCCGGCCGCCGACGGCGGCCGGCGAACGGCGAACGGCACCGACCGGATCACGACGCAGCCTCACGAACCAGTTCGCCGTTCGCCGTTCGCCATTCGCCGTCGGCGGCGGACGGCGTCCGACAGCAGATCAACCGGACGGCGGCCGGCGAACGGCGAACGGCGAACGGCGAACCGGATCACTACACGGGCTCGCGATACAGTTCGCCACGACACACGGACACGCCGCCTTGCCAACGATACACCGCATCGACCGCAGCGACGTTCATATACAAAACCCGTACACTATAACACACGCAAGAGTCGACTACGGCGATTAACCAGCACGAGTCGGCAACGCCGACCACGACGATTTTACAACATGGCCGAAAGGAAAAACTCCTTGCATATACAAACCCGTACACTATAACACATGCACGAAGCGGCAACGTCGACGACGTATACACCAATCAACGCACACATAACCCCACTTTATACTCACCGCCCACAACATGACCGAAAGCCGACTACCAGATTTTTACCCCCACCACCTAGATTTTTGAATTTCCCGCCATATGACGTCACATCCGGGGTAGAACTGTCAGTTTTACCCTACTAATCAGAAATATAAATTAATGTAGAGAGACAGAAAACAGAAATTCCGAGTGGCAAAATTTTCTATTGTAAAGAACCTCTTAACTACCTTTGGTTAGAACCAGAATTCATTTTTGTCAAGTTACGATCCTGGAGGCTAAACCAAATTAATTATTATATAGCTACTGTTGACTACAAGACGTTTACTTCAGAATACTTGAAAATAGGTTATAGCACTGCGGGGACATATCTGGTATTCATAAGCCATCAGAATTCAATGAGGTCATTTGTCTCTGGTTCATCGGCGAAGCTGTTGACAATTTCTTCAGTCCCTTAAGGAATATGCTTATCTGATGACGAAACGCTTAATAAAATTGACCAAATATGACGGAACAAACATTATTACAGCCTTCATAGCATGCAACAAATACAAAATAGTCGTATACGATAGGAATAATACAATATAAAATAATCCAGTTATTAAAATTGAGAGCTATTATGTTACAGATTTAACACATCTAAAATAGTTTTACCTTTTGATTGTAAAGGTGTATACTGTATGTAACATCAAACACACTGTAGCTCCAGTATAATCAAATTCAGTGTAGCTCCCAGTATTATATTTCATAAATACTTTAAATATTCGATCAAATTTTTAAAGTTATAACAAATTAAAATTTGAAACATAAAGTGATTAAGAACAATGTTCAAAGC
The DNA here is from genome assembly GCA_034769895.1 of Magicicada septendecula. NCBI lineage: Eukaryota > Metazoa > Arthropoda > Insecta > Hemiptera > Cicadidae > Magicicada > Magicicada septendecula. Next base: position 319,271,261 of record CM068373.1, on the reverse strand, counting down.
AGTAAGTTCAAAGAAGCATTTGGCCATAACAAGCTTTATTGGGCGGAGCCTGATGAGCGTAGCGAAATCAGGCATAGCCCTCTATCCATGACTCGATGCACAAATTATACCGCGTCTCCTCCGAAACTACTCAACCGAATGTTATAAAATATTGCATACATATCCGGACTGTACTGAACAGTGCACACATGTAATTTCTATTTTTCTAAATTATTTGGTTGAAAAGATATTACGATTGTTTAAAAATCTTAGCTTAAACGTGTGATAGGAAGAGAGATAGAGATATCGCTGGCTGTCGCCCGATAAGATAAGATTTTGCTGTATCACAAATGCCGGTGCGCACACACACGCTCGCACAACACACACAAGCACAACTACACACTCGAGCATCAATACTTAAGTATAACACAATTATATTCTCTTATTTTTTGTCACCTAAGTGTAAATTATGCAGAACGCAAATGACCACTGTACTCAGTTTAAAACTACACCTAATAAGAATATGTGTTTATAAGAATTGCTATATGTTTACCTAGCTGATACTAAATAATAAGATCAGTGAAGCACTTACAATTGTTGCTGACACCAAACACACAACTGTAAATTTTCCCAGACCAACCGTCCTATTTATAAAACAGAACCAGATGACGCTTGTACATTATTTGACTTTTGAAGGAAATGAAAGTAACACGTGTACATTGTAATATTAAATTGTAATAATATATAAATTAAGTTCTGTGATATTATAAATTTTCTCGTTTTCTTAAAGAAAACGTTTGAAGATGTAAACAAATTATCTCAACTCCTTCACATATACAATGATACATACATACGCACGCACACGCGTGTGCGCACACACATGCGCACACACTCACATACACGAACACGTTCACCCAAATAATTGTTCTGTTGTGTCTGACATTTCTTTTGAATTCATACACAGGTCCTGATGATGACAATAAACATTGTCGAAACGTCGACATAAATAAGTTAAAAATGGTGTTATTTTTGACCGATCCTCACTAACCCTTCACTGAAAAATTATTTTTATACTTCTTTATTTAATTTTCAAAATTCTATTAAAACTATTATTCTCATACTTTTTATTCAATTTTGTACTTTTTGTTTAAGTACGGTATTTTTATCCTGTTATACGCATATTCTATACATTCTTCTTCATCAATTTATATATACGTATTATTTATAGTATGCCTCGACGGAGAAGAGGTCCAAATGTTGGTCGTTTAACTAAAAATCAGACTGATGAGAGAGCGACAAAATGTTACTGCAGCAACTGTTGAAGGCCCTGCAGAACATAACATGAATCATGTGTTATATGAACAAAACAACACAGGATATAGGAATCTTCAGAATGAATTTGAAGATAATTTACAATCTCTAGAATTCGATGAATGTGTAAATTTTTCTCGAGCGTTGATGCAGCAAACATTTTTTGATATGTGTCCGCAGTGTAAGCGAAACCAAAATAAATTTACTGCAGTTAATCGTATGTATCCTAAACATGTACCTATAGAACTGACGGATCTCACTTATGTAGAAGAACTCTTGATAGCAAGAGTACAACCAGTGATGCGTATGTATAGGGTGAAATCAAGAGGCTTTCCCGGTCAATATGCTTATAAGGGAAATATTATAAATATTGGTCAAAACATAACGAAGATTGGTTAGTTCCTTGCCCCTTACACCCGCTTGACTGAGCACTATAGTTGTAAGAAAGGAAAGTGTTAATGGACATCGGGATTTTCATGTGAGACGTGACACAATTTTAGAAGCACTCATTTTTTTGAAAATGAATAATCCATTCTATAATGATATCATCATTGATATGGAACAAATATCTCAACTTCCATTAAATGATAGTATTTATGGGATGATACCCACTGTTGATTTACCTGAGGTGAATACAGATGAAGAGAACTTTTCTGAAGAAATTTATGAAAGTATGATCCCGGAGAATATTAGAATCACAGAAATTCATCGACTCCAATCTGCAGTGAATAATGTAATTCCATGGCCGCAAGGTACTGATATCATAAATGAATTCTCGTGCGAAGGATATGTAAGCATGGCATTTCCCGTTTTACTACCTTACGGATCTGCTGAACTAAACGATAATACTCGAGAAAGTAGTATGAAAATTACAGCACTTGAATATTTTCAATTTTTTATGCAATATAAAGACCGACGTTTTGCACAAGATCCTAGGTTCAGATTTTTTGCATTGAACACTGTTCAGCGTCATCAAGCTATTCAACGAGGGACAATATTTGCTAGAAAATCTCATTTCAGTGGAACAATACAGCAACTGAGAAACACGCTGTCGTGTAATCCTCAAATAATAAGAAGTTCATATTATTGGTGTGGTAAAATAGGCAACTATACATCCTTCAAGAATTAGATCAACTAATGTTGTGATGTTGTTATCGACAACGGTCTTTCTCTTTCAGATCTACTGAATCGATTCCAAAGACATACCAGATGTACCAAATGATATTGTCTTAAGTGGCTGGCAAAGAATATACTTGCAGGTTCAAATATCCTAAAAAATTACAAGAGCAATCTCTTCTAGAGAAAAATGAGAAAAGTATTTGGATATATACACCAATAAGGAATGATGAACTCCTGAATCAGTATAATCCTGTCATCGCACAAACACGGAGAGCAAACACTGATTTTAGTATAATCACCTCCTTATACCAGGTGGTTGAATATGTATCCAAATATTCTTCAAAGTCAGAAGCTGGTTCGAAAAATTTGGTGGAAATGTTTCAAGAAATCGTTGAATCGAGAACCCCGGATGAAGAATATCGTTGAGCATATACAAGTTTGATGATAAGAGTGATCGGAGAAAGAGACATCGTGGCTTGCGAAACATGTCATTTACTCTATGGAATTGCATTGTATCAATGTACCAGAACTTTTAGAATACTTGTCATAACAATAGAAAACTATGTTGCAATTACTGGAACCAACAGTGAAAATGACAGTGATTCATTCATTCTGTTTTATAGTAGTAGACCACTAGACATGGAAGAAATAATATTATTCGATTTTGCTAAAAAAATTTCTAAGGGAAGAAATAATTCAATTAGCACAAACAGAAAAGAAAGAATTGTACAAGTTTTCCTTAAAGTAAACAACAGTAACAACGCAGTCAATACTGAATTATATTGTTAACAAAAGTTGATTTTACATAAGCATTGGCGTAATGAAGAAGACTTGAAAAGTACAGATGAAACATGTTCATGGCTATACCTGATAAAATTTTGGACAGTGTCACGAACAATTACACATGTCTTTAATTACAGAAGAAACTGAAATTGATCCGGATAATAATAACGAGTTTGATATTTCTGATAATAGAGACTGGATGGCTATAGCAGCAGTAATGCCTAATGCACTACCAATTAATGTTGGTCTTTGTTTGCGTTGTCCAGGCCGGAGCCCGATGAATGCCAGGTCCTTACAGTGCAGCTCGGTCGCTCGTTTGGCACAAGGTCTTAGGGTGCGACACAAATACACGGTGTGCGACACCTCTCTATGTATTGCTCCAGTCAATTGCCAGGCCTAAGTCGTGCCTCCGTGGCCCCTTAAGGCATCGCCCGCAGAAGCTTAGAGGTGCGGTGGTATAGTCGGTAGGATGGACTTCCCGTAGTCGAAACGTCCGTAAAGAAGGGTTGCACTACAGGGCGAATGGGTCTTGAAGTTAAGCACTTGCACACGGAGCAATATGAGGACAAGGACCTATCAGTGTCATGGTTTTTGTCTTGACTCTGAATAAGACAGGAATAGGATCGGAGGTTGGCTTTATGGGACAACAGTGTTGCTAAATCATGCAGTGGACAGTTCAGCCAAGATTGACTGACTCATCTGTCAACGTAAACTGGTTAATATAACAGTAGACGCTGACTACAAACTAAAAATCACCGGCCAAGGCCAAGGGAACCTTTTTCCATCACCACGCCAAACCGGGCGAAATCAGATAGCTGGGTCATCTTTTGACTGTCATCTGCGGCTGTAAATTATCTCACCAGTACTTTTCAAAAATAAGCACTTAAACCTTCCTCTGGTTGTCCGCAAGAAATTAGCTGAGAAGCGTAGATTGTGACGAATTTGGCAGCATACTCATCATCCGGATGATAAAAGACAGTGGAATTCCGCGGCCAGACAACTAAAACGATTGTTAGAAAATTTAAAGACTGAAGGGATTCAGGATTATCTAGAAAATCTGTCACCTAATGAAAATACTGACTATTCTCTGTGGAAGGCTACTAAACGATTAAAAAGCCCACTATTACAAATACCACCAATACATAAACCAGATGGTAGCTGGGCGCGCAGCAATACAGAGAAATCCCAGACTTTTGCCGAACATTTGATCAACGTTTTTCAACCTGAGGCCAGCAAGAACATCTCTTTCGATGAAGAGGTACAAAGATATTTACACTCCCCGCTCGAGCTGATTCTACCTATTAAGCCTTTCAAAGTTAAGGAAATCAAGGATCCTGTACAATTTGAAAAGTAAAAAGGCTCCCGGCATTGATTTGCTATCGGGGAAAGTTCTAAAGGAGCTGCCTCACAAAGGCGTTATACTAATAACGTACATTTTCAATGCCATACTCAGACTTGAATACTTTCCTCTTCTTTGGAAATCGGCTCAAGTTATCATGATCTTAAAACCTGGTAAAAACCCTCAAGCGCCCTCTTCTTATCGACCCATAAGCCTTCTACCGATACTTGGTAAGATCTTTGAGAAGCTGTTTGTAAAGCGACTTATGCCAACAATTGTAGAAAACAACCTAATTCCGGATCACCAATTTGGCTTTCGAGAAAAGCACTTTACGGTAGATCAAATACGCAGACTAACAAATGTTATAAACAAATCGCTGAAATCGAAGATGTTCTGCTCAGGTGTGTTTCTCGACGTTTCCCAGACATTTGACAAAGTCTGGCATCTTGGACTCTTATACAAAATAAAGAAAAAATGCCACATAATTGTTACCGTATTCTAAATTACTACTTAGTGGGCAGAGTGTTTCAAGTCAAGTACTCGGATGCTACTTCTCCTCTATTACTAGTGGGGTCAGGTGTTCCGCAGGGTAGTTAGTGTCCTGGGTCCTCTGCTGTACCTCCTGTTCACCTCCGACTTACCGTCAGCAAGTGAAACCACTGTTGCTACTTACGCCGATGACACAGCAATCCTAGCGACACACTCCGACCCCTCAATAGCATCTCTTATACTACAAGAATCATTAAACAGCGTTCAGTTATGGCTTGATAAATGGCGCATAAAAATCAATTCATCCAAGTCAGTCCACGTTACCTTCACCACACGTAAGGCAAACTGCCCTCCAGTAACAATTAACGGTCAACCACTACCGAAGCTGAAAGTGCTACCTTGGGATGCATTTGGACAGGAGACTAACATGGAAAAACCATATAACATCTAAGAAGTTTGAACTTAATCACAAGGTCAGAAACATCTATTGGCTTATAGGCAGAAAATCACGGTTAAGTCTCGTCAACAAACTCTTGATCTACGAAGCAGTTCTTAAACCAGTATGGACTTATGGTATTCAATTTTGGGTTACTGCAAGTACAAGTAATATTAAGATTATCCAGCGCTTTCAGTCCAAAACTTTAAGATCAATAGTCGACGCTCCATGGTTTGTCTCCAACAACTCTATTAACCGCGACCTCAAAGTTCCAACCGTTAGAGAAGAAATCGTGCGCCTCTGCAGGACTCACATCTCCAAACTAGAACAGCATCCTAACCACCTGGCAATTAACTTGTTAGACAACAGTGATGATATTTATAGACTAAAAAGACACAAACTATTAGACTTACCATTCAGATTTAACTAATAATGTGTTGTCTGTATTTTCTGTATTGTACTGTCTGTGATATCTGTTCTCTATGTTTTTGTATTCGTGTCATTCATACGTGTTAATGTCAACCTGTATATGTGCCTTATGGGCCCAGTGTTTAATATTTGAACTTATTGTATCATGCCAGCAGGAAGTGGAAGTGATTTTTGTTCATTTGTTTACATGTTATATCATTTAGTTTTGTATTTTGTGTACCTCTTTAATCTATTATCAAAACAAGAAGAGCTGTCAATGGTCAGCTCTTCATAATCCTGTGTGTGTTGTCAGCCAATTTGTTAAATGTTCGCTTAGTCGAACAGATTACAGAACTCCAATAAAAAAAAAACTTAAAACTGAAACTAAGCGTCGCTGAATGCTTGTATTTGTACCCCGCCGAGATTCCAGAATAATCCATAACACGCGTCAGCACTACTAGAAAACACTAGAGCGTAATTGATTGCGGCCTTGAACACAGTGCGCGTGGGGCGGTATGGTCTGGAATAGTCTCGTTGTGAACGCATGACAAGTGTCATGAAATTGTCCTTCATCTCAAAGACACACACATTAGCAAAGACACATCCTGCAGCAATATGTATGCACACACACATTACAGCCGGGTTCCACTGGAATAGCCGAGAAACACGTAGAATGTTCTGTAATGGCTTGACAATACTTAAATTTAATAAAACGTATCTGTTTAGTGTTATTTGTAAAATAAAACTGAGCGTTATGTGAGTATTACCAACATTATAAAAATAAACAAAAGGAACAATTAAGTGTCGTGCATTGAGAAAAGAATGGAAAATTCAACGTACGAAGTGAGTAACGATGAATTACTTACAAAAGTCTCCTTAAACACAAAACATAGCAAACCTCGGGTAGAAGGCATTAATAGAAAAAAAAATACAAAAAGCATCAAGGAAAGCACACTTTCACGGTCAGTATTGGTATTAATAATAATACCATTTGATTTGTACAAATACAAATATCTGAATATTTGTACAAATACCTGAACAAATACAAATCAATACAAAACATGACACAATTTTCAAAACACTCAACATCGAAAATACACAAAATACTAATATATACATCACAATCACACACAATAGCACCAGTACAAAATACCAAAAACGAACAGGAAACTATCACAATAACCAACAAAAACACAAATACTCCACAAGATTCAAAATTAAGAAGACTGAGGATGGGAACTATAGGTTTCCCGAAACATGTTCCAAATCAGGGAAACATCTTGAATTAAAGTTATTATAAATGTTAAATATATTATATATGCATCAAGAAATGGACTGTAGCAAAAAGTGTTTGAACATGTGTGTGTGTGTGTGTGTGTGTGTGTGTGTGTGTGTGTGTGTGTGTGTGTGTGTGTGTGTGTGTGTGTGTGTGTGTGTGTGTGTGTGTGTGTGTGTGTGTGTGTGTGTGTGTGTGTGTGTGTGTGTGTGTGTGTGTGTGTGTGTGTGTGTGTGTGTGTGTGTGTGTGTGTGTGTGTGTGTGTGAACTTTTATTAGCCAAAGATTTTCCTCATGCTTGGACATAATTTGTGATTTTTAACGAAAACGTTTTACAATTTTTAAATGCTATTAATTAGGTAATTAGGATACTAAAAAGTAATGTTTATTTTATAACATTACAGTATTATGTTAATTGGATTGACTATGAATCCGATGAACGCAATAGGATTTTTTACATGTTTCTATAGTGACCGTTACTTTATGACATCTTTTATTTCTGTATACTATAAAACAATTAATTTAACACGTACTGAGTTAGTTTAACAACTTATTTTACAATTAAAAAAATTTAAAAATTAAATATTATTTTTTTATGACGATTACAAAGTACGCAATGTAGTTTTTAAAGCTGTAATCCTAATTACCAATTGAACAAAGTAAAAATGATGTGAAAACAGGATAGCAACAAGAATATTACGACCAGACAAGGAACCATATTTTTGTAAATTTGCAACAAACGTTTAAGTACGTGTGGTGATATAAAATATATAAAAGTTTATAGGCTACTAAGAAAATAGAAATTCTGTAACGTAGAATCATAGTTTTACGAAACCTAATTACGTTTAGCTATATTTAGATAAAACTCAGCTCACTGTGGTGATGGTATTTTGTTATATGTTACACAAATTAATACAATATTTTAGTGTATTGTTGAATATATCCATTTTACACCAGAGTATCTGAAGTGGGTCACATCGCTGTAGGGCTGTGTACGATATTCATAAGCCATCAGCATTCAATGACGTCACTTCTAAGTAATTTTCCTTTACGATCTGAGACATAATGAAAGTTTTATAAACCAACAGAATAATTAGAGCAAATGATTATTACCATAATTGAAATTAGAATAAACTCTAATAATGCGTTCATTGTATAGGGAAACATTAAATCATATCCAACAATCCATAAGACAAAATCTGTACATTTGTATGCAAATATGTGGCGCAGTAGTTTCGTGATGTAGCCTACACGCATTGTATAACCGGCTGGATACGCAAGGTGGAGACTTCTTGAGGTGTCGAGGCACTCCATTATGTTACAGCACAGTAGAACTTTCTAGATAATTTGCACAGTTTCTGCCGACTATAAATACAGCAACTACGTCGCAGTCGCAGGGTCAGTCAGTCGCTATCTGTGAAATGTGATTTTGCTATTGAATTTGTTTGATGACAGCTGTGTAGTGTATAATGATATTTGTAATTTATCTGAAATAACTGACTTGTATTACTTCAATGTTCCATAAGGAAATGGAAGTATGGTGATGGCGAAAAAAAATCGTGTTCGAGATAAGGGCTAATTCTGATTGTACTACCCTCAAAACATGAAGAAAATACATTTTTCGAAAAGTGTGTGTGTGTGTGTAGAATTTTTTAATGGCAAACGATAACTCCCGCAAGTTCAATCAGAATCAAATAATGTTTTGCACACAGTACTGAATTGTAGAGGACTTCGATCTATTGATTTTGGTGAAGGGGTAGTTTACCTGCAACATTTTACATTTTAAAAAGAATAAAGTACTTAATTTTGACAATTAAAGTATCCAGAAAAGAAGGTCATAATAATCCACTATAGAAAGGTAAACGAAATATCTATAAATAAAGCGTAATTAAATGGGGAGGGGGTACTTCTTATAAATGAAAATGATAGTTAAAGGGGGAGGAGACAATTTTTTACTTTCATATTTCATAAGGAAATGGAAGTATGGTTATGGCGAAAAAAATCGTGTTCGAGATAACGGCAGATTCTGATTGTACTACCATCAAAACATGAAAAAAAGTCATTTTTCGAAAAGTGTGTGTGTGTGTGTGTGTGTGTGTGTGTGTGTCTGAGTGTAGAATTTTTTTTATGGCAAACGATAACAGCCGCAAATTCAAACAGAATCAAATAACTGTTTGCATACAGTACTGAATTGTAGAGGACTCAAGGCCTATTTTTTGGTGAAGATCTGTTAAGGGAAAGGGGTAGTTTACCTGCAACGTTTTACGTTCGTTTTAACAAAAGTAAAGAACTTAATTTTGATAAATAAAGTATCCTGAAAAGAAGGTCATAATAATCCTCTGTAGAAAGGTAGATGAAATATCTATAAATGAAAAGGGTAGTTGATGGTGGGAGGGGGTAATTTTTTATAAATTAAAATGGTAGTTGATGATAGAGGAGGTAAATTTTTATAAGTTTTATATGTGTACTACGTTATCGACAACAAAGAAGTAGTTTCTATGGAAACATTTCATTTCACTTTAACAAAATTCTATATTTTTCATTTTAATTTAAATCACGTATGAGTGAAAATATATCGTTCCTGGCAGGCAAGCATATCTCAATTATGTAATGTTTACTTTTCCAAAGTTTTATTATTGTGATTATCGCAATAAAAAGGCCGGCAGGACACACACACACACAATTCGCGTTATTTCTGGCCTCACTCATGTTTATTTTCTTATGTTTGCACGCTTTTTAAATGGAAAGTGCCGAAACCCACACCAACACAACGCGTGCAAGCCGAAAAGGTGGACATCGATTTGCTTCCTGTGGATCGCTGGGCAGTATTGTTGTATTAAAGCAATTAATACAATCTGTGTACTTATTTCTATTATGATATGAGAATTATAAACTAATATGTGCAAGTGTGTGTGTGTGTATGAAAAATATATAAATATTTTTCTCCTTTGGAAAATTGTTTGCCCCTCCTTGAAAATATTTTGACCTCTCTGATGGCTAGTTATTTAGTAGCCTGTGTGGAATATAGCGTTATGACATGGATCAGAATGGTGGGTGTTAAATAGGAGAAACAAACGTATTAAGGGAGAAATGTTTTGCTGAGAAATTTATAATTATACGGGTGAACAGAATAGTCGTTCAGGAAATCAGAAGACAAATGGAAAGAAAGAAATAAAGACTCGATTTTAAAAAAGAAAAATGACTAGTATAGTACTGACAGGAAAGACATTGATAACACTATAGACACCCCTCGGCCCCTCGCACCGAGAGTCCAATTTCATTACAGGAATCAGATCGCAGCTACCTTTAGCTAGCTCTTCGTTCGACCTACAAACATTTTATCCAAAAGTACAGTCCTTCCTCACGAATGTTGAGGATAGTCTTAATCCACCTGACATGGTGGTACCGTTTTAGCTGATACGTAATTTCTTCAAACTCAAGCATCCACTTATTTAATTAATATTTAAATGATTTTAAACATAAATTTTAGGACATGGAAGTCATGTATGGTTCTCCACACCGATTTTTTATTTATATGTGTACTACGTTATATTAAACAAATAAGTGGTTTCTATGGAAATATTTCATTAAATTTTACAAACATAAAACTAACTAGATTAATTAAAACTAAATTAACTAGAGCCAATTAAACGTGGGGAATTCAACAAGACTCGCTCTGTGACCAAGTTAATGAAAAACCCGTGAAAGGTTAAAAATTTGTAAAACACCCTATCGTTTACAAGTAAAGTATCCCAGCAATGTGTAACACCGGTTTCACGACGTCTAAACAGTGATGTTCATCAAGAAAACGATGTAAATTTTAAGAGTAACAGAGTAGGCTATGTAGTAAAGAAGTCGGTACTTGGCATTACTGGGCGAAATACAATGCATAGTAACAGTATACGATTGAGAATCTGAATAGTACACATTGTAACTGAACTTAGACGTTACACGACTAAGAAACAACAGGTGGGTGGTTAACGAGAACAGCGGCTGTGTGTAGGCGAGTGGAAGGTAACAGAACCGGAGACAGACATCCCAGTCGACGGTTTGGGTAACCTAAACGTGCTCCACAAAACTGTATAACACAATCACAACAGCAACGAAATTTAAAAACCCTATTGGAAGCTGATGCATAGCTGTAGCCAAGAGAGTCTTGATAAGTAAGCAAGTAAACACGGAAGAAAAATGTAAGTCAGGAAGTAATGGCCTAGGTAAGTAAGCACGGAAGCAAGCAAGAAGGGACAGAATAAGAAAGTTAGTAATTAGGAATATAACCAAGTAATGAACTGTTTTACTGATGGAACGATCCCAGATGTTCAGAATTCCACTGCCAGTTGACTAATAACAGTGACTATCGGTGAAGTGAAATTCCGTATATCTGGCATCGTTCCATTAGAAAAATAGATTAGGCGTCGGGTAGGTTAGGCTTTGGTGTAGGTTACCGTGTGTTACTGTTGTTTGGGCGCTAGTCTGTGTGATAGGGGAGGAGTGTCTTCCAGTTGACTATATAAAGGGGTGTGATTTCAGTGTGACCTTGAGGCGTGCGGATTCATGTGAGTTGTGCGTCTTCCGTTGTGTATTCAGTATGTGTGTGGGGGGGGTGTCTTATATTTTTCATGGTTGTCTTATATAAATAAATAATTATTTGTTAATTTTGTTTGTTTGTTTCTTACCTACATATTATATAAATACTTAAGTGCGTTTTGACTCTCTGTCGGTTGTTGAACAGAGTATTGTTTATTTTTATTTGTGACAAGTACCCGTTCATTCAAAAACGTTAGGTTCCTTATTTTAAGTGTTACTATGTTATAATGTTATAAGCATTGTACATACACATTAAACGTTATTTTTCCTCAACTATGACTTATATTTATTTCAGCAGTAAACTAAAAACCAAAAACCGTTTTCACCTAACATCACAAATTAAAAACAACACGTAGTTGTGTTTAAAAATAGGACAAATTACAATTAGTACAATTCTTCTTTTTCACATCGTAATGTGTCGATACAATCGCATATTAAAAACATCGATAATGTACTGCCAGAACGGATAAACGTACAGTTCCGTTGCCGCTAAATAGCATTTGTTTATTTACTTGTTACTATGGTAATTAATTCTGGTCTCCATGGTGCTTTGACGTCTTTATACGCGTCAACAAAAGGGCATAATTAAAAGAGCCTAAATCGTGCAAACGGGGCAGAATATCAAATTCAAAGTTATACAGTGTTCTCTGGCTTGTGTCAAAGTTTACTTGTGCAAAATTTGTTGGCAATCGGTGTAACGGTGTGGATTTGTAGTCAGAACAAAGAAATCCTCAGACATTGAGTTTTATATATATAGATGTTTTAGTTTTATTTTTGCCTTAAGACGGTTACAGATTTGTTTTGTAGCCGAAAGGTCCCTTTTTAATAAAAAAAAAATCAGTGATGGAAGAATTCCGTCCCACTAGCAGACCTAGAAAATAAGTAATTAAAGATGTAACTAATGAAGCATGTGAACAAGTAAACAAGTAGGCCTAAGAAAATGTCAAATTAAGTAAACGAGTAAATAAGTAGCAAGTAACGAAGCATCAACTTAATGCGGGTCACTTAACGAGATGTTATAGGCCTAAATGTCGGTAGCCTAACGCAAGTAAAATCTGTATCTATACATTTGTGAATGTGGAGCTTTAAATCGCATGTTATTTGTGAAATGAGATTAACTTACGTGCTGGGAGCAGCGTGTGACACTTACTTTGTATCAGTAGGTTGATTAAATAACAAGGGCGGGAAGTAAGTATTCTTGTTCGCAATTGTTGTTTCAGACAGCGAATTCTGCAAGCTATCGGTAGTTTGCAATTTTCAGATCACGTACATGTAGCACTTGCACGTTTTTCTATGGAGCAGGAGGCGAATAGTAGCGGAGCAGTAGAGGCCATATGAAAAAGTTACCACATATAATGCGAATACTATAGCAGCGTCGTGGTTATCTAACTTAAATGAATTCTCAGTTATTTTCTCTATGTTAGCAGTCTTCATAACAAATTTTTCGAATTTAGTTGCTTCTCTGCTATATACACTTTCCCCTCGAACGAAGCCTTTCGGTTTCGCAACCATTATCAAGTTCTTCCTACAACAACAACAAGTCTCTGTGTATAGCAGAGAAGCAACAAAATTCGACAAAGTTGTTAAAAGAATTCGTTCGGCAGGGCCCTAAACGAACAAAACATACGCCGTACACAAAAGTAAACAAAAATAGGACACATGTACCGAAACCATCACACAACGGATACTAACAAATTTTTCTGTCACCGGAACACCGCGACTTATCGTGCCACTTGTTAGTAACTGAACCCATTCTTATTGTTACGATGGTCACTCCGATCGTTGGGTTGTTCCGTGGAAAGGGAATACCTTGACACCAATGATCAACGAGGTCATTAACTACAAACTTTAATTACTCACAAGAACAATTTGAAATCAACAAAGGTACTCTCGTACAATTAATTCAAGATAAGATTGTCCTCACGCAATAATAATGTCACCTTATTACAGTACAACACTAATCAACACGTTAATCACTAGTATTAAAAGTATTTACCGGGCAGTTTGACCGTGGTCCATGGTTTTCAAACAAACGAAACGTTTCTACAGCACCATTGGCTGCCATCATCAGTTGAATTCGAGGAATTCGAGTCTACCTGAACGCGTGTTGTTAAACGTCATGTCCACAGTACTGTGGTAAAGGCTGAAACGTTTAGCGAGGGGTGCTGTCGAAACGTTTGGTTTGTTTGAAAACTATGGGCCACGGCCAAACAGCCCGGTAAATACTCTTAAGACTACTGACACCAGTCGTGAAAGCCTTAGAACTATATTACAGTACTCACTTTCTGCTGATCCGCAACAGTCACTTTATCAGTATTGTTTAAATCGCCGACTGTAACTAACTGTTAAACTGGCCACTGTCGCTATATAGGATACCCCGCAGAGGTGCAGAGACATCTACTACTTTTCCGGCGGTGCACCGAGAATAATTACATAATTACAGTTTCTAGAACAATCTGGAGACTAGGTTAGTGCATCACCTTGACATAGGCGCTCCAGGCGCTGGGCTAGCCGAGAAGCGTGTAGAACGTAATTCTCGAATTTTCAAGAGCGTTACCCAATTGTCTTTCATCTCAACAAACGTAACAATATTGTAGATGCATCCATACTTCCTCATATACATACAACAGCGTATTGACCTGGATACGCTGTTTGCTATTTTTCGTGTTACCAGACTCTAAACTCGTTCGATGTGGTCCTCCATTTGTTCGTATCCTAAGCCAACCTATTTACTCCATACATAAAAGATCAATACATCCATATCCTAAGCCAGGATACGGCATCAATATAGGATCCCAAACGATATATTTTCAATACATACAGGATCTCACATCTTTCTCAGAGCTAACAATCCGTTATAGGTACCTCCCCAGGCAACTATTTCTCTTTCCCTCAAGTATTGTGGTATGATTTGTACGCAATGTATTACAAATCGGTTTTTTGCTAAAGAGATGAACGAAACATTGTGTATTTTCCAATTACGTGTTAAGTCAGGAAATGATGAAATTAAAATAACATTCGCGACTTTTTTTAGCTGCTTTTCGAAATGCCCGAAATAATGAAATAGGGCATAAGAAAGCTAACATTGACGAATACTAAAGAATCTACTGCAACTTCTAGTTATGAACAAATACGTTATCTGGCCAATTGGTCTGCTCGTGGCCAGATGGTGTCTCAAAGACCGTATAAGCTCGTGAGAGTTGATCTGTATGCTTGTCGGACTGTCGCCATCAATTGAAACAGTCAAACCAATTAACTATTAGAGTTAGTAAATATATCTAACTTTTAGCTAAGTACTTTTTAAGAATTTTTCACAACGTAGAAATTTAAGTCGCGTTTGCACAACGTAAAGACGCGCTAATAGATATGCGACAGAATAATGAAGATTTTTATTTTTACAACATTGCGTCACAGTGTTGCACAAATTAAAATAAAACAACTGGTAACACCGACTGCGTTGTCGATAGCTTAATGACACTTCAGCATAATGTCGTGCGTAACGAGACGTTATTGACACTTTTCAATAAACGTTTTCAGTTAACTCTGAGTGTTGGGATAGTTTTAATATAGTCGACAGTCTTACGTCACTGTTGAACTTAGCTACTTAAGCGGAGCTAATATCCCAGTCAAAGGCTGTAATCAGTAGGTAGTAATATTGTTTATTTGTTTATAATTGCGATTTGCTTAGCTTCATGTTTTCTTTATTATTGTCTTCTTTCTATGGAAATGAATATGAGTCGTTATTATATTTGTGTAGAAGTTCTGTAGAGTTAAGTACAGTTTATACGAAAGCAAGAAATACATCGTGCGAAGAGTCTTTTGAATTCTGTTGAAATATAAGAACATTTTACTGCTTAAGAAACAGCAGAACGTTTGATTTATAACTGGTTAGACACACGCTTCGAACTCAAAAAAGGGTAGATGTTCTTCAATCAGCCCACGTGAGATCTTAATGTTCTTTCACCGCTCTATACGTTGTGAATCTGTATCATCTTCCGTCTTATGTAAACCGAATACAACCTTATGTATGACATACTTGCAGCAGCTATGACATCGGATATAGTACATATACAGCAGGAATACAATCTTGAAACTAGATCTCATAAGCAACAATCATATCGCGATCTTACATGAAATATTGATCGTTGGCATGTTGCACCACCTCTTAGGAGGATAAACGGTGGTAATACTAGCACTGCCTTATATATAAAACTAAAAACGATAAGATATGAATTGTCATGTAAGACATACGTAGGACACATCTTTCTGAACGTAAAGCACAGTTCAGAAATTCAAAGATCAAACAGTAGTATGCACTGTATTAAATTATAGAAAATCTTACTAACTATGTCTTAATTTTTTATATGTTACTTTGATGCTACGCCTTTCATTTTCTTAAATCAAGAGAAGTATGACAGTTTTGAAACCGTTTCCCAAGCAGCAGTTTCATCTGTTTTTATAAGAATCTCAGTTCCAGAAAGATTAAGGCTCTGATAAACATTTTAATTACGGGTAATTATTATTAACTAACTATTAATAGGCTGAAATTTAGTACATATACAAGTAAAAGTTCTGTATTTCTACTTGAAGATAGCCCATAAACAAAATGATATACAGGTTTCAGCGCGTTTCCTCTAACTGACGTAGCAAGGTGACATTAGGGATCCAAAGCTGGGTGAAGTGAATTTGTTTTATCATTTTAGAAACAGATCCCTCATCTTTTAAGAGATATATCTGAAAATACTACAAAATTCGTTCACCAGTTGCTAATAAAATAACTGTAAAACGGCAGCGTTATTACGACTGTAGTTATTCAATGAACGGTTATTAAAAGTTAAATTACTAATCATAGTCCGTTCATGTAGTGAGAACATACAGCAGGAAGAAACTTTATTAATTTTAAGGATGGCCAAATTTGACTGTCAACCTTAAGCGATATAACTCTGAAAATATTTTGAGGTATGATGCAATTTTATAAAGTTTAGAGAAAAACTGGAAAACAATTTTTAAAAAATTACATGTAAATAAAGAATGTTCTTTAATTCTACAAAGTAAATAACATATTTGCATTTATTAATTAAATAATTACTACCACTAAATCGCTATAGTATAAGTTTTTCCACCAGGTTCAGACAACTCTATTTAAGGGTAGTTGGAGTTTTACACTAAATAAATAAATTATATCGTAATTAACTTTGATCGTACGAGAAAAAGAATGTGTACCTTATAGTTTTGCAGGAACTGCCAGAATAATAATCGGAAGAGATCAAAGGGGTTGCACTGACGCTTCTGTGGAAAAAAATTAATCTCTTCAAAATATAGCCAAATAACGTTGGCTAGTCGCTTAAAGGTTTTGTTAGACAATTGAAGACACAAAAATATTCTTCGTTGTGTAACCAAAGCAGACAAGGACATTAACCAAAGCCATTAAGATTACTTCCAGGTTCATGAAATATCACAATTAAAAATGTTACCTGCAAAGTTTCAGAAAAATATTTACAAGAATACTGAAAAAATACCCTTAAATAAAGGGCTCGGCTCTAGAAGAAGGATATGAAGCCGTAACTGTGATTATTGTACTTGTAGGTGTTACCGAAAGTATATTTAGCCTCTCCCTCTTTAACAGACCCCCCTCCCCTCCGGTCAAAACAATGATTGTATATCACGAATCGTTTGCACTGCGTCGTCAGTATTGTACTTATGACTTTTGGCATTCCGACTGTCCGCTTTAAGTGCAGTGTGTTTTTGGATCAGCTACATGGCCTCCGATATATGAAAAGACCTACACAATTCGTCTTTAACTTCTCCTTCACAACTTACACATTTTTCTACAAGCGTTGTATGTAAAACGACGTGAAATCTTTTATAGTGTGTGTGTGTAAATTTAAAACACTTTGTTCTTCACTTAATAATATCAGTGTTGTGGATAAATTTGTACCTGACGTTAAGACAGTTATAACTATAATGTTTCTAATCATTATATAATGTTATATAAACATTAGTTATATAATGTTTCTAAACATTTTATCCTCGTACAGACTCTCTCACTCTCTCTCACGCGCGCGCGCACACACACAAATACACAAACACAAGTCTTTCAATGAACACAAAATATAAAAGCGGCGAATGTGTTAAGAAATGTCTCGTTACAAGTAGTTAAGAGAAAAGATTCAGTGTAAGCATCAAGAAGATGGTATTACTTAAATGACGGCGACATTGCTTTGTATCAGGTAGAGACGTGAAACTAAAGCAATGTTTCTTACGTAATTATACAGTTTACTACCGTCTGATAATCCCTTTGTAACGTACCGTCTTGCCACTGTCTCATCATACCTCACTGCTTTAAACGAGAAATTAACGTAAAATTACTTTAATTTTGTTTAAGTTTAAAATTTTTAAATCAATAGTTTAAAATATCGTAAAAATCATCTCTATTCCCTGTCTCTTCTTCATTAAGGGGGAAAATTCATTTTTAGTAGGTAGAGACCTTGAAAAACACGCCGTATTCCAGCGGAGGAAAATTAGATGCTATTCCAAAAGCCAACAATAAGCCCAGTATGGAGGATGTAAAATAGAAAATAATGAGGGGAAGATGTACAATTGTATAATAATATTGAATAACAAATAATTCTTTTAACAACTATGTATTTTTTTAATTATTGGATTAAAGTGTATTGATAGTTTTTATTTTACTGTCATCTGAACGTCTGTACCATGAAGATGTCAGTAAATTAAAATCTTTCCAAACACTGAAGTAGTATGTCAGAACATAAAATATTCTTGTTTTGGTGTCTGACTAGGTTACCGTGGGAATAGAGTGGACCGACAACCAGCGACTCACGCCGAGTGCTCGTGGCGACAAATAGCCTAATTCCTAAACGAGCCCACTACTTTAGAGCGAAGGGCGAAGGAGCTTATTTAGTTGGGCGAAAGACACCCAGGGAAGCAAATGCCTACGAATCCCCTCATTGTAGAGTCTGTTCCACAGAGAATTGGCGGCTACAAAGACACAAGTAATGTCTGCACTCCAGGGAAGGGGCGGTTACCAACAGCGTGTGTTCACCAGAGGGGCGGCTACAAAGACACAGGTAATCTGTGTGATCCAGGTCAGGGGCGGCTACCAACAGCGTCTGTTCCGCAGAGGGGCGGCGGCTACAAAGACAGGTGTAATTTCTTTACTTCAGGTCAGGGGCGGTTACCAACAGCGTCTGTTCCGCAGAGGGGCAGCGGCTACAAAGACAGGTGTAATCTCTGTGATCCAGGTCAGGGGCGGCTACCAACAGCGTCTGTTCCGCAGAGGGGCGGCTGCTACAAAGACAGGTGTAATTTCTGTACTTCAGGTCAGGGGCGGTCACCGACAGGCCGCAGATGGGTGGCGGCTACAAAGACACAGGTCACGTATGTGCTGCAGGTCAGGGGCGGTTACCAACAGCGTCTGTTCACCAGAAGGGCGGCGGCTACAAAGACAGATTTAATGTCTGTACTTCAGGTAAGGGGCGGTTACCAACAGGATCTGTTCCGCAGATGGGTGGCGGCTACAAAGACAGGTGTAATCTCTGTGATCCAGGTCAGGGGCGGCTATCAACAGCGTCTGTTCCGCAGAGGGTCGGCTACCAACAGCGTCTGTTCCGCAGAAGGGCGGCTACCAACAGCGTCTGTTCCGCAGAGGGGCGGCTGCTACGAAGGCAGGTGTAATTTCTTTACTTCAGGTCAGGGGCGGCTACCAACAGCGTCTGTTCCGCAGAGGGGCGGCTGCTACAAAGACAGGTGTAATTTCTGTACTTCAGGTCAGGGGCGGCTACCAACAGCGTCTGTTCCGCAGAGGGGCGGCGGCTATAAAGACAGATGTAATGTCTGTACTTCAGGTCAGGGGCGGTTACCGGTGGCGGCTACAAAGACACAGGTCACGTATGTGCTGCAGGTCAGGGGCGGTTACCAACAGCGTCTGTTCACCAGAAGGGCGGCGGCTACAAAGACAGATTTAATGTCTGTACTTCAGGTTAGGGGCGGTTACCAACAGGGTCTGTTCCGCAGATGGGTGGCGGCTACAAAGACAGGTGTAATCTCTGTGATCCAGGTCAGGGGCGGCTATCAACAGCGTCTGTTCCGCAGAGGGGCGGCTACCAACAGCGTCTGTTCCGCAGAGTGGGCGGCTACCAACAGCGTCTGTTCCGCAGAGGGGCGGCTGCTACAAAGACAGGTGTAATTTCTTTACTTCAGGTCAGGGGCGGCTACCAACAGCGTCTGTTCCGCAGAGGGGCGGCTGCTACAAAGACAGGTGTAATTTCTGTACTTCAGGTCAGGGGCGGCTACCAACAGCGTCTGTTCCGCAGAGGGGCGGCGGCTATAAAGACAGATGTAATGTCTGTACTTCAGGTCAGGGGCGGTTACCGACAGGCCGCAGATGGGTGGCGGCTACAAAGACACAGGTCACGTATGTGCTGCAGGTCAGGGGCGGTTACCAACAGCGTCTGTTCACCAGAAGGGCGGCGGCTACAAAGACAGATTTAATGTCTGTACTTCAGGTTAGGGGCGGTTACCAACAGGGTCTGTTCCGCAGATGGGTGGCGGCTACACAGACACAGGTCATGTATGTGCTGCAGGTCATGGGCGGTTACCAACAGCGTCTGTACCCCAGATATGGGCGGCTAAATTAAAAGTAGAAAAGGCAACGCAAACCACTCTTGTCATCATCTTCCCAGGATATCTATATGATATATTCCAATGACGGGCCCTGTTCTCGGACAGCCTTTAAACAAGCAAGCGGTGCAAAGAGTCGTCCTATCAACACAGTGCAGTCTGAATTACAACTGTATACAAGCAGTGAGACGAGTTTGTTCATGACATGAACATTAGAGAACGTTATAAGCGAAGTGAAGGGAAAAAAGTCTCTCATACGTGTATAGGATGAAAGTGACATACAATACATGCTACAGAAAGTAGATGAAGAATATAAGAACTAGGGACTGATCATAAATCTATCTAAGACAGAATTTCTAGTAGCAGGAAAATCAGCAAACTACTTAACTGTTGGAGACACTGAGATTAAACACAGAAGTTATTATAAATATCTTGGTGTAAAGACAATAAATGATGGTTGCAGTATGGAGGAAATCGCTAGTAAAGTCAATCAAGGAAAACATATTTTACTTCAATTAAATGGGATGTTCTGGACTAATAATATCTCTCGGAACACAAAAGTAACTATCTGCAAAAGTATAGCAATCTACATGCTGAATAGTGAGTTATTAACAAAATATCGGTATGGAGAACCATACGTGACTTCCATGTTCCAAGACTTATATTTAAAATCATTTACTCGAATCATTTACAACATAGACAACTAAGTAACAGGTGGTAGGCCTATATAGACCTTGAGACTTGGGGTCGAAAGGAGAAAGGGAAACCACAGACAAACGGGGAACATGGATTAGTAAACGTGTTTGATCCTGTCAATGAAACTAAGAGCATTGAAGAGAAAGAAAGGAATTGCAAAGGTATGCTATGTCTTTAAAGGATTTATAGATGTGTAGGTATAGTTCTTAGTGCTTGCAGTGTAAACCGGTATTAGAGTGTTCCAAGGACAAACCCTTTGTTTAACACACAAAACTAAATGCGAGTAATCCGTAATGCATGTGTGAGGAATAGGCCCAGAATATCCGTTATGCAGTTTGAATAATTCCGTGCAAATTAGCGCAGTTCCACCTGGTAATTTTACTTTACTTGTTTGACATTATACAGCGCGCAAACGAGTGTCTGAATATAATCCACAGGTATTGATTTCCTCTGTTTTACAAATAAAATGCAAAACGTAATAATACTACAGTATTATCTGTAAACGTCTTATCTGTACAGTGAGGCTGGCAGACAAACCAGTAAAACTTAAATTCCCCCAAAAAAGCATTAACCAAATGACATAACGAAGTAAAACTAATAAACTAAGCATTACATAAACAAGGAAAACTGTGCAGAGGAAGGGAATAAGGGGGTAGTGACACGACCTCTACTGCTGGTGCCCTGGGCTACACACAAACAGATGCATACAACACGTTTTTTGCTTTTTACTAAATCGCTTAATTTTAGTCACGGTTTCTTACATAACAATATCTCTATGCTACAGACAAAAATAATAGACAACAGCAAACAATAAGATTTATGTCGTTTCGTCTCATACTTGTAAATATAAATAAAAACATGTGCTCAAAAGTTGACCCTCCCTCAGGTGACCTCCAAGCAGCATGTTACTATGGCTACGAGGTCTGTATACGTCGCGGTGCGCTTGCGCCAGAATTCACCCGGTTATCAGCCAAACTGTTCAGTGGTCCGTAGTCGTTCACAACCGGCTGGCGGGCATCGCGCTTATGACCACTATTTGTTTATACACAAAACTACTTTTTAAACTTTTAAATTCATATACACAACTTACAAAATTCACCATTCTAAAAATTATAATTTTTATTTTCGCTATACTATTTTTTTTTACTTGTCACGTAAATGCGTTTAAAATGAACTTGAAAACTTATTTTCAAATAAAAAAAAAACTTTAAAAACTTATGTAAATAGTTAGGAAGTATAAGTCGAGGCCTAAATGTGAATTAAAGAAAAATAAAATACTGGTAAACTTTGAATCAGAAAATTATGTGATCTCGTAAAAACACCGGACAATAAGAAACAATTAGTGGATTAGATTATCAAAATTGTACATATATTATAGTGTAAAAACACGCGGCAGGTTTGAAATTTTCGTAATATTACATGTAATAAATGTAGTTTAAATGAGATGTTAAAATATGTATTTTGTCTAAAACTTGTAGCATAAGTAGGTTGATGTCAGTAAGTAGTAACGCTATTTGACGACTTGCAGATAGTATTCTTTTAATCTTTTCGAAAATAAATTTATAACTCAATTTATAAACTTACCTTTAAAAGCATAAACAGTAAACATGACAAACACGTGTGTTAATTATGTTTCTGTTAATTACTTGGATATAAACTCGTAACCAGAGATTATTAAGTAAGCAATTTATTTTCACACTCACTGTTACTGAATACAAATCGAAACGGTTGTCGGTTATAATCGTACGAGAAAAGTTTTGCAAAAAGGAACTGAAAGTGTGACCAAAAGTCATGGTTTTAGTCCAGTGTGGAGGTTGGTTGTACGACCATTATCAGGTAAGCCATGAAAGTGCATTAATATTCAATTTTTTGTTATAATGGCAGGAATAAGTCAGTTGTTTCTGTGTACATCTTCACTGTGTTTGTAACAATTCAGGCGCTGTAACAAATAACATTTGTTATTAAACCACTAAATGATTAAAACCTTTAATACCGTCAGATGTTGTGTACCATGAAATTAATGGTGCGTCTGAGAGGAGAAATAATTTTTTGCGCATGATACGATAATATAAAGAAAACAAAATTTTTATTATAGTTTTCCGCATAATTATTGTTTCGTTTTATTCAAAACGCTCTACGATTAACGGTTACGTTGGTGATTATTCAAAAATATTACTGCACATTTTAATATAACAATACATTTTCAGAATGGCAATCGTGTTTTATTGATACAATTATTAACACAAAAGATTTCACTCACTGAATGGCGCGGTATCGTCAGTTGTAAATCTATATATATATAAAACTCAAAGGCTCAGAATTTATGGGTACTGAATACAAATCCACACCGTTACACCGATTGCCACCAAATTTTTGTTTATACGTATTTTGATGATGCAATGAATAAGTAATGAAATATATTAAATACTACTACTAAAGATGTCAACAACACCATGGAGACCAGAATTAATTACCTTAGTAACAAATAAATAAACAAAAGCTATTTAGCAGCATCGGAATTGCACATTTATCCATTCGTGCAATACATTTTCGAAGTTTTATATAATATGCGATTGTATGATATATATTGTGATGTGGAAAAGAAGAAATATACTAATTGTAAATTGCCCTATTACTTAATGCAAAGCGAAAATACGGGTTGTTTTCAGTTGTGAGGTTAGGTGACAACGGTTTTTGGTTTTTAGTTTACTGCTGAAATAAATAAAAGACATGGTTGAGAAAAACATAACGTTAATGTATTATACAATTCTTCTAACACAGTAACACTTAAAATAAAGAATTTCGCGTTTTCGATATAACAGGTACTTTATACCTGTTCTCCAAACGCTTTAAAAACGGGTACTTTTAAATCTCCAAAGGTTGTTGCACCAACATAATAATTTAGTACAAGTTAAAATAGTACAAGTGTTGAAAACAGCTTTGGAGAGAATTTGACTAATCAGTAGGCCTACAAAATTGTTATACGAGATGACAGAACGCCAAATAGACGTTAAAAATTAAACGTTACAAAATAATTATATTAAAATACTTATTAAAAGTCCAATATTCGCGTGCGAAGCCGCGAACGAAACTAGTGATACTATATAACGTAACGGGCGATCCGTTTGGTGTAAACAATTATACAAGTGAAACATGGTTAGCGACAAAAATTTGTTATTTGTTATGAAAAAATCCGATCACGGAACTCAACGCGGAAGAGTGTAAAGTTTTGTTGTTGATACATTATTAGACGACTACGTAGTATACCAGTTGACTCCATTGTAAAATAGACGTTACGAATAAGATCCAGAAGCTCTTGCATTTCGCTGAGATATAAAGATTAAAACATTCGCGTTAACGTTTTGCAAGAGCATCTTACCAGAAGAAAAACATAAATTGTAAGTATTCTATAACGGCTAAAGTGAATTACCAGATCACGATTTGGTTAGAGAGCTGTATCTGGACTCATTTCAAAATATTTGTGTCAATCTATCTTTATATTCATCATTAGAACTTGTGTACAAGTCCATAGCTATAAAGCATAATACAATATATTACAAACAATTGCAATAGATTACCAATAATAATATTGTTATCAGTTTTTCACGGCAAGTGTGCTCAACATGTCAACAAATTTATTTTACATTTAGAGTATGTACAGTTAATATCTGAAAGCTGTGTCTAATTAACTGACCTAACTTTGCTAATCCTCTAAGACCAATAAAGTACGCATTGTCTCTTACTGCTCACTATACTGATGTCAACGTTCGTGAGTTACTTAATTGCTCGTTATTTTATGTAACCACGCGTTAATTGACAATCTTTTTTGTCTATTACTCCTTGTTGGTCTGGCTGTCACAGATTAAAACGTACACTTTTTACTGGGACTACAACGCTAGAATGGACGTGGACGAAACTACGTCGTATCTTTGCGAATTTATACATAAATTAGGTGTTTACGCTTCAGTAATTTACGAGAGTACAAAATGGCATGATTCATACAGCAACACACACTAATATAGTAACATGTGTTTTGTGTTTGTGACACTAAACAAATCCACTGGTGTGATACGTCCAACGTTTATCGTTACGATTGAATCTGTACCAGTTGTTTACCACTGCACAGTGTCCAGAAAGTGTTCGCACAACCTCTGGCCGCCGTCATTATACGTATGTTCACTTACATGTTACGATCCAAGACAGGCATTACAGCAGTGCCCTGGGCTACTGCTGTAAAAGAGGAAGTAATGTCTCTTTTATTATCAAATAACTACGGGTTTTTCGTTATAAACATTACCTACTTTTTTTGTTAATATGAGGTGCTGAATTGTTGGTGTTAATAAGATACTACTGAATATTTAAAATTATTTTTAAAATCAACAAAACCTGTTCAGTGTAAATTCGCACATAAACATATTAACTAAATTTATTCCTTCATATTACTTCACTAATAAAATTACCAATAATACTATAATATACACTACTACCACAACCACCACCACCACCACTACTACTACTACTACTACTACTACTACTAATAATAATAATAATAATAATAATAATAATAATAATAATAATAATAATAAATTTTAACGATGGGACGTTTAGCGAGGATCCATCAATAAGTGTAATACAAATTTTACATTATTTGTATCGACAGTCCGACAAGTGTGTGTGCGTTGGGCTTCGTAACGACTTAACAGCAGCAGTTCTCCTGATGACGACAATAAATATTGTCGAAACGTCTCCACAAATAATGTAAAATTTGTGTTATACTTATTGACCGATCCTCACTAAACTTTCCATCGTTAAACTTTATTGATCGACGGTTACTACTAAATTCACGAATAATAATAATAACGATAAGAAAAGGAAAAGAAGAAGAGGAAAAACAACAACAACAATAATAATTACTACTACTACTACTACTATTACTACTACTACTACTACTACTACTACTACTACTACTACTACTACTACTACTACTACTACTACTACCACAATAATAATTCGCATGAGGCCATCGTTGAAGACACTGAGGATATCTATCGTAGAACGGTCTGAACGTTTGAGAGTGGTAAACAAACGTAAAGGGAAATCTGAATCCAGATAAATGGTATCCTTTTATTCATTTTCCCAAAACGATCCTCGAATCTCAAGCTACTCTCCAGCAAAAAATTACATGAACGATTCGTTTGTATTATAATACAATATAGCCCAGTGGGTGCATTCCCGCTATAGAACGCACTATATGATCAAAGAACTTTTTTATACGAGTGCTGGTCACACTGCATAAGTCAACATACCCTCCATAACTACTAAATTACATCGGTGGTACGAAATAAGTGTGTGTTATATTATTTTGTTTTGCGTACGTTTTGCATAATAACTCTGCGTCATTGCTGTCAAAGTTTCACTAATATACTAGGCTAATTAATAATCGGTCTGTATATCGGTTATCTGAATACTGAATTTTTCGAGTCCGAATTGTTGCGTAAAACAAGTTAGTTGCGACAAAAGATTACTCGAAATTTAATTAAGAAACTTGTGTTAGTGCTTATAATCACAAACGGAATTATCACTGTTGCACACCACTATAGAAAAATTATTCCGATTAGCGCTTTCAAGCTTCACAGCTCATCGTCAGATCGGAAAAGATTTTATGTAAAAATATTTTCCGATGTGATGATGAGCTGTGAAGCTTGAAAGCGCTAATCGGAATAATTTTTCTATAGTGGTGTGCAACAGTGTCAATTCTGTAAAAGGTTATTATTTAATAAATCATTAGTATTCTGTAATAACTCTTCTTTACAAAAGAATTCTATTATTACTGTTACAAGGTAGCAAAATTACAGAGGAAGTAAATTAAATCAATGTAAATAATTACATTATAATTACACAAACTTGTGACAGTTAAATAAACGAAACGACGTTTGTAGGAAATATTTGATTCACAATCGACGGCGGTGAACTCGTAAATATGTTTGCATTTCGTTTTGCTTCAGGCAAGCGGCAGACGTGCGTGTCACGATGTTCAAGTTCGTGAACAACAGTTCTATTTATTGGAAATAACGGCATATTTTAGTCGTTCCTCAAATCCGCCGTGTTTCTTTGCGTTGTGCCCGATAAAATGATTCTCTAAATATTTCTGTTCTGAGTAATATTTCATGTAACGTGTAGACTTAGTTGTACGACTGTACAGACATTTCTCACCTTATTGAAATGTATTATTTCACACACAAATAAAATGTATCCATAAGAAATAATAAATGTTTTATCTCATACATAAACACAAGCACACTCACGAATTGTTTATTTTATTGTAAAATTTGTCTTTTCCGAAAATTTACTTATTCTACTCATGTGTAATTCATTGTACACCTTTATCAGCCGGGATCATCAAACTAATGTAAAAAATATATATATACCTCCTATTGTAAAATAATTCTGAGGTATTGTAAAAAAATAAAAAAATAATAAATGTAAAAAAATAAATAATCGTTATTGTAAAATAATTCAGAAGAGAAATCATAATTAATGGTTATCTGACAATGTAAATTTATTCACTTACCTACGTGAGAAATTAACATTTTCGGTTTGTTTTTATTTATGTCTATCTTTGTCAGATCTTTATTAAAGGAATAAAAGGAAGTACTTATTACTTAGTAAAAGGAAGTAGTTACTGGTACTATTGGATAAATGAAAGATTCAAATTAAAATGATGATGAACCTTCTAAATTAGTAACACAGTAAAATCAAATATTGATTGGGAATTTAAATTTATTTGACTACTAAATTACGTAAAATTTAAAACTAAGGAAGCCCAATTCATAAACTTGAGAAACGTTTTCACTTTTCGTCTTATTTTTATTATTTTCTTCCTCACATTGTAATCGTTTTCTTTACTTGTTAATTTTTTATCTTATTGTTACTTTATTTCCTTAACCTTATTATCTATTTCATCGTGTGTATATTCCTCCTACAAACCTATAAACATAAATATAAGATTCACCTTTTCTTATAGTATCTCTTACTATCATACAGTTATTGAATGTTAGGTATCATATTAGCAAATTAAAAAATATACTGAAAATATGATTTAGAATTATGTAAAATCTGCTTGCAAAATAAATTTGTTATTTGAAAATATAAAATAAACAATATGTGTTCAGTATATAAACATTTGTAATATATAATTTTTTTTACTTTACTCTGATATTGTTGACCGTCAAAGGTTTTCTACGAAATATGTATATCACTAAACTCAAGAAATAGATGCTTGCATTAAAATAATTTTATATCAAAATAAAGAATGGATGTGACACAAATTTACAAGAAAAGTCAACTAATTGTTCTGTGGACACAAGCATAGACATATTTTAATATATATATTATATTTTTATTAATTTATTTAACGTTTTATTATATTTTTATTATATGCTTCCTATGAAAAATACATAATGACATAAATAATACAATACGTAAATAACAAATCTTTCTCATGACTTGTTTGGAAAACCTAGTAACGTATTGCTTGGTAATCTACCTATATGTGCATGCAGTCTACATCTATGTTTCTTTTTGTGATATTTAGACACTTTATTTCTTATCTTATATTTACAAAATTAAATGCACTTTGGATATAAAGTATTTTGAACACGATTAATACTGTATATAAAAGCTTTCTTCTTTTTCATCATCATCATCATCATCATCATCACCATCATTTTCTTCTTCTCATTCTTTTTATTGTTATTATTATTATTATTGCTTTATTGAATCGGCCATCTAAGGACCACATACGATTTCAATTCTTTATTCTTTGTTCGTTTTTTCTCCAATATTCTTTCATCTATTCACTGTGTCTCTTCTTCACGTCTTCAGTCCACTTTGAAGCTGCGTTTTTCTCTCTCCTACCCTGGACTCCTATTTTTAACACTTTTGCCCGGAAAACGTCTCTTTCAATTGCTTCTTCTGCGTGTATGTTATTTTTTCTAACTCTTTTTGGACTTCTTTAATCCCACTTGATGTTGACTTCTTCCCCAACAGATATTTGAAGTTCTGCTTTGTTAACCTATTCTCGTCCATTCTATATAAATGTCCAAAAAATAATAGTCTTCTTTTTCTCATTGTTTCTGTCTGTTACATTTCTATACTCTGATATATTTCATCATTACTTCTTAATTTCCAACTTTCTGAAGTTTTTCGTGGGCCTAATATTTTCCTAATAATTCGTCTTTCCAATATTATTATTATTATTAATATTACAGTATTATTATTGTTGTTTTTGTTCTTACTTTTGCTGTTACTAGATACACGTACCACAATTAATTGTATATTAATAAGTTATAGCTAAATAACAATATTAGTCGGTTCTAAAATTTACCAAAAACATTAGTTTTTGTAATAATTTTTAAAAATAATGTTATTGAAATATTATTAGTCATACAGTTAACCATGCTGATATAGTAATACTGATTGATTTTGTTATTTATGTTAGACGAAAGCATACTGTTTTATGAGTAGTTACATACTACATTAAGTACAATTTAATATTCTTGAATCGTACAGAAAGGCGTTACTACTTAGCCGGAGAGGTATGTTTTTTATTAATATCAAATATGCAAGTAAACAAACAAAATAACTATGTGAAATTGCAATGAAGGGAATAATAAGAATAAAAATAACATTATAGGACATACGACAATTGATACCATTTGCATTGTATTAGTTCACTGAATGCCTATCAACCTCTGCATAATAATAATGATACTGATAGTGTTGAGAATAATGTTTTAATATTAATAATAATAATGTAATCTTATAAATGGAAGCATTTTAATTTTGCGAATTTTTTGTGTTTAATTGTAAACAAGAACTGTTAAATCATAAAAATGGTGGAACAGTCAATTATATTATAGCCTGTTTAGTTAAGTAGGTCAACCAGCAATTATAATTGTTTTTCCGATGTTATAAAAAGAAAGATATTAAAAAATAATGTGATCAATAAATCTTTGTTACCAGTGTATTATTTTAATTTTATGTTATCAATATCCTTATTTAAAAATCTGGTACTTGAGAATCATTGCTACTCCTGTAGATTAAATTCATATCCAGTATTACTGAAGGAATTCCTTACAGTCTCGTCAAGTATAAGGGAATAATGTTCTCTTTGCTTTCTCTCGTCAGACACTGTATAGTTAAGTAGGAAGTCCCTTTTCCCTCTTTTCCAATAAGGTAAGAAGTAGCTTAGAGAACGTGTCCTTGATAACGTATTAAACAGTTGGTAAATATGTGGAAGGAAAAACGTTTTTACGAACAGGGTTGTAGAAATCAGGATGATAGTGTGTGTCACTAACGCGATTATCACACGTACCACAAGTGAGCGTAGACAGTGAGAAATGAGGGTGATATAGGTATCCAGCTTGATAAGGCTAAGATGTTCCCCAAAATAAATGTATTTTTAAGGCGTCTTAAGCTCTACAGCTAATATTGGTCATATAAAGTATTTGAATCTTACAAAACGATAAAGTAGGTCACTGTGCCAATATTGCGTTTAGGCCTACACTGCCTTCGTCTATACACTGATGTAGACTTTGAAAAGTTAGTCATTTTACAATTATCTCCACTAGTTTAATATTAGTTAAAATTTAATAAAACAGTGACACAAAAATCTTTAAATAAAAATCTGACACACAAAGTGGGCATACTAAGAATCCTTTGTTATTTTGTTGCCAAAATACGATGATATTTGAAAATCTGAAATAACGATGTTGGAGAGGAAATGTTTAAAACTAAGTACGATGGATACGTATTCGGTATAGCATAAAAAATTAAAAATTTCTTCATACTCAGTATAAAAATAAGATTAAATTACATCGCGACTTACGACTTTTTTATTGCTAACTGCGATTTTCTTTGGAGTTATCAAAAAAGCAGGCTAACAAGTATCATAAAATTAACCTAGCCCTGATATATTTCTTGCTGCTCGATAAAGACATAAGTGCTTCTTTCAAGAAAGTGTTAATAAAACATTTTAAATATAAATAATTTGTCCAGATTATGTATTTTAAAGTAATCTATCTTAAACTAAATTATTTTAAATTGTGTACAATTAATGTACCATATTTGTATCGTTGATAATATTATCATAAAATATCATCATTTCCAGTTCGGCGTTTAGGTAGTTGACTTCTACCGTCTTCAAATTTCCTGTCGACGTTTCCACGACCTCGCCGTAAGTATTTAGCCTATCTGATTGTATTCGAGCAGTAACTTGAGGTGTTAAGAATTGGGCATTCTTTCCACGTCCTCCTGCCTCTTGTTTTGTACTGTATATTTGTAGTTCACCCCCACATGTTTGGATTCCGGTTTGATTAACTCAGAGTTTAACCGACTATGAATAGCACGCTATTGAACACACTGGATGTAATTAATTGTTGATTTTATAACCAAGCTTAGATTCCTTCATTTAAAAAATATAAACATTCTAAAAATTTTAGAATTTACACAAGCACACACACATATATATATATTTTTTTTCATATATGCTTATATTTTTCTTGATATATTTTTTATACTATTATTAATGTTATCATTAATAATAACAAAACTTTATAGAAGAATATATTTTTATCATTTTATTACTTACAATGTTTCGATAGTATTCAACTATCATCTTCAGATATAAAATTAGTAAATACAAAAAAATGTTTAATCAGTTGTAAATCAATTATTAAAAACAGCTGTTTAATATGTAAACTCAATTTCTTGTTTTATGTGTGTATATAAAGTATCTTATATTATTAACTGTAAAATATAATATAAATTTTTATTATTTTAATAAATTAGTAATTTTGAAAATATTTAATAAAATATACTATATGTTAAAATGCTATTTAATTAAAATACTATATTAGCTACATACTCAATCAAAAACAAACAAACTTTTCCAAATTTAATTAACATCACTTTAAATTTAATGGGTTTAAAAATATTTTTCCAAAGACCTAAAAATGATATTATGGGAAAATTTAAAATTTTTTTAAATAAACAAATAATAAATTAATACCAGAACAAATCCTGATTAATACAAAAACTTATATTTTCAAAATTACTAATTTAATAAAACAATAAATATTTATATTATATTTTACAATTAATTATATAACATATTTTATATATACATTTGAAACATGAGAGTTAGTCTATAAATACATAACAGCTTTTTGAACAATTAATTAAAAAAGGTATTGATTAATTTTTTGTATTTATTAGTGCTATATCTGATGATGATAGTTGAATACTTTCTAAACATTGTAATTAACAAAATAATAAAAATATATCCTTGTAAAAAGTTTTGTTATTATTCAAAATAATATTATATGTATTTATAAGATATATGTTTATTGTCTAAATGTATTATAAATACATACAAAATATATATTTTAGGATGTCTTAAGACAAAAGGTATAAGAATATAACCCATATGAATTCAAGGAAGAATCCACTCCCATTGATAAAAAGGACACGACTGGTCCCTCCAAAGCTGATAAAAAGTAAACGTATTCTTTAAAAGTTACTAAATGATTTTACATTTTTATAACAATATTATTGTTATATTAAAGATATGAACTGTTTATTTTTATTGAAAGCTATATTTTAATGTACTTTGTTATGGCAAAAACTGTTTAACTTGCACAATAAATTAACTTCTCAAAGTTATGTATGTAGACCTTCATAAATTTTCATAATTTACTAAATACATTTCTGAATCAGAAGCTTAAAAAAAAAGGTAAAATTAATTTTGCTTTTTTTAAAAAGTATTAAAACTATAACTGAATCTCGTCCAAAGACATACAAGCTTTTCTTGTATGTTTATTCAGACACGTGATATTGGCACTCTCCATTTTGATGTGATCAAGCTGTGTCAGCGTTCTGCCAAACTCTTCGTTCCGGAGGACGGTTTTTAGAGTCTCCACATTCAAAATTGCAAACTTGTGTCATTTAAAAATAGTGGAAACAACAAAAGGACTTTTCCAAAACAAAACGATTAGCAGAGTTGAAAACTACAATTACAACAAATTGTCCTAAGGCTTTCATGGCCGGTGCCAGCTGTATAAGACGAGTTTTCCGGGCTGTTTGGCAGTGGTCTACGGTTTAATGACAAACCAAACGTTTCAACAACACTAATGGCTGCCATCATCAGTGGAATTTAAAGAAACCTTGAACGTAGGTTGTACTCGTCAGGCCAACAGTACTGGGCCAAACAGCCCGGAAAACTAGTCTTATACTACAGTGACAACAGTTTCAGTTATATATTATAACAATGCTGCCTGCACCAGGGCATAAGATTATTTTCGTTTCCAGCGCATTGGTTTCAGCTATGATGACATGGCAGATGGTAGACGAAAAGTTCAAAAATGTTTAATATATATTTTTAATAGTCTATTTAATTAAATATATATATATATATATATAAAGCAAAATATTAAAAATAATAAATTTTGTAATTTTTGAAGTGAATTGTAGAGAAAATTAATAATTGGAATTTACTGTCACAACGTCGTTTGACATATGCTAAAAGTACGTGCAACCTCTGGTGTAGGTCATAAACACTCAGTGCAACGTAAATATCAATAAAACTGAGTGCCCAGTCGTTCAGTCGTACTGGTGAGAACGGTTTATCTTGATACGCTGATAAAAAAATCTAAAGTTCCGATAGCGTTAAAATATTTCTTGCAGATTACAGAGAATTTTTCAAGTACAATATATTAAATTTAATATTCAAACACTTTTTGCTGCAGTCTATTTCTCGATGCATTTAATATATTTATTATTTGTAATAACTTCACCTCAAGATGTTTTTCCCTTATCTGGAACATTTTTCGGGACACTTATTGTTCCCATTCTCAGCCTTCTTAATTTTAAATCTTGTGGTGTCCTTGTGTGTTGGTTGGTTGTTGTTATGGCTTTTGGTCGGTTTTTGGTACTTTAAATTGGTATTATTGTGTGTGACTGTGGTGTATATATTAATATTTTGTGTATTTTCGATGTAGAGTGCTTTGAAAATTGTACATATTTTATATTGATTTGTATTTGTTTAGGTATTATTTTACTTTTGTGTGTTGTGTTTGTATATTTGTAAATTTTCCCAAATGTTCATTATGGTGCCTTTGAGTGGTATGTGTTTTAATAGTGCCATGTTGGTTATGTGTAGAAATTAAGTACAAAAATACACAAAATACAAATGTATACACCACAATCACACACAATAATACCAATTTTAAACACCAAAAACTTATAGGAAACCATAACAACAACCAAACAACACACAAGTACCCTACAAGAATCAAAATTAGAAAATCTAAGAATGGAAACAATAAGAGTCCCGAAACATGTTCCAAATAAGGGAAAAACATCTTGAGGTAAAGTTATTATAAACATTAAGTAATTAATTTAATATATACAATGTTTGTCAATAGAATTTACTTACTTACACGTTATGAGAGAGAAAGCACACGCTACCGTACATATGCTGGTTGCCATTACACATCCATAATCTAATAAAGAAGACCAATATTATATTTTTTCCCTGATTGTAAACGTACGCACATATAGGCTACACACGTGTACAGAAATTACAAGGATAATATTGGTTCTCAATTATATAAACGAAACGTTGGCGGTAAATATTTGCTTTATAATCCAGTTTTCCACGTGTCAGTCAACGGCGTTTATTGGATAAATTAACAACCAAATTGAAGCGTTATCACACGATTAATGGTTTGCGTATTCAGTCGAGTTGTCACAGGAGCGCGGTAATTGCCAATCAGAATTGCCTAGCCTTCTGATTTGTTAACTGAAAGTAGCAGCTACAACCCTTTGAGACATTTTACTAATTTATTGTATGACACTTGTAATCGACGATAATTTTAATCGGCTAAGCTATTCTTTCTCAGCTACTCTACAGTACTTAATCAACACCGCAGTGCACTGTATATTGTAAAATTATATTAATAATTTCAATTGTTACGTTAAGTGTGACTAGACGTATATAGGGTAAATCCCCGATCAAATGAGAACACCACAAACTTATACAACGTCTTTACCAAAATCTTTAAATCACCAAAATTGCCTAAGAATATAGGCATATAAACATTAATTATCTAAATATAAAATATGTAATTATAAACGTGTATAAAATTGGCTTTCAGACTTAGGCGATGTAGATAAATTGTTGAGTATTCAGAGATAATATTATCAGTGTACTCATCCATATTTAATTTCTACGTAATCTGATTTTTATAGCAGCACTTTGTATGGAATAATATACGTACGTTGAATTTTAAATTGTTCGGTATTTTATAAAACCACATTTTAATGAATATTTTATTTTATATATTTTTGCACCCTACAATAAGCTCTTAATTCTTTCTTTATCAGTGTATGCCAGTGTTGAACCCTTAATCTGGCACAAGTTTTAGGGAGCTTTTTATCTCTGAAAACAATGTCCAACTTCCTATAAGTCCAAGTTTTTTTTCCAAAAACGTGTGCAGTTTAGAGATATGTCTATACAAATAAAATGAGATTTACAACGATCGAGTGATAGCTCAGCACTTGATAGAACATTTTATTAATCCTTGAATTTAATAAATAAGCAATGGGTTTTCTTGGTTGGTTGGTATTTTTATGAAAATAAAACTTTTCTGTAGAACTACGGTATACCAAGTGTTTGTTTATTCAATTTAAGTGTTAAAATGAGTTTCAGAATTATTTGTTGGCAAATTGTTATATGCGAACTCAAAATATATTTCCGGTTAAGTTACACGATATCCAAATGTCGAATAAACTTAGAATATAACGTTTTCATTTACTTACTCACATAAATTTATTTATTATACCTTATATTTTTTGGTAGTGCGACTGTTCGACCACCGGATATTATACTATATTATTCACTTAGCATACTGCAGTATTGTTTAATTCTGCTTTAGTCATGGCTGTCTTTATCCGTGTTTAGATTACGGTAACTCATAAATCTCTCCCTCACTTCTGTTTCTCTGTCTGTCTATCTTACTCCTCTTCTCTCTCACTCTCATTCTCCCTCTCTCTACCTCTAACGCTGTAATTAATTAGTACACAGAAATTGTGACCTATTAATAGTGTTACGACGGTCTACTGATCGTCGAATTTTACAGTGGAAAACAAAATACAAGACACCATTTAAGTCACTAATCACCAGCTTTAATAATCACAATTATACAGTCTGTAATCAACAAGATAGTCTCTTATAACAAATCAAATAAAAATTGTTCCCACGCAATAATAATGTCAGCGAGTATAAAAGACAGTTGTATTACAATTGTCCCGCATAATTATAAAACAACATAACACTTCTTCACAATATTTCCAACCGCATTAGACTAGATCGCAACTGAATACTATGCGTCAAGAACGTTACTAGAAAACACCAGAACGTAATTGACTGCGGCCTTGCTTGCACACAGCGCGCGCGGACTGGTGAAATCTGGATCAATCTCGGGAGCGTGACAATTATCACGTAATTGTCCTTCATCTCAGTAGCAGCAATACGTACGCACACACACATTACAGCTGGAAGTGCCGAGAAACACGTAGAATGTTCTGCAATGTCGTAATAATAGCTTGTAAAAATTTAATAAATTATTTATCAAAGGTTTTTAAAAAATATATAAACAACTTTGGTATCAGTAAACAACCGTAATCTTTTTTCATTAGTCGTCAACAATAAAGAAAATTCAAACACACTAGAAAAAAATGGAGTTTTTGAAATACACTGTGCAGAATGCGATGCTATTTATATCGGACAATGTGGCCGTGCTCTGAAGGCGATTTTAATCAATACAGCAATACAGGATACAATACACAATACCAATACAGGATTTGCAGATCATTGCTTACAACACAATCACTTCACAGACACAAAAAACATAACACTACTGCACAACATACAAAAAGGTAAAAAAGTGGATTTGTTAAAATTTCTAGAAATTAGAAAAGCAATAAAAAGTAACAAAAATTTAACAAATGAACAAACTGAATTCTGTGTATCCACTTTATTGAAATCTGTTATTTAATTTAGTTAATTTTATATTTTCCATTAAGATTATATTTACTTTTTACAGACACTTGACCTTCCCTTAGCTCCTACAACCCCCCTTCATCTTCACACATGTTCCGATACACGCCCTAAACAGAAGTTCACCACCCTTAAATCCTCTGTTTAGTAGTTCACTCATCTCTTTGACAATGGCTTAAGAAGCTGAAACAGCTGTCAGAGTAAAATACAAACTGTGAAACGTACCAAGTGTTAATATATTTTTTTAAAACCTTTATAATAATATGTTTTACGAAGTGCCCAACGAGTCATCAATAAATTAATAATCCTAACAACGTTAGTTTAATAGGGTAGAGTTACC
The DNA here is from genome assembly GCA_034769895.1 of Magicicada septendecula. Lineage (NCBI taxonomy): Eukaryota > Metazoa > Arthropoda > Insecta > Hemiptera > Cicadidae > Magicicada > Magicicada septendecula. Next base: position 319,233,739 of record CM068373.1, on the reverse strand, counting down.
TGGGTATTGATCGCGATGCTATATCAGATAGTCGTTTAAATACAACTGAGCCAATGTAAAAGAGCTCAGTGTACACGTTTACCAGTTTGTGTCTTACTGTAATGAACTGCGTGGTGATAGGGAATTATAAATACTGCCAATAAATATTAATCAGAAATTGTCCTGGAACAAGTTAGCAATTTTGAATACCTGGGCTACAGTGTGTCTTATAATGCAAGCAACGACGTTGTGAATAAGTTGCATAAGTTCAACTTTGTGTGCGGGACCATTAGGCAAACCCTTAAGTCAGTATGTAAAGGCAGACGCTGAAAATTTTACAAGGTGACGGCTCTTCCCACACTTCTTTATGGGTCTGATTTTAACGAAAGTCCAGGCCAGCCGCATCCAAGCGGATGAAATGAGATTTCGCAGGCACGTGGCAGGATATACTCTACATGATCATAGAAGAAACACAGATATATATGGCAGGAATTGAATATTATGAGTATACTCGACAGGATCGCCCAGTATCGGCTGAATTTCTGGGAAAATCTTTGCCGAATGTATGACTGCCGTATCCCCAAACAACTCTGGAACTATAAGCCGAGGGGACGAAGAGGTGTGGGACGTCCGAGGAAGCGCTGGAGTGACCAACTCTAATCTTTGCCGGACCGGAACAAACCATCCTTGGTTTATTTCTTGAGGATGATGTTGATGACGATGGTGGTGATGACGATGACGACGACGACGACGACGACGACGACGACGATGATGATGATGATGATGATGATGATGATGATGATGATGATGATGATGATGATGATGACGACGACGACGACAATAAGATTGTGCTGTAGGCTGTTTCACAAGCAGTGCTTATATACTTTACTAACGCGACAAAGTGATTAATTTAGCATGTTACCGTATTACGTATGTTTTTGCATTAGGAGTGGTCATGTGTTGCAAATTTAAGCAAGACTAAGAGCCGATCCTTCTAACTTACATGCACAGTAAATCTACAATAAATACAGCCTATTATACGTACTGTACAGTACTCGACTTTCGGACACGTTTTCAGGAACGCATTATGTTCAATAGTCGAGGATCTCCTGCATATGATTTAATGAGTGTTGACATTTTTTTAATTAATTTAAAGTGAACATCATCTGAATCAATAATACACGTTTATCTAACGACTTAAAATGTATCAGCTGAGCTAGGGTGGCCTGTGACGTGACACTCGGCTCGCGGATGCGCGTGATGTGCCCTCACGGAGGGCAGAGTGCTGTTTTACGTCATTTTCTGCTTCAAGCGATGTTTACTGAAATACTAAATCTGGTTGACATTATTTCCGAATGAATTGCTTAATATTTCAAAGAAAAATCCAATCTGAGACCGCTTTGCTCTGCTCGCGCTTGCATGCAGTGCTTACGTAAATTTACATGTGACTCAAAATATTTATGTATATATTTTTGACTCCCTTTCCAATAAATAAATAACGCCTATCTTATATATTTGTTTTTTTTTGTAATATAGGCGTACAACTACAAAACTGATTTCATACTTTGTAGCTTAATTTATGCACCATTATTGTGTACCCATGAAATAGTGTTGCATTTCAACAGTGATAGAGTGTTGGTGAGCACCAAAATTTACCTAATCCAACCAGCTGTTATGTGTAACGTTCTTATGTTATTAACACGTGAACATGTGTGTAATATATTTAAAGTATGAGTGTGTTATATGAGGCTCCCAAGTTCCATTTCAATAATCTCATATTTTACAAAGGTTTTTATTAAAAAATATATAAACAGTTGGTACGTTTCACATTTTTTTATTATTTAATTCTGACAGCTGTTTCGACTTCTTAAGCCACTTCCAAAGAGCTGAGTGAACACGTTTAGGGCGTGTATCGGAACATGTGTGAATGTGAAGATGGGGAGGGGGGTTGGAGGAGCTAAGGGAAGATGAAGTCTCCGTAAAAACTAAATATAATCTGAATGAAAAATATAAAATATTTAGTTTTTACATACACTTGGCCTTCCCTTATCTCCTGCAACCCCCCTCCCAATCTTCACACTCACACGTGTTCCAATACACGCCCTAAACAGATGTCAACCACCCTTCGGCTACATCCTCTGTTTAGTGTTCACTCAGCTCTTTTACAACGGATTAAGAAGTCGAAACAGCTGTCAGAGTTAAATAAAAAAACTGTAAATCGTACCAAGTGTTTATATATTTTTAAAAAACCTTTGTATTAATATGTTTTCACCAAGTGCCAACGAGTCATCAATTAATATCGTGAATCTCATATTTTGTATGGTCCGTTATAATATTTACAATACATACTTCCGTTAATATTGTAAATCTTTGTTAAAAACGTACAGCTTGAGGAAAACTTTAATCTGGACAACATTTATCATGACCTCATATTTACATCGTCAGTATTGTGCAAATTAATTAGCACAAGATTATATTTTTATGAAACTGTTATATGTCATCAGCTTGAGTTGCGTTTTGGATTTTTTTGTGGCTATAGAGGGAGATTGACGTTGATTACGAAAGATCATTCTGACTAGTTTTTACAAGAATAGAAAAAAATGTGTCACAGTTGAGTGTTTAACTTTAGTGGGTGCTTAAATTTGTTGCTTCAATTTAACAGTGTTGTTAATTTAAAAATGGACGTTATGCCTTACCTAAAAAAGAAGGGAAAACTGTAGTTCTTAGAGAGCATAGTCTGTGACTGTAATAGATAATGCCTCTACTGCCCATGTAGGAATATATAGTTTACTGTTTTCATAATTTTCAGTTAACAAAATTAGTTACAACAAAATTATTCAAAGAAGAATAATGCTATTTATTCAGACTTTTGATAGTTCAACGTGGCTCTGCTTTCGGCACAATCTGAGATAAGTCATAACAGTCACACAGAAAAACAACATTATTTTCTTGACTAATTTGAAAATACTCTAGACCCTAAATCCATTGAAAATTTGTGCGTTGTTATAACGGAACCCATCGCAAAACGGACAGTTCAGCAAATTAATTCTTAGTAAAGAATGTGAAAAAAGCGTAATTCTATGATAAGCACAGAAATATACGTATTCGAAACAGGAAGAACGTTATTTAATCTATAGAAGGGATATTTTATACCGACACAAAATGTAATAATAGTAAGAAAATTTCTAGGGAAAACTCAGTTTATAAATATTTTTGTTTCGTGCAAATTAATTTACACATTACTAAATAAGTTTTGCGAAGAGAATTACTTTGCTAGTTATGACATCAGCTACGTAATGATACGTGAATTTCTGTCAAAGGTTGATTCAAAATGTATTCACAGTTACAGTTACAATTAGTAATAATATCACATTTTCCAGAAATATGTACTTTTGGGAGAATATGCAGTGGATAATGAATGCAAAGAAGAAATAAAATGACTCATTATTTCTGCTCTGCAACACGACTTGCTGTTGCGTTCATTAGTTTATTGGCCCGTTTATTATGCTTTAGTTATGCCTTATAATTATTTTGCATATTTGACATTTAAAAGTACAAAGCGTCTTTCATGCAAGTAATTGTAATAACGTAAACAGGACATTATGGAAAAGTGTTTCAAGAACTTTTAATTACTTGGCTGTTACATTTCGTACTGGTCAGCGCCTAAGTACTGGTAAATTGCTAAATACATATTTATGTTATAATGAACAGATACCATGTAATTATATATGAACAGTTAACAGCAATGAATTTTGTATATTAACATTTGAAAACCCGATGTAATTGGTGGATTTCATTTGACATCCACGAAGTAATTAGTAGTTTGCAATAACTGTACCTACACTACATTCTGGACTTTTGAGTATGCGATAGAGTCGATATACCAAGATATAAAGAAGGAGAATTGCACTAATTGTAAGTGATTCCATTGTTGAAAGTAACGCGAAAATTATGTAAGTTTATTAGGTGAATGGCAGATAAATGGTGAGGTTAGATAAACATATTTAGTTTTTTTTAGTTTATTGTTTAAAGTAAACAAAACACATGACTGACAAAATATAACATTAGAGAAGTAACTACAATCATCATTGCGGTCTCGGTCAGTTGCGACGAAACAACGTTTTTACCTGTTCTTACGCGATCAATTGCGCCACGCGCTTACACTTACAGACAAAATCTGTCATTTAGAAACGTTCCTATTCTAAACTTCGATGAGATTTCAATTCATTTGTACGAGTAACCTATTTATTCCAATATTCTTATTATGTTTGGTTAGGTTAGGTCAGGCTAGATTAGGTTAGGTTAGATTACGTTAGGTTATGTTAGGATAGGTTAGTTTACGTTCTGGTAGGTTAGAAATAGACAGAATTATTACGGTAATTTTTGTATTATTTTAATAACATAAAATTTCAATTGGTCGCAACTGACCGGATCCAAATTTTCACCTCAGTCGCAACTGACCGGGTTTTTATAGGAATGTGTCGCAACTGACCATGGTCCGATACATTAGATAAGATTTTAATATAATTCCACTGAGATAAAATACATGAATTATGAACAACATTTTAAGTGTAGGTGCAGAATATTTAAGAATAAAGAAGAAACCGTTTAAACGTTAAAACAATGCTTAGTTTAATTCTCTTTTAGTTGTATTTTTCTACACGTGTTGAGCTTGTCACGAAGTGTCAATGCGGTGATAAATATTCTATACCTACACTTAAAATGTTGTTCATAATTGATGTGTTTTATCACAGTAGAATATTACAATTAAAATCTCATCTAATGTATCTAACCTTGCGAACAAAAATATTACCTTTCTTGGAAACGTATAGCGATTATATCAGAATAGGCCTACATTATGTGTTTACAGTATGCACGGTACACACAAACATTAAAAAATCATTGTAAATGTAGCCTGGGATCAGAGGAAAGCAACAACCAAAAATTAATTTCGCCGACTAAAAATTTACTGTTCGAAGCAAAAGCGAGTTCTGTCACAAAAAAGGGAGACATATATAGTAACCGACTTACTTCCAGTTAGTTTCTTAACGTTGTTTTTATTTAAAAAATGAGAATTATTTTGAAGGATATTGGTTTCCACGTGTACTTTTAACTTGTCTCTTAACCTAAAAACGTCAGCTTCTGGCGTCGCAGGCGCAGTTGGAAGTGATAATATTACCAGAAAATTTTGTGATAATAAGTAAACAAATGGAAAAATATTGCAATCGTCAACAAGCTGTTTTATAACGTACACAAATATATATTTACGATTTCTATTATCTAACTAAATTATATGCGAAATTTTAGTATAACACATCGTTGACACATCGATGTCAACTATCGCATAGTCAAAGTAATGAAAATTACCGCAGGAACGGTTATTGGGAAAGAACTAAATAATTTAATAGCAAGCAGAATTTCGGTCATAAAATGATTTGTAGGCTCTTCGCGCTAAACAGTACAAAATTAATAATTATGATGAACGCAAATTATAACGCTCTTTACAATCATGTATGTGTTTTGTCAGTCAATTTGTTCAATGTTTGCTTAGTCGAACAGATTACAGATCTGCAATAAATTGAAAAACAAAAAAACATTTAACTCAAATTAGTACTCTATATGTGATTAAAGTACACAAAACGTTTTAAAAGCCATAACATTTTAAAACGTTGTTAGAAACCCATCGAGGACGCGGATTCGATCCTTCTAATTGAAAATTTACATATATTATATTATCTATGTAAGACTGCTTGACTCCACACGAATATTCCGGCTTTACTGAGTATATCTGTCAGTTACGTAATAGAGTACTCATTACGTCATCTCTAATATTGTTTTACTTTTTTTTAGCGTAAAGAGGCTGTCACTTATTCTGTAGTCACAATGTTATTTTCTTAAAATGAATACGTTACAGCGGTTTTGATCGGGTTTCTAATTTTAATAGAAAACATTAAACTGATATCCAATTAGTTTAAATGGTTAGTAAAAAAATCCGATATTTGGGAAGCATTATTTTAGAAGATGGAACACCAAGAAATAACATCAAAAATAGGATACAAAATGGAAAAACGCTATTCCTTTGCTAAACTCGTTACTTTGGTCGAACAAAATGAAACTTCAAACTAAACTGACAATCTACACAACTATTGTAGAGCCCATTTTAACTTATGGCTGAAAATGCTGAAAACTTTCAGATAAAGAGAAAAAGATGATAGAAACTGTGGAAATGGATTTCTTAAGAAGAGCGGGTAATATTTCTAGAATGCAACATGTTAGAAACGAATATATAAGAAGAAAAACAGGGCGCGTATTTACAACAGCAGAAAGAATAGAATCCAGACAGTTGCTATGGTATGGTCATGAAATGAGGATGGAGGGGAAGCGACGGCCAAAGAAAGCATTATTTTCACACCACAAAACAGGAGAAGAAAGGAAGACTGACAGCACAATGGAGAACAGGAACTAGTAAAAGCATGAGAGATCGAGCTATTGAAGATGATGACTGGAAAGATAGGGAGTACTGGCGATCAAAATGGGGGATGCGGCATAGATTGTAGGACCCCCACTAATAAAAAAAAAGAAAAAATCCATTTCTGTTTAACCTGTTAACAACCTGACAAAGGCCTACTTTTATGCAAGATCTGTTCCATTGGTGACATATTTCACGCCGTGTGTTGCTAAACTGAATCAATAGTGGTGTTTGGAAAATACATTATGTGACAAAGCAGAGGAGTCAGTTGTTTTTTGTCTAGCGTATACGTATACAGTTCGTTTCAGATTTTGTAAATACCATTGTTCAGTGGGTCATTGTCGTTGTTTTTCATTGTGTGAACGTTTGTGAACGTATTCACTTTGTTAACCTTTGATGTATTCTACTTTAGTATCTGTACTTTTGAATAGCCTTTCAAAACTCTTTCTTTTATTACTTCTTGACGTTTATTTTTCTGCCCTTTCATTTTAATATGACTCTTGTATGGGATGCGGTTGTTTCTATAGTATTACTTTTGTTGTTTCTTTAGTTATTCCATAAATGATTTTTATTTTGTGTTTTATTTTTTGATGGTTGCTTTTTATTTCATGTTATCCACTTAAAATCTTATAACTTAAAGTATTAGATCTAATTTTTGTTTTACAACTATATTTAAGATAGTTTGTGTAGATACATGTGTAGCTTAAAAAAGTCTGCAGTGTTGTGTAGTGGTTTGTGGAATAAAAGCAATAATCACCATAGGGCTTCCCCATTTGTCCAGATGTTTCATGTCTTATGTTGGTTTTAGATTGTTTGTTTTAATACTTCGTTTGCCTATTTATTTTTATTATTTAAATTTTTGTATACAATCAAGATATGTAAGTCGTACAGTCTGGCTAGTAGACTTACGAAATAAAAAATAAAGTGGAACTATAACGTTAGTGATGAAACAATTGTACACCTACAGATTTATCAGCTAACAAGAAACGGTTTCGATTTAAGCAGCATGAAAATTGCAAAATTATCAAAAGTAAGATGTGACGTTTAATATTTCATTAATTTTGGGGGATTCTGTGTGAGAAGCAGACATTAAGATTATTACGAGAGGAATTTTTCTCTTTAATTTTATCTCGTCCTCGGTTAAGCGAAAAGAAATTTTAAAGGAAAAGGAATACACCACTTTCATAACCGTTCTGTTTAAGTCTTTGATTTTTTTTTCATTTTAGAGGCTTTATTATTTTTGTTGTTGTGCGCGTATTTGAAAAAAAAATCTCTCCTGCTGTCAAAGTATTTTACAACATCTTCCGTAAATATTGGCAGCGCGATTGAATGATACCATTCTGTATTATAGGTTTCAACAGTGGCAACGTATTTCATAAGACTCGATTACAACAGGTTGTTATACAGTAATTGCGTTCAGACATGATGTCTATGGTGATGTGATATGGATTACATAGTTCTACTTATGACTGTGTGATAAAAGAATTACAGTCATAGATGCACAAAAGTCATATATATACAAATCCTAGATAAGTGCATGTACGTATCGGGACACATACAAATACCCACATAAACACACACACACACACACACACAAACATAATGACCAGAAACTTGTAATGCGTAATGTTCTTTTGTAATAAAATTCTCACGTTTTCTCAGTTGTATAACGAGAACCCTAGCTAAGGAATTAGGATCATTTCTGGTAACTTAAACTGCTGGAACGCGTTTCTGCAAAGCTGTTCTTAGCATCTTGATCCAAGAAACTAGTTTATCCTGAACGGGGAGTTCTGTCCCTAATGTTTGAGCTTTCACGAAAGGCTTGTAGGACTGCTGTTTCAACGGTTGTAGAGGCTTTTGTCTTTCGGTATTCCCGGGAAAGATACTAATAAGCCCGGCACCCGGTTCTCTCTCTTTCTCTCTTTCTCTCTTTCTCTCTCTCTCTCTCTCTCTCTCTCTCTGATGAAAGAAAAATTCTTTCCTGCTTTCTTCTATAATGTGTTTTGTCAACCTTCGTTCTACTAGCATAGATATATAATCAATGTTCTTAGTTAAGTGCCCCGCACCATCACTGTGGTATTTCCTTTTGATTTCACTTTCTTTAAGATTTCTCTTGTAATTTATCATTTTTCAAGCCTCATCACCTCCCATTCTATGTTACTTTTATTGTTCAGATTAAACTCTCTACTCATATTCCATACCAATTGGAATGTTATACGCAAGTATATTAATATTTAAATTATAAAATACAATTATCAAGTACACTTATAAAATAAATAAAATTATATATTAATTATAATATGCATACGTATAATTAATTTATAATATTGGAATTTACATTATATTATGATAATACAACACAAGCATAATAAACACTGCATTTTTAAGCCTTGAGGTGAGAGGTGACATGTATGCTGCAGTCTGAATTTACATAAATAAAATTATGATCTCAATTTCAAGTAGTAATTCATCTTCGTTGCTCCTGAATTTAATATTCGTTTTATTTCTTACTACATGTACAACCGGAACAAATCTTGTTTCAGACATACTTTCAGGAACCTCTCAAGATAGGTTCGATAATGCTTAGCTTGTTGATAGTAAGATTCTCCTGAGCTGATGTATACCATAGTTGACTTCTATTGTAGTTGCTCGTTTTACACTTGAAGCAATGGGGAACGGGATCATGTCCCTAAAGGAAAACATTTATAGAAGAATATAGCTTAATTCTTAAAGTTGTGTCTTTCTAAACAAAAAGTCAAACAAATTAAAAACAATATAACGGTAAAATCAAGAAAGAATTTTGACTGAAAGACGGGATTATATACGTGTAAGCTACAGTCACTTTTATAAAGTGTTTGGATTAAAGTTAATAAGACGACGAACAACATTGATAACAATTTTAGGACTGGTGAAACTGTAAATGAGGTTTTCTGTTGGATACATTTTGTGTGTTAATCATACAGCAATGAAATGCGTTGTCATAAAATGGTAGCCATAAGAATATTTAATCTTGGAAACAATGGAACAAATTCTTTACTGACTTTTAAGGTTAACAACCCTTCGTTTCCATCACTTCGTTTGGAATTTGTAATTTCAACATTTCACATGTAATTAAATTTGTATTACTTCACCGTTGTAAGGTTAAACGAAATTACTCATTCTCTTTTCTCCTTCATTTCTCTATTCATGTCTTACAATTTGACAACGTTTTATGTGCGCTATTATTTTGCCTAACACGTTTAGTCCATTTCAATATTCCTCTTTGCGTTTTCCGGTTCTTTACTTATTATGTTGCACATAAACCTAATTGCTTATTAGTTTCTTTATATAAATATCTTTCTCCGTACACATCGTTTTATGCATCTCAAGAAAACCATTTTTCCACTTACATAAGACTTACATTCCCATGATGTATTACTGTCTTTTTATTATTATAGGCTATATCTGTCCTTACTAATACCCACTTTTCAGATATATAAACTGACTAGGAGCAGCTATATTGTTATGGAATCGCATATGAGTTTGCTTGACGTTTTCCTTTAAAAAGATAAAAAATCAAAATAAATACAAAAATAAAATTCCCTACAGAGAATATTCTGACATGGAATTATAATATGGTTACGACATTAAAAAACATTCTACATGTCTGTCGGCTATCTTCGCTGTAATGTTGTGTGCGTACGCGATTCTTAACATGCGAGGCAGTGTTACGTAATGCGGAAAACGTGTTACACCATTGCAGAACATTCTACGTGTTTCTACGGGTTCTATCCCACTTCTGACCTACTGTTACGACGGTCTACTGATCGTCGCGTCGTATGGTACATTGGAAAACAAAATACAAGACACCAGTTAAGTCACTAATCATCAGCTTTAATTATCACAGTTAGACAGTTTGTAATCAACAAGATAATCTCTTACAACAAATCAAATAAAAAAAGTTCCCACGCAATAATAATTTCAACTAATTATAATGTCAACGAGTCTCGCGCAATTATAAAACACGTAACACTTCACCACAATACTTCGAACCGCACTGTGTAAATCGCCCGACAATAACTCAACTCAGCACCGCTGAAGTCTTGTATTTATACTCCGTTGACATTCCAGCATATTCTATAATACGTGTCTACTAGAAAACACTAGAACGTAATTGATTGCGGCCTTGAACGCAGCACGCTCGGACCGGTATGGTGTGGAAAGTCTCGCTGCGGACGCGTGACAAGTGTCACGTAATTGTCCTTTATCTCAAACTAGCAGCAATATGTACGCACACACACATTACAGCCGGATTCCACTCGAATAGACGAAATACAGTAGAATGTTCTGTAATAGTGTAACACTTTTCCGCATTACGTAACACTGCCTCGCATGTTAAGAATCACGTACGCACACAACATTACAACGAAAATAGCCGAGAGACATGTAGAATGTTTTTTAATGTCGTAACAATATTAGTAACAAGATTTTATTTTATAAAATGTAATTAATTTAAAAGCCTATAGACGTCTAGTTGTTGAAGTTTATTTTAACTTTGTTCATACAAATTAAATAGATGCTATTTTCAAAATAGTATTGGTATGTGAATCATTTTATTTTATCACGACAATCACCTCCATATCCATTAGCTTAATTATTAAGTAAAATACTGGACGATTCAATTTCATAATTGTGATTCGACTATAACAATAATTTATGTCCATCGTTTGTAACGTTGTTGTTGTTGTTGTTGTTGTTGTTGTTGTTGTTGTTGTTGTTGTTGTTGTTGTTGTTGAATTCGTGACAGATGAGAATATTGGATGAATGTAATTGTCAATATAGAATACACCGCACCCTTGTATTGTTTAGAACTTTATCCACTTCAAAGTTAGTGTTGTTCAAACTTTGCAGCATCTCTTACGACTCGACGTATGCAAGTTTAAGAATTCTTTAACGCGGCGGCTTCATTAAGACATTCAACCAGTAGACCGACTTTCCACAGTGTATCACTGTTGAATAAATCTTCTGAAAGGCATACCACGTACGAAGTATAATGCGAAAATCCTTTAAAAGACACCAGCGATGCATACTAACGTTACATTTCAGAACAAACTTCTCAACTACTCCCTTCCCCCAAAATAAATTATAAACTATTTCCCTCTCTTTTGTGGTTTTTGTCTTCGTATGTCTTGTTGGAGATAACGTGATTATTGTGTAAAAAGTGTTAGAGATATAAAATTGTATAAACAAAATTCTGACACGCGGAGAAAGCAAAGGTGCTACCGCGGATATTTATAGAAACTTTCTCTCATATTCACATTATTGCTAAGCAAGGTACCTTCAGTTTTGTTAGTACATTTTGGTAAGTCTACGTCATGTAGACGCGAAATTGATAAACATCTACTGGCAGCCTCGGACGTAACCTTCAAAAGATTACACAATTCTACCACGAGTGCAAGTCACATGTTAACGGAAAAAAATATCAACATATGCACATTAAAAACACCTAGAAACTGATTGTCCAGTTTGACTGCATTCGCAAAAACAAATAACTATTTCATTATATAACGCCCCGTTCAGATCTTTTGGGGTATTAATATTTTGATAATTCCCATTTTACCATCGCAGTGTGTTCAAACGAAGATTCCTCACATAAAATAGCAATAATTTTTAATATTGTTTGTTGATTGTATTGTTACATGGATAACTGCTGAGATGAGTAGGCCTACTCATAATGTCAATGACAGAGATGTAAAAAAATAATTTTTGTACAGTTAATATTTATACAGAACACATTTGATTTAACAATTTTCTTCTTCTTCCTGTCACTTTCCTTTTCCTTCTTCTTACCTTTTACTTACCCCTTTGATATTTAATTAATATCATTTCTTCATTGCGGTGAGTTTAGGTATCTCTTTCTAGTCTTACAGAAGATCTCTCCACTTTACGCTTAAGCGCGTGCTTGCCTGGAAAAACTATCAATAACGATTCTTTTAGTATGATGCAACCACCTTCTTCTGTATTCAGCGGTACTGTAGTTCACTGAGGAAATATCACTTCCAGCCGTACACTCTTGTTCGTGTTTGCCTTCTTGTATACATCCCTTCACTCGTGTATCTTGCCAATTATAACTGTCGCCTTGTATTGTGTGGAAACATTGTATTTTACATAATGGAACGTTCTCGAAGGAATTGTTACTTCCAAAAACTAAAAGAGGAACGAAACATCTCCTCGTGTCACGAGATGCTTGCATCTTACCAACCTCACAATACCGTAAAGAGTAAGCAAAAGTCGTCTGTTGTACGCTTATTATATGAAATTACTTTCCCATTCAACACAAATTAAATGTTACTTCGTAGTAGAAATAAGAAAGACGTCCGTAACAAAAAGTGTTGCTTCTCTTCTTCTTCTTCTGCAGTACAAGGATTATGCATTTCCCTGATCCGTTCTCACAAACTTACTACCACCGTTTTCGTGGTCTTCCTATATCTCTTTTCCCTCTAGCGTTTATTAAGTATTTTTTGGGTATCCTCCCATTTCCCATTCTATTTACGTGTTGTTTATATCTTTCCTTATATTCAGTTATTTCTTCATTTATTGCATATAAATCTAGTCCATTTCACACGTCTTCATTCCTTACTAAATCTCTTCTTGTGCAGCCTTTGAGCCGTCTCAAAAATCTTATTTCTGCTGCCTGTATTTTGCTGCCTCCTTTATTGGTATTTAACCAACTTTCACTCCCATACATAAGTACAGGTACAGCCATCGTTTTATAAAATTTTATACTTCTATCTTTTCGTGTTTTGTTATTTAATGTTCTATTTATTGTGCCACATATTGCCTGGAACTTATTTATTTTACTTTTCATGTCATTGTCGTATTTATAGCTTGTGTCGCAGCCCAACTATGTAAAATTTTATACTTGTTCGATTGGCTTATTGTTGACAATTATTTTCGACCTAACGGGATGTAAGCAATAACTTACATCTTATGCAAGGAAAGTTAAGATTATATTCTGGACATATTTGATTCAGTCGGCGCACTGCCAGTTGTAATTTATCTTCACTCTCTTGTATTATTATTTTATCGTCAGCAAATAGTAACGTAATCAGGTAAGTATGTCCGTCTAGCTGGACTCCAGGATATTCCTTCGATTGCCATTTTTTTAAGAACGTCGTCTATAATGTATATTTTATAACGTTAACGCCGTTTATTAGCAACATTACTCACGTTATAAAATTATGACAGGTGTGATCGTAATAATAATAACACAACGTGAAATTGTTTAGAACCATTTTAAAATTTATTAATTAAAAATTTTCAATTCTTTTGCGATTTAAACTATCATTATTTTTCGCATGTGTGTAGCCGTAGTACACATCTAGTTACTAACATATAAGTACACTAGTACCTCGTATTACACATAGAACATAATATACACACGTATACTACAATAAACCTTTGTTATTATAGAATTCTGCTCACGACTTGCTCATTTTTTTAATAACTATTAGATTATCTGATCTCTTTTTAATAATCTATTTTTCTGTTATTATTGCATATGCATTTCTTTGTTTTTAAAAAAAATTACTATTTACTTTCAGATAATTCAAATAATTTGTGACATTATCACGTATTATAGTATACCACTGTGCGGCTGAATATTTGAAATGTCGAGTAACAAAATTTATTTTTTCATTATCGTCAATGGTACAACCAATTTTTTCCATTTATTTTTCACAATTGGTTAAAAATTCCATGCTGTTTTCCCATTTACTTCCTACAAATGTTAATTTAACTCGTTCTTCTACTGGTGCTGGATACATCACCATCTGCGATGGACGTCTACGTAGCTCCTCTCGAAGTTGATCCATTTCACTCTTCACCTCTTCCTTTATATTGGACATCTCTCCAGAATAATCTATTGCAGTCTTGGATGTTTCTTCTAGCTTATTCACTATTACCATTGCACGTGTTTCTATCTCACTCGTTTTACTAACAGTCGCTTAAAGCAGATCATGAACATCCTGTATTTTACTGTCCTGTTCATGCTTTATTGTATTTAGTTTCTCATTTACACTTGCATTTATTTGTTTATGAATGTCCCTTAAATCTTTCTTCCATTCTACGCGTAACTCTTTATGCTTGTTCTCTAACCTAACAGATTGTTCATGCAGGGCTTGTTTAACTTTATTTTCTAGTGCATTTATTTTATATTTAATTCGTCCATCATGGCTCGCATCATATTTTGAAGTGCCTCCAGACTAAAACTAACTGGTTCTGCCATGTTGAATTATTTTTATTTATATTATGTTTTTAAAATAATTATTATTGGTGATCCAGGTTAAACTATTCTTTATTTATTATGTTTTTTATTATTACTGTTATTATTAATAATGTTACTACTACGATTACACTTTTCATTTACAATCATTACCTGTTGAGCGCCATTTGTGCTATCATAATACACAACAATTGAAATAACATTCAAATAATATTTAATATAAAATTAGTTATTACATATAATAGACTTTTTCATTTAACACATATTATTAGATCATACATTTAACTTTTAAATTTTTAAAATATTTAAATGGCATGGTCGCGCACCACGTTCTTGGGCGACATTTATTTTATAACGTTACGCCGTTTATTAGCAACATTACTTACGCTATAAAATTATGATTGGTGTAATCTTAATAATAACAACACAACGTGAAATTGTTTAGAACCATTTAAAAATGTATTAATTAAAAATTTTCAATTCTTTTGCGATTTAAACTGTCATTATTATTCCCATGCGTGTAGCCGTAGTACACATCTAGTTACTAACATATAAGTAGTACCTCGTATTACACATAGAAGATAATATACACACTTATACTACAATAAACCTTTGTCATTATATAATACTGTTCTCGACATGCTCATTTCTTTGATAACTATTAGATTATCTGATCTCTTTTTAATAATCTATTTTCTTTTTATTATTGCATATGCATTACTTTGTTTCTAAAATAATTTACTATATACTTTCAGGTTAATTCAAATATCATTGATTAAATTATGTATTCAAAATTATACTTTCATATGTATAAACATTACTCTAAACTACTATACAAATAAACATTTACATTTTCAAAAATTATTAATTCCACTTCGAAATATGTTGTCTTTCTTTTTACATGGTTAATTGTCTTTACTGGAGTCTTTTTGTTTTTACAAATACATGGTTTTGTTTCACCTTAGTTGTAGAGGTAATTCTCAGCGTATCCCCTTCGGTCCTAGGTCCTCGACCCTGGATGCTCCTCTGTAGTCGTGCAGTCCTGGAGTCCTTGATCCTCGTCCTTCAGATCCTCTCCGTAGTCCGTTGCCTCGTTCCATACGCTGGACTTTATTCCATGTATTTGGTTGCTCCCTCGTCTTCCGTCATAGCCTCTGGCTGCAGCGGTGATCTCACGATTGTGACGAGTAGTCGGTCATAGCCTCCGGCTGCCGCTGTGGTTGATCGAAAAAGAGTTGTTGTCGTTGGGCAGAGCCGCCGACTGCCACGGTAGTTGAACGAGAAAGAGAAATAAGTCGGTGTGTCTCGAGTATTTATACCCTAGAGAGCAAAAATCATGTTTCGACAATCCTCTGCAGGTATCAGACTGTCGTTCGCGTCCCTTTCTAAACACGATTATTTTCACATTTATTTCCCTTGTTTCCGCAACATACGAAGTCTTTAGCACATTACCCGATATTCATCTTGTCGGTAATTTTTATTTGATCACTGTGTTTAAACCGTTTTTCTCTATATTAATTAATCTAAGTTTTATTTATATTTATTTTCACTATATTCGCACTTTTTATTATTTTCGCACTATTTTGTGTACACACGTGCGTCTTTATATTATACACACAGTGGCGTATTTGGTTTTGTGATATTATGCACACACTCTTTACAATTTAAATAATTGATATAATTAATAGTGTTTATTTAGGGGTGGCGCTTTACAGGAGTCAACTGGTCTCACACACACACGTAAAATACACGTGTACACACAGACGCAGCTGAGTGGCGTGATCAACCTGTACAAGCGTGAAATCTGGTTGTTCCCTTTACAGTTCAGATTGAAAGCTGAATTATTATTGTTAACAATATGGATTATTTATTAAATTTTATTAATTATCTTTATTAATTGTGCAATGCACAGTACCCTATACATTTTGTACTGTTGCGATATATTGAAAAGAGTGGGAGACAAGCTACATCCCAACCTTACTCCTTGGTTAATATTTATCTCATCCGTTCTCTTATTGCCTGTGTTTATTACTATTCTTGTCGCGTGATACTAGCTTTTGATTGCATTTACAAGGTGTGGAGGATACCCATAGTTTATCATAATTATCCAGAGCTTATTTCTGTCAAATCGGTCAAAGGCTTTCTCGAAATCTATGAAAGCGAGATGGGTTTCGAGATTAAATTCTCTACGTTTTTCTATAAGACGTTCAAAAGTGTTGCATGAAAGTTAAATTAAGTATTAGGTTTGTACAAAATATTTCAAATCTTTAACTTTACAGATACGTATATTGATGTATCTGTTATTGCGTTCTTTCCTTAACAATCGGCGAAAATTTATAAACAGTCTTGTTTGATGTTTAACGTATGTATAAGCTCTTCAATTTTATTTACAATTGTTTCAGTTAACGGTATTTTATACACCATTATAAATCAACATAATCTTCGTTCTGTTTCAAATTGTAACACTTTTCTGGCGCATTTTGGTCTGTTTTGTTCTTAATTAACGTCAAATTTCTCAAATTTGTACTTATTTTCAATAGACATTATACACTTAAATTTTCTACAAAGTTAGAAATTTTTAAATGTGTATTGGCAAATTAACGAAGTTATTTTCTTGGATTGGATACAAAGACGAACTAAACACGACAAAATATCTAGCAGAATACAACGGATACAACAGAACAATAGTCAATGAACTCCTACACAAAACACAAAACAAACAACAGACAAAGACAGAAAACCACAAATTTATAACACTAACATACATCAACAACCAAACTGAAAAAATAGCCCACAAATTCAAAAAAGCAGGATACAGAATTGCATACAAAACTACTAACAAAACAGAACACACACTATCAAAACACGCTCACAAAAAAAATTCTATCTACCTGGTGTTTACAAACTAAATTTCTCAGATGGCAACAAATTCTACATAGGCCAGGCAGGACGTAGCTTCAAACAAATATACATTGAACACACAAAGGCACTACACTCCACTACAGAATCCACCTTTGCAAACCACACATACAAAAACATCAACAATAACATGGACATTCTACACGTGCACACAAAAGCCGAAAACTAGACACTCTAGAACAATTGAAAATATACAAACACACGAAAATACATAAAAACGACATCCTAAACGAACAGACACAATTCAAATCACACGCATTATTCGAACATATCACACCACACACACACAACATCGATCATTCAAAAGTCGATACCGTCGCCAAGATCAAGACGGACAGTGCTCCCAACGGTAGCCTCTGAAGAAGCTTTTTAAAAGCGAAAACCGGTTCAGGCTATAAGGTAAAACTTTTACGTTTTTACCCGTAAAAAACTTTGTGTTCCGAGTCGGTAGTGAATTAGTTATGTTTAGAAGTTATTTTATCCCAAATCTAAAAAAGTGTGTTTTTCAACTCCAATGTTTTGTGTTTAAACGGTGTTCTTAGAAACTAATTGAGATAGAGCTCTGAAACCCCTTTTATTCAATTTTTCAGATCAAAGACCATAAGACACCACCAAATTTACCCTTCACTTTATACACCAAGAATTTCAGTATAGCGTCATTTTACCGTGGGAGTAGAAATCAGGGCGAACTGGTTCGCGAGCCGTAACTCGCTAACGAACCGTTTTCGGACCTATATTTGTATGAAATTTTCTTTTTTTTAGCTATAGAATCAGGTCCCAAGAGTTTGCCGTAAAATTTTGAATAATCCTGTATATTATAAAAATTTAAAATTATATTCCTTTTGGAAAAGTATTAATTGAAATTTATTTTAAATTTATTTATCAAATTTATTATTAAATAGTAACTGTTTATAGACTTAGCTTCTTGCATGTCTCTCTCTCTCTCTTTCTCTCTCCCTCCGTCTCTCTCTCTCTCTTTCCCTCTCTCTCTTTCACACACACACACACACACACACACACACACACACACACACACACACACACACACACACACACACACACACACACACACACACACACACACACACACACACACACACACACAGCAATACATATTTTAATTAGCCTACGGAAGGAATATTAAGAAGAGGCGAGTAGTGTGAATCAAGGCGACACAATAGCTCTTAGCTCTAAACGCCTACACGAAGCTGGAAAATAAAGCACGTCTGTAAATTAAAAATTTCATTAATGTTATTATCATTATTTTAAGATATGTAGAGTTTGTCATCTACATATCTGTAATAATAACCTAGAGGGTCTAGATTTTTAATAATATAATGTATTTTGATATCTAAATATTGTAAAAATATTTCTGATATTATTGCGGAAGTAGGAGCTTCCATTGCTAGTCCATCTATTTGTTGATAAATATTATTATTATATATAAAATAATTTTGCTTTAAAATAGTATTTAAAATATTGGTTATTTGTTTTTAGAATTATACTTACTTACTTACTAGCCAACGCCCACCCTTGGCTGTAGGGCCATTAGGCGGCGCGCTGACCAGTAGAGACGTGAGAGCCTTGCCTTACCATCTTCGTCTTGGACTTGCGTGTCTGAGATCAAGGCTGGACATATAATTAGGTGATCCGCATTCATGGAAGCGTATCCACAGAGAACACGCCAATGCGGTGCAGGTGGGAGGCCAGGTAGTCATGACCGGTTGTAGTTCTAAAAAGAGCAACACTAGTTGCTCGGGGTAGAGTTCTGTTGATGGGGACGTCCGTAACCAATGTTGCCCATCTTTTTCCCACACAGGCTCTTAATTGTTTTTTTTTTAGCCATAGGCTTATTGAGCAGTTCATTCTTGCTTTCCCAGATGCATATGCGCTGGGGGTCTCCGGCTGAGGTAGTGCTGCGCCCATTTTGGCGAGGATGTCGGCTTTTTCATTTCCAATGATGTTGACATGGCTGGGTACCCATTGCAGTTCAATCTGCCAGCCTAATTGTACAAGGTTCTGCAGTTCTCGCCTACACTCAATTGTCAGGGAGCAGTTTGTGTCACCATTTGAGGTCACGTTTTGAATCGCTTCAGTTGAGTCTATGAGGAAGACGGCTTTGTTAGGTGGTGAGATCTTGTCAAGCTCAATAGATGCTGCCTTTATGGCTGCTACCTCTCCGTCATAGTTGCTTAGGCGGCCTCCTATAGCGAGGTGGCCTTCAAATAGAGAGCTGTAGAAACCAGCCCTTGTTGCCCCTGTAGATGGTATAGAGGATCCGTCTGTGTAGATTCGTATCCACTGCTCAGCGGGAATACGTTTTTGTACAGTGTGTAAGGCTGCTTGACGAAGCTCGGCTTCATTCGACTCTGTTTTTGTCTTATTATGGTCGAAGAGTTTCAGGTTAGCATTTGGGAGTTGGCTAAAGAATTCACGGTGATGTATAAATGGTGCTGCCTCATTTGGTTCAATGTCATATTTGCGTTGGAGTTCTTCATAGTTCGCAATCGGGCATTTCTGAGTTTTCAGCCTTTCTGCCGCTGTTTTATAGTTATTCCACCGTTGTTGGTAGCCTCTTTTACATCTCTCCCAGGATATGAGGCACAGCTTTCCCCGTCTTACTTGGATAGGTTCGACTTGCAGTTGTGACTCCATGGCAAGTATAGGAGTTGATTTCGGCGCACCAGTTATCGTTCTAAGGGCCGCATTTTGGACCAAGTGCAGTTTCTGGCATGCTGCATTGGAGGCAGTAATAGTTGCTTCTGCGCCATATTCCAATAGTAGCCGAATGTAGCTCTTATACGCAGTTGTCAGAACATCTTGATTTGCTCCCCATGTAGTCGCAATGAGTCGTTTAAGTAGCCGGCAGCGCCTAGACGCACTGTTCGCGGTTCTATATGGTGCTTCCACGTCATTCTGGTGTATATATTAACACCAGGTATTTAGATATGTTCACTTCTTCGAGTTCCGATCCACAGTAGCGCATATTGACCGTAGGCCGCCTTGTTGATAGATAGAAAAGTTGGTATGTCGTCTTGGTGGTATTTACCGTCATGGCATTTAGTTTGGCCCACTCTTCTAGTTTAACAAGTGCACTATTAATAGTTGCTTCAAGACCCATGATATGGCTGCTAGTTGCCCAGATGATATGGTCATCGGCAAACAGGAGCGCTTGTACTCCCGGCACACACCGAACAGCCACCAGAATGTCATTGACCATAAGGTTAAATAGGCTGCAGCTGATAACGGCACCTTGGGGTAGCCCTTGGCGTTGAATTCGGTACTTTGAAAGGCAACTATTATAGCGGACACGAATTTGTCTTTGACTCAGGAAGGACGCTATCCAGTTAAAAAGGTTACCTGCGACGCCACTCAAAGCAAGTTTGTGAAGCAACATGGGTCTCCAGACTGGGTCGTACGCGTTTTTTAGGTCAACCATTACTGCCAGGGAGGACATTTTCTTGTGGTACCCATCCTTAACACTTTGTGCAAAGTAGACGACTTGGTCCATGGTGCATCGGTGCGCTCGGAAACCTGCTTGGCATTCATCAATTGGCATTCAACCTGCTTGGCATTCATTTCAAAGAACTGGTTCAGACGCCGCACGACCATTCTTTCGGCAACCTTGCAGCAAGCACTTGTTAATGTGATGGGGCGGCAGCCCTCAGGTGTGTCACTTGGCTTTCCTTTCTTGGTAATAGGTATAATCTCCCCTTTCCTCCATTGCTGGGAGACGCGTGTTTTCCACGTTAGATTAATGAGATTGAGCAAGGCTAGTTTCGCTGTGTTACCAAGATTTATTAGGAGCTCTGGGTAGATTGCGTCGGCTCCTGCTACCTTCTTGCCCTTTGTGTTTGATAGTGCAAATTCAAGTTCGGAGAGGCTAAAATCGCTTAGGCAAATTTTTTGTTCGGTTTTGTTGAGGCATTGCATTAGAGGATTTTTATTCAGGTGTCTGTGTTCGTTTCTTGTCTTTAGGGTTCGGCTTATATTTGCGTAGTACTTGCAAAAGGTGTTAGCTATTTTTTTGGGATCTGTGATAAGATTGAGTCCGTTTTTGAAAGGTTGTTGTCCTCTGGCTTCAGTGTCATTATTTAGCCTTGAGACAAAACGGTGTGCTTTTGCTCCATCGCGCCGGAAGTCCAGCTCCGATAGGAAGGTTTTGAAGGCCGATCTTTTAGATTGGTTAATTTCTTTACGTAGTATGGCCTGGGATTTTCGGAGTTGGATACAGTCAGATAGTTCTTTAGATTTCTCTGCTTTCCTTCTCAGAGAGTCTCTTGTTTTTTTGAGGGATGAAAGTCTTTTATTCAAGAACGGTCGAAAACCCTTTACTTGACCCCTTGGTACACATAATAGAGCAGATTTCAGTATAGCATCGTTCAGGGACTCTATAGCTGTTTCAGGTGAATTCCAATTTATTTCGTGTGGTATAATATCATTTGTTATCTTGCCGTATTCGCTCCAGTCGGTTTTTCTAAAGTTCCACCGGGGGGCACGTTTGTTAATGTATGTGGCTTTTCCTGTCGCACATTTGATGAGAATGGAGCGGTGTCCACAGCCTCCTGCGTCATCCATCAAGTGAACTTTTGTCTTCTGTGCGATGTTAGGGTGCGTAAGGACGAGATATGGTCGGGACGTCTGTCCAGCAAATGACAGGAAGGCTGGACAGAATGTTTTTAGAATTATGGGTTATATTGAGAATTATTATTGTTATTATTGTTTTTGAGATTATTATTAATAATTTCAATTTTTACTTTAATCGGAATATTTGTGTACATTTTAGATATATCGAAAGAAAATAATTTTGTATTTGTGAATCTTAATTTTATCAAAAATTTGAGTAAAATTAATTCGATAAATTAATTCATAAATTAAATGGAATATATAAAATTGAATACACATGACTGTAACACATTTTATTTTGGCCAAACTAA
Source organism: Magicicada septendecula (assembly GCA_034769895.1). Taxonomy (NCBI): domain Eukaryota; kingdom Metazoa; phylum Arthropoda; class Insecta; order Hemiptera; family Cicadidae; genus Magicicada; species Magicicada septendecula. Next base: position 319,211,172 of record CM068373.1, on the reverse strand, counting down.
AAAAATTTGTAAAGGAAAGATATCTACAACGCCGTAATTCATAATTAAAACCAGATATATATATACATTATATTATAACACAACAAAATACAAAACAAATGTAAATTAATTTTTGCTGTGCCAACATGTATCTAACATTACTGTTAATATGTACCAATTACTGGGGATTGGGTGTAATAGTAACAAGAGTAGTCATTGATTGAATTTTAACAAGTTTTCATCAATTTATTAAAAACAAAAGCGATTTTTAAAATCTCATTTACTTCGTCATAAACGTTCATTATTGTTTGCTTAACGTTTAATTGTTGCAGTACATTTATCATAAATAAATCTTATAACCTACAGTAACAAAATTATATTCTAAGTCTTTATTTGGTAATCTTAAAATTTCGACTGCTCAGTCTGATTTGTGTGCTTTACTGCAGCTTTGTTTTATTTTCTTTACATAACTTTTACTACATTACTTTATGCATTGCATACATATTACTCATTGATTACTTTACAAACTTTCAATAAAATTTAAATTTACTAAATTAATTGTTAATCCTCAAAGAAAATATTTATTAAATTTAAATTAGATTTTCTGAATCTCTATATCTACATTTTACATCTCTTATTTATTTTTCTAAATTTCATAGTGTCTTTTAAATGTCTCTAGTCTTTCACATAAAATTTATAAATTGATTATTTGTCACCTTGGTTCTGTAGCTCATAACCATGTCCTCCATTGATCCGTAGGTCCTCTTTTGATGGAGTTCCCTGCCCGTTCCTCAGTTCCACTTGTCGTCCTCCAGTTATTCGTTCCTTATGGTCCCATCTGGTTGCTGTAGTGTAGAGTGATATGTTGCTCTGCACCTGCTGCTGTTGTTCTAGTAGACGCCTCTATTGTTCTGCATAGCGTTCCTCTGCCTGATGTAACCTTGTTGTCTGTCTTGAGTGACGGACGTTTGTGGGTGTAGACATCGTAGAGTATGTTCTATAATCGTATTCGTAATCAAACCACGAGTTACTGTTTGATACTTAGATGAACATATCGTCCATCCGACTTTACATTTCAATTAACAAAATTTAAAAATCGCGTCGATAGCGGACATAGCGTCCCGCCGCTTCTGAAGACTGATTGAGAATAATTTGGCTTCTTCCGTGCCCTTATTTATATTCGGGCATCTTACCGCACCTGTTGGGACAGAAGTCAGCATGTCAGGAATTGCTTGGAGGCATCACTTCCCCCACTATCGTTCAATTTCATACTTTCGCACATTTCTGCCAATTGCAATGTCTAATGTGTCTGATTTAATTACACATGTTCAATGTAATTACCATCGTAATCGCATAATTCGTGTAATTACTACGCTCTTCAAATCGCACTGAATTCGCACTGCACGTCCTATTCACGCCGTTTTCGCACTGCACATGTGTATTATTTTTATACATATATAGAAGTCTTTGAAATTTTTCTACCATTTACGGTTTTCTTATAATTAAATAAAAACTATAATTTAACATCTATTTGGGGTGAAATTGCAAACTTTCAGGCTTGAACTGGCTTCACGCACACACATTATTTACTACTGTACACACTCTCAGCGACTTTCGCGTGTTCGTCGGTTCGGTTCGGTTCCTGCATCTCTACACGCAGTATTTTTAACATCACCTCAGCTTTCAATCTCAGACCTGTTTATTTATTACATATTTCTAATTTTAATTTTAATTTATTTATTTTATCTAATAAATGCACATTACAGCATATGCTTGTATTGTCCCATTATATATATAGTGTTACGACATCACAGAACAATCTACGTGTTTATCGAACGTTCCAGAGAGATCCAGAATGTAAGCGTGTGGCGTACGTGCTTGTTGACGCATTTGCTAGATGGTATGAGAATTCACACGCCGCTCTCACTGTGGCACGGCCGCAAGCAATTACGTCGTAGTTTAAAGGTAATACGTAGTATGTGGAATCGTCTAGATTTTCGGCGGATATAAATACAATTACTCAGGGACGCTCAGTTCAGTGTAGCAGCGATATATTTTCAGTGCGGTTCGAGAGTTACTATCGGGCGTGATTACTGTGTACGTTCAAGTCCGTGAACTGTTGCGTTTTATAATCGGGTGGTATAATTGTAATACAATTGTGATTAATATTAGTGACATTTTATTTCGTGTGAACAATTCTTATTTGATTTGTTGTTGTAGACTGTGTTGTTAATTACGAAATGTTTAACTGTTAAAATTAAAGCTGGTGATTAGTGACTTAATTGTTGTCTTGTACTTATTTTGTTTCCACTGTACCTACGACGATCAAGTAGACCGTCGTAACAGTGGTGTCAGAAGTGGGATAGAACGGTTAACAGTGGAAACAGTGGACACTTTGTACAAGACGAGTGTAATTCATAATTAATCGGAAAACAATTGATGCCAGTCAGATAATGGAAAATTTTGGTTATACAAAAATACAAAAAATGAAAAATACATGGGCAGATTCTTCGGATAACAAGTCCTCTCGAATGTTTTTTAAATAATTATTTTTAATTACTACTATAGTCTTGTTGGGTATGTGGTGTTGTAGTCTAAGTACCCAGAAGATCGGATCAGTGATGGGCCACTATGATTTCTCACTACCGCCTCTCTTTTAAATTCTGGTTATCGTCACTGTCCCTAACATCGTTGTAATAGTGAATATCGTTGCTATTTACGTTACGTCTGTCCTCGCTGGTGTCCCCCATTGAGCTAAAATTATTCGTTCTCCTATTATCTTCTATACTTCTGCTCCTTCTTGGGTAATTTCTATCGTAATTATTGTTATTATAGTTATCGTCTCTATTACTATTCGGGTATTGGTGGTTGAGTTCTAGGCTCCTGCGCCCTTGATAGTATTGTCTTCTAGAACCGTGGTTATTTTCTCGATGGTGTGATCGCATATAGTTTACCCGTGATCGATTATCACGGTTGCCATTATTACTCTGATTATTAATGTTGGCAGTATTATTTCTGTCCCTTATCTGGTTGTCATTTCTGTGTCTACTTCTGCGGTAATAGTTTTCATGCTCGTAATTTTCTAATAGTGCTGCCATGGACTGTATCGTTTTGATCTGTCCGCAAAGTCTTGCTCTGGCAATCTCTTCCTCGTAGTGATAAGAGGATTTAGTTACCAGGTACTCCTCTGGTATCTTGGGTTCCAGGTTTCTAGCTAGGCACACCTTTCCCAAGAAAATAACACTATTATATTAACGACTCGGAACACTAAGTTTTTTGTAAGTAAAAGCATAAAGTTTTACCTTACAGCCTGAACCGGTTTTCGCCTTGCAATAAATTCTACATAGGCCCTATGTAGAATTTATTGCAAGGCGAAAACCGGTTCAGGCTGTAAGGTAAAACTTTATGCTTTTATTTATAAAAAACTTAGTGTTCCGAGTCGTTAATATAATAGTGGTATTTAGCGGACACGTCATGGAAAACGAAATCCAAGAATTTCCCAAGAAATAAGTCGTTGGTGATTGGCCTCTCTGTGGATCATATTTGCCATTGCATTGCATAGATTGTCTCTCACTATGTTTTGGGTGGATTCAGACCAATATTTGGCTTTAAACATCGTGGTAAACTCTTGATAGTCATTTATGTCATGTCGGGTTGCTGTCCACCAGTTATCAGTCATGTCCTTAAAGTGTTCGTCCAACATACTTCGAATTACTGTCCATCTTATTTCTCTGTTTTTTGTAATGTTCTCTTCAATCCTTTCAAGAATTCCATTGGGTTCTTTCTATAATTCTTGAAATTAATCATTTCTCTATTGTCAGTAAGTTGGAAATTAGGTACATTAAATGGCCTATTCCTAATCATCTCCAATTCTTCCCGTATATTTACTAATTCTCTTTGATTTATCTCTTCTATTTTCTCCGTATTATTGGTTACTTAGTTCTTTATACCATTAATGTTGACTTCCATGTTCTCTATTTTCTCTTCTACCTTCTCATGCACCCTTTCTAATTTCTCTTGTGTTTCTTTCTGCAATGATTCCATTCTTATTATATTATTATTTTCTACATGGTCGATCTGTATGCAGACATCTTCCTTGAATTGTTGTAGTTCCAAACTTGTTTGGTTTAGCTGTTCGTTGGTTTCAGAAATCTGCTGTTTTGATTGTTTCATTATACTGTTCCATTTTTTGATTAATCTCAGCAATTTCCCCTATGATCTACTGTTTCAAGTTTTCATTGCTTTCTTCCACCTGATTTTTCAGATCCTTTCTGATTTCAGTCATTTGTTCTTATATTGTCTTACTTAATTGTTACTTCAATTGTTGGTTGTTATCTTCTATTTTCTTATTGGTATCTTCCATTTTCTTACTTAATTGTTCCTTATTTTCTTCCATCTTCTTACTATTATCTTCTATTTTCTGACTTAATTGTTCGGCCATAAGCCTTATCATTTCCTGTATGCTTAAGTTCTCCGTATATGCTGGTTTGACGGGTTGATTTTCTTCTATATTGCTGGCTTCTACCTCCACTTCTAGTGCAGGTTGAGCCTCCTTCTCTTCCATATTCATTTCCGTATTAGCTGTCTTGTTTCTCCTACATGAGGTTCCTCTCCTGGACATCTTTTTTTCCTTTGTATAATCGCCGGATAGAAATGACAATGATAATTCTGTCCAATTCTTATTTATTTATTCTTAATTTCCTTTTTTCTAGCCCTCAAGTTGGTCGCCTATTTATGTAATGTGATTTTCTTGTTATTAGAATATTAAATATAAATCTAGGTATAAATCTTACCCTACAATGTAATTATATCCTGTAGCTTCAAGTTGTTGGTGCCAATTTTATACGTAACGTGAAATAAAAAATTTAACTCGTATTCAGTCTTGTCTTATTTTCAATAAATTTTATTGTTCTTTTCTTTTTAACGTATACTGACATTTATTAACATGCAATGCCCTTCTTTTTAGTTAGTAGTTCCTCTAGGTTCGATAACATAAAACTCTTTCTCAGGGTTAATAAAAAAATTGAAGTCGATGTACAATCAAAGTCATACATATGATAGAAAATATAATAATTATAAATCGGTTTCAGTAATGTGAGGTTATGTATGTGTGTCGGGTCATGGGTTCTTTGGATTATACAAAAGAAGCAACTTAATCAAATCTGAACAACTAATAAAAAAAAATGACAATGACAAAAATAAAATTAATAATCATAATGTTTATAGTGTTTTTGTTATAACATTTCAATGTTCTAGAACTTTAAATTGAATAGAACAATCTCACCAAATCGTAGTTTAGTTTACAGATTATTTTCTTGTTAGAATTCTTCTGGCCTTCAGTTTTCCGTCTATTATATTAAGCCATTATACTTCTCATTATTTCCGGAGCTTTCCTTCATTAATTTACTGTGTGACTTTTTTTTTGTAGAAAATGTTCAGCTTCAAATTATATCCGTTCTCGCTTCTTTTCCAAATTCAAAAATAAGATTCCTTTTAAACTCTAGGTTCACTTAGTAAAGCTCTTGGCTCCACGACATGTTTTTGGGTCACAGGTTTGCTTTTATACCTTATAATCTTCTTTTCACTCGTCACTGATGTATAAAATTAACTTCTAGGGATATATTCCACTAGTTTCAAATATTGTACACCTTGTTTAATCTTATATTAGCTATATAGTTGTTTTATATAAATTATATGTGTTATTCACTCTTTATATTATAACCAGGTGTATTTCCTATGCACTTTCACTAAACAGTGGTTTTTTAACGTTAATCGCCGACATCTTCATTATTTCCACTTTCTTACGATAGGTAGTTTGTGATTATTGTTTATTATTATTTTAATTGTATTTTTATATCACTTACAGTTTGTAGTGCGATTACACAAAATAACTGCTTGAGGTTCGCAGACCTCTCTGTAGTTTAATAGGCTTATACAATAATAAATGTGTTTTTACTTACTTCCTAACTTGTTAACATTTATACACTATATTTCCATTTATTAACAACTTTTTACATTTTTATTATAATTTTATCTTCCCTCCTGGGTGTAGTAGTCATAGTCATGTCGTCTGATAGTCTTGTCATTGTCATTAAACTAATTAATTAATACATTTCCATTTCCTATTTCCATTGTATGTACTTATTATAATATTTCCCTTTTGTTTTTTTTACCTTTTACTCCTTGACATTATTATTTATTTTTAAATAGTTACATTTTATTTTCATTTCTTTATTTGTTAACTTGATTTTATACTTCTTTGTATTTTATTTATAAGAAAGATTGCGTTTCGGCATAATTCACAACGAATTTTGATGATTAATTTATATTTATTCTAGGGCGTAATCTTGTTATTTTACAATATTAGTATTTTGTGTATTTTCTATGTTGAGTGCTTTGAAAATTGTGTCATGTTTTGTATTGATTTGTATTTGTTCAGGTATTAGTTTGCTTTGTGGTTTATGTTGGTATATTTGTAAATTTTCCCAAATGTTATTATGGTCCCTTTGTGTGGTACGTGTTTTATTAGTGTCATATTGGTTATGTCTGGGAATTCATATCCAGTGTTTATTGCATGTGGGGCCAAATTAGATTTATATAATTCTGGGTTTTTGTATGCACTTGGGTGTTCAAAATAACGTTTCTCAGCTGTTTTTATGTTTGTTCTAACATTTATTGCAAACTTGGCATTCAGTTTTGTATATACCATTGGTTGTTGTATTATCTTTGTTGTGTGGGTTATTTATTTTTTATAAATTATTTGTATTAGTTTTTTGTGCTATTTTAATATCTGTGTTTTAAAATAGTTTTGTTAGCTTTGTCATTTTATTTTGGTATATTATATTTCTTTTTTTGTTTGTTTCTTGTTTGTTTAGGGGAATTTTGTACTTTCTGTTAAATAGTGAATAGAATGCTGTCATTTTATGTTGTGTAGGGTGGTCAGAATGGTTAGGTATAATGATGTTAGTAGAAGTTGGTTTTCTGCAGGCCTATATTGCATATTGTAGGTTGTTGTTGTTTCTTGTAATGGTTATGTCTAAATAGTTGATTTTGTTATGTTTTTCTTTTTCATCTGTCAATTTTATTTTTTGGTGTATGTTATTGATTTGTTTTAATATGTTATCTGCATTTGTGTTTTTGTTATTTGATACATAAAGCCCATCATCTTCATATCTTATCCATGTGCCATTTGGATCAAATGAATTTATAATATTTTGTATTTTGTATTTTTGAATTATAAAATTTCCCGATCTCCCGATTTTCCGATCTGGCAATGAGCTGAGAAGCTTGAAAGCGCTAATCGGAATAATTTTTCTATAGTGGTGTGCAACAGTGAATATTCTGTTTAAGAAAAATTTGAGCATGTATGAATATAATTAAATAATGTGTGAATAAAAATTTTATAAACAATCGACCTATAGAAATTGATTTGACGAATTGGTTGTACCATCCGAAACAAATATAATTAACTGAACAGTTCCGGAAGATTTATTTTCATAAGTGTTTTCGCAAATCGGTCCACCAAACTCCGTTTGTCAATCTATTTAGCTTATAACTGGCTACAAATTAAAGACTTCCCCGTTTGTAGGGTTTCATAGGAACGATATAACAACTTAAAACAAGACACAGGAAGTGCAAGAAGCACTGACCATTTAAAATTCGAATTCCACAACACGTTAACGGTTCTGAAAAAGATTCATCGATCTTCAAGTCGTCTATTTTAACAAGATTATATAAGAATATTTTCAGTGTGACCAATTATCTTCCTTATTCTCTCTCCAGCTCACATTCTACAGTGCTGCGTCTACGAAGACGTCAACAAAGCATTTTTAATTTGATCTGTGAGCATAAAGCAATGAATATAAGTTGCATCACTGAGTGAAACTGAAAAAATGTAATATTTTATTTGCCTGCGGAATATTGTAGAGTACCGGATTTATGTGTAAACCTGATAATAAATTAACGTTCAGAATAGAAGGGGACGCACGTAAGACGCTCTTTCATTATTGTGAACAATTTACGGAAATCTTTTAAAGACAATTCAAAAACAATAAACATAAGCAAAATATTATAAGTAGGTTATATACAATAATAAATATACCAATTGTTTACAATACACGTGTAAATGTTTACATTATTTTTAAATATGGTTAAAACAATTCAACTTACACTTAATATGTGAATACAAATTTCAAATTGTACAAAATATGTTAATAAATTTTTTATGTGTAAATATAAATTGTATATAGATCATATAGACATATTTATACAGTATAGTCACGATCATCCGTAGAATTGGGTGGCGAAATCGCCGCGGATAACCGAGTTCTGCTGACAACAAAACTTCACATATGAGTATAATTAAAAAATGTGACAAAAATACACGTCAGTGAAGTCGGTGCCTACCTGTCGACAAACATCACCGGTCTCGTTCAGCGTCAGAGTTTAATTTTTCACATCCGTTAACTAAGCTCGAAGAGTACAGCGGGTTTCAAGTGTATCGCGTAAACATAAAGACAAACATGCTGAGGAAATTAAATGTTCCCAGTTAATATTCCCCCAGTCACAGTATGCCTAAAGTAGACTACATTTGCGCGTATGACTCATGGTAGTCAGCTGCCGAACGACAAACAATACTGTACCTGCGGGAGAGCGGTGACACGATCCGTCCCTCGGACACACCTTTACATTACATAATTTTAAAACAATATTATTTACAATAGTTAATAAAATAGTGTATTAGGATTAGTGGTCAGAAGGTTTATTATTCTGCTGAAATTTATTACACAGTATAGAAAAAAACCACGGGTTGCCGCGGATAGATCTCGTAAATTAAACAAATATTTCACTTTTACTTATGCTCATTTATTTACTTTCATTCATGACTCCACCATTACTTTAAAGAGATACCTAAATGTAAAAATAATTCCGCGAATTAACGTTATATTTTGTCTATACATTCAATTGTATAAAGATAAGTGACTGCCGATATTTTGCACACATTCGTACAAACGCGCGAACTATTTTAAGAATAGCAGTATTTATTTTATTAAAAGGGTTTTTCAAAAAAATATATAAACACTCGGTACGTTTCACAGTTTTTACTTAACTCTGACAGCTGTTTCAGGTTATGTTATGACAGCTATTGTCAATGAGATCAGTGAACAACTAATCTAAACAAAGAATGTAAGAGTGATGAACATGTGTTTAGGGCGTGTATCCGGACATGTGCGGGGTGTGTTTGACTGAGAGGGGGTGGAGAAGCTAGTGGGAAGGTCAAGTGTCTGTAAAAACTAAGTATAATCGGAAGGCAAAATTTAAAATTAACTGAACTAAATAACAACTTTTAATATAGGGTTCAACTTTTACTCAGAATTCAGTTTGTTCGTTTGTTAAATTGTTGTTACTTACGATTGCTTTTCTAATTTCTAGAATTTTTAATAAATCCATTTTCTTACCTTTTGGTATGTTGTGCAGTATTGTTATGTTTTTTGTCTATGGAGTGATTGTGTTGTAAGCAATGGTCTGTAAAACCTGTATTGGCTGTATTAGTTAAAATCGCTTTCTTATGTTCAGAAATGCGTTGTTTGAGAGCACGGGCACATTGCCCGATATAAACAGCATCGCATTATGCAGAGTGTATTTGATAAACTCCGTTTTTCTCTTGTATGTTTGATTTTTCTTTATGGTTTACTAGTAATGAAAAAAGATTACGATTGTTTACTGATACCATGTTAAGACCATGCTTTTTAACCTATTATTAATCTTATCTGTTATAAGCGGAATGTAATTTGTTAAAGAAATTGTTTGTTGCCCTGATTTTATTTTTTAAAATAATTTTCTTATGTTTTTTTTTTAATTAAGGAGTCTATTATTCTTTTATCATGCCGTTATTTTGTGCTATGGAGTCTACCGCTTTTTTATAATAAGAACTTCTTTATTAAAATTTTCATCGGATAAAGGAACTATGAGGAGACAAGTAACCATTGTATGAAAACTGCTTAATTTTATGTCCCATGACGTTAGTGATTGTTTATGTATAACGGTATCTGCAAAAGTATGTTTTCTATATGTCTGAAAACTAAGAAAATTTTGTGACCTAGTAATGGTGAGATCCAAAATATTTAAAATTTTATATTTCCTGATTCAAGTGTAAATTGCACAGTACTATAAATGGAATTAATATAATCTAAGAACATATAAAGCTATATGTTTTATTGATTTTTTATTGATTTTTTACTAACCAGAATTTAACTTACTAACAATATTTATTTTATTGCTTTTTCCATGTGTGAAGTTTGTTGGATTATTATCTGCTATATTGAAAACGATTTCTTAATTTCATTTTACTAACACATTATTTTTAATAACGTAAGACAATTTTATAACAAAACGTGCATATGAAGAACGAACAAAATAACGAAATAAATGTCACCACATTGTTAAGGTATAAGTAGCTTTAACGATATACTACACACATGATTAACCAACGTTTATAAAGTGTTTCTAATACTAGATATTCTGTTTTTATGAACGTATTACAAAACTAAGTGTGGGCCACAATAAGGTTTTAAATATAAACGAAATGAAGAAATACTTTACATTCAAGGATGCCGTATCATATAACTAACACATACAGATATTTTCGCAGTAGTTTTATTTTTTTGTTAAACCCCATTTTTCCAAAGGGCATCGTCTATCAAGAGATATGGGTCGACGAACAAGGGAAGAGAATTCATCCATTATTACACAAAGTTGTTCTCACAAAGAAGACAACACAAAGGGGGTCGTACGTACTGTACAGTATATGAATACGACGACCATAATGAACGTTGCGTGTATGCTGCGTCCGTTAAGACGGGGAATTGCGGCACAAAGACTGAGAGTGTGCGACGACAAAACCACCCCTAATCCACGTAGCCTATACAAGTATCACATCTAATTACTTTGTTATTACAGGATGTTCTGAAAGTTTATGTTATATCGATCCACGTTATTAACTGTATATGTTCCCTGGTATCACTTAAAAACATACGTTTTTCACCATGAAAAAACACAAATCTTTCACGATTCACAATTTATGGTCGTCTTCCGGCGAGTCAATAAAATAAAAATTAAGTAGTAGAACAAACAGTGTAGATAGTTCGTGGAAATAGATAGACAGTTTGTTCTACACTTTATTTTAAGTTGATTAATTGACATAAAGACAACCCCTGATTATAAATGGTCGAATAGTTGTGTTTTACTTCCATGTTCCGTAAGAAAATGGAAGTATGGTGATGGCGAAAAAAACGAGTTCGAGATAGGGGCTGATTCTAATTGTACTACCCTCAATACGTAAAGAAAATTCGTTTTCCGAAAAGTTTCTCTGTTTGTGTCTTTGTGTCTTTGTCTGTGTGTGTGTGTCTTTGGTGAAAATCGGTTAAGAGAAAGGGGTATTTTACCTGCAACGATTTACGTTTTAACAAGAGTAAAATAGTTAATTTTGATAATTAAAGAATCCTGAAAAAAAGGTCATAATAATCCACTGGTGAATGGTAGATGACATATGTATAAATAAAAAGGGTAGTTGTAAGGAGAGGGGATAATTTTTTCACGATTGGTATTAATTTAATGAGTTTGACGAAATTAAATAAAAATGTATTTAAACTTTTTCTAACAATGGTAGTTGTTAAAAATAAAATAATTTTGTTGGTAGGTGACAAGAAAATAATTTTTTTTATTTTAATTTAAATCAACTATGCTTGAAGATCCGCAATCACGGCCCAGGAGGCCACAAAATAATTTGAGGCCACATAATCATATAATTATATAAATATGTAATTAAAGCGTCATTATCTGCGTAATTCAGTTTCATTATAAGAATAAAGTACCTAATTTTTATAGATTAAATGACATGAAAATAACGTTACATTAATCGGCATCTCCATAATAACAAAAATACCTGTTAATAGTAAAAATAGTTTGAGGGTGGGGATATTGTTTTAGAAATAATAGAACCGAATTCAACTAATGATTTAAAAAAAAAAATTAGAATATGGAAGTCATGTATGGTTCTCCATACCGATTTTTAACTTACTAACCATAGCCGTAAGAATATAAACAATAGTAATAATATGCAATCGAATCATACCTTCAAGTATCGTTTACTAAGATCTCGTTTTGAATGCGTTTCTGTTTTTGTATCTTACAGTTCTCAATATGTTCACTACAAACATGCATTACAATGATGTCTGTAGTGCAATTACAAATAAAGAATGTATGTTTAGCACATCAAAAATATGTGAATCTGTCCGTTACGATTCCACTAAACACATGTAATTTGCACTAGCTAACATGCAATTTGGTTTAATAAATTAAAACTATTATATGTACTGTTATACGCCGTTAGTAATAGAAAAAGTCGGTTTGGAGAACCATACATGACTTACATGTTCTAAGATTTATGTTTAAAATTATTTTAGAAATGAAATATTTCCATTTAATCTACTTCTTTCTTCAGCCTCAAACTTCTTTCTTTCTTAGTACTGTGATCACTGACGTACACCTCCTCACGTTAGCGTACTCGATTTTCACTCATGATGACAGTCTGCGGCACTGCCGTAATGTCTGGTTTTGCAGAAAACATCCCGGGAAGGAATTGTAACAACAAACTAATTCTTCGTTTCCGATAACGTAGTACGCGTATAAAACATTATCCCCTACCTCTTCGACTTCCATTTTCATTTATAGAAAATTATCCCCTTCTCCTTCAACTACTCTTTTTATTTACAGATGTTTCATCTACCTTTCTACAGTGGATTATTGTGGCCTACTCTTCAGGATACTTTATTTATTGCAATTAAGTATTTTACACTTGTTAGAACATAAAACGTTGCAGGTAAACTACCCCTTCCCCTTAACCGATCTTCACCAAAATCAACAGACCTTGAGTCCTCTACAACTCAGGTACGTATGCAAAACACTATTTGATTCTGTTTGAATTTGCGTCAGTTATCGTTCGCCATAGAAAAAGTTCTACACATAGACACACAGACACACACAGAGACACTTTTAGAAAAATGACTTTTCTTCATGTTTTGAGGGTAGTACAATTAGAATCAGACCTTATCTCGAACACGATTTTTTTCCCCATTTCCTTACTTCCATACTTCCATTTCCTTATGGAACATGGAAGTAAAAATGAATCCTGTTTCCAGAAATTGAACTCTAGTATAAACTATTTATAATTTCCAAATGTGTTTCCTCTTAATAAGTTTTTAGTTAAGACAAGGCAAAAGACACGATAATAGAGTAGATGTTCAAAAATCTTCCACACAGATTTGATCAGCAGCTCCTGTGTCCGACATGAGGCACGAGGACTGGACTCCTGTAGATGAAAAAGACCGTTATTACAATATTCCAGGTCTTCTCTGTTTGATTACAGTTCTCAGCTTTAGAAGTGTTTGACAATACCTTCCAGCGTTGACGTTTATCCGTTTCGGTTTTTCGGTGATGTTTTTTGTCTGTCTTCAGATTGCTTGAAATATCAAATAATAGCACTTGGCTCACAATCAGGCGTAATACTCAATATAGGTGTCTTAGTTACGTAGTTAGAACTGCAAAATTAGCATCTGAGCGTTTGCTATACTCCACAGTTTACCGCAACAGTCCGACACCGCTTTCCTCGCTCAACAGTAGATGATGTTTACGACAGGTAAACTTATTTATTGGATGACTCTTATACAGATATTGATAGGCCTACTTTCTCTCCTTTACTTAGGTCACAGGTTGTCTTGACTGTTCTATACAAGATACGGAATCTGTCTGAGACTTACTAGCTAGTCACTATTAAAAGACGAAACTTCTCTATATCAGTAAATTAAAATTATGTATTCTATCCAGCATCCACAGAGCGCTTCTGACGCTTGGTTTTAAATATGACGTTTGCACATACGGTATGTAATTTTATTAGTGTATGCTAGCTAACCTCTGTCTGTCTGTCTTTCTGTTTGTCTCTCTGTCTGTCAGTCTCTCTCTCTCTCTCTCTCTCTCTCTCTCTCTCTCTCTCTCTCTCTCTCTCTCTCTCTCTCTCTCTCTCTCTCTCTCTCTCTCTCTCTCTCTCTCTCTCTCTCTCTCTAACAGTGAACACGTGGCCGTCCAGTATAAATGTTAATCTTATGACATAATCAACTCGTCTACTCGGGTGTATGATAAACGAGACAGGACCTTAAACCCGTCTCATAATAAACTATTAATTCAGTGAACCGGAGGTTATTTTGCGTTTTATGTTCGTGTTCGTTGTCTGCAGTGTACATGCTTTGATACTTCTGATATCTATTATTCCTCAATTTTAAGGTTCGAAAACCAGGGATATTTTCTAACATCTATAAATAATAAATTTAATTAACATAAATTTGCGTATAATTATATAATATTATAAAATTTATATACAATTTCTGTAAGCATTATATAATTATATACACATTATATATTATATTCATAAATGATCAAATTTTTTTTTATATTTTTTATATTATTATTAATAGTAGAACTTTTTACAAGGATATATTTATTTTGTAAATTACGTTTTACAAAATTACGTTATTTATTTTATTATGTTTCGATAGTAAACCAATTATCATCATCAGATATAAATTATTTTATATATTGGCCTATATGTATATCAACAAAAACATATATATTTATACAAATTATTTTATATTAATTTATATCTGATGATGATTGTTGGATTACTACCGAAACGTATGTAATTTACAAAATAAAATATATGCTTGCGAAAAGTTTTATTATTAATAATAATATACAATTATATATTATATTTCCAATTTATCAGTTCAAAAAAATCTGCATATTCGACTCAGCTATTCATCAAAAATCAAACAAGCTACTGTAATCTATTCGAATGTAAGCGAGGCCAAATATTAGCTAGTATGCGAGTTCTTGAGGGTTTTACAGCCGACGTGGCGTCGACAATGTTCAAACTGCTACTATTAGCCGAGTTGTTACGCCGAGGTCCGCAGTTGATGTTGACAAACGTTTCTACCTCATCACTGGGATGAATTGGCGGATACGAATTTTTGTCATTTTTGTAAACGACTTATTCTGACTCAGGGTAAAAAGGATAAATTAAATGAACTAAATTGTAAGTGAGCTAAATTTAATTAGAGAGTAGGCAAGTTAAAAGATGCCTAAAAATGAATATGGACGGAAAAAGATTTTATAATATTGTCTTTGTCCTTGACATACTTACCCCATCTTTAAAGAGTAGTGGTTGATAAAATGATTGTGTTTTAATTTTTAAAACCGACTTTTTCTTTACACGTTTAATTAAAAAAAAAAAATCACATTTCGATGTAATATAAATCAGTAGCCGTTTTCAGGATAAAAATTTTAAAACATAAAAAATATACAAATAACATAAATACGCACAGGTTATAAAAGTGTATAGAATAAAGCAAATTTACTTACCATAGGTGATCCGGCGACAAGTGAAGGAGCGGCGTACTCTAACCGAAAGATAGAAATATTCACACACACACTCACACACAGTAGGAAACCGGTGTTCTTTCTGTTCTGGGTGATTAGATTTATAGCGAAAATGACGTATGTTGCAGTGCAGGTTCGTTGCATTGCTCGTGTTTCCTAGTACAGTACCATATATGCCTCAAAGGCTATAGATTGGTGCTTATGTCATTCGGGAATTATTGGCTTCAAGTCCAAAGTTACTAATTTGGCAAAATGATTTCTGAAAAAAATAAATCAGTGATGGCAAATCACTGTTTTCCAAAAGACCAACTATAGGTTACCTTCACTTCAGTTGCTGGTACGTTGGTACTGCTTATTTCTTACTAGAAAACACTTTTTGTTTAATTAAAACTGTGAGGCTGTTTATATCTTCTTCTTCTTCTTTTGCACTACAAGGATTAGGCATTTGCCTGCTCCGTCCTCACAAACTTACGACCACCGTTTTCGTGGTCTTCCTATATCTCTTTTCCCACTTGGGTTGTAGTTAAATATTTTTGTGGGTATTCTCCCATTTCCCATTCTATTTACGTGGTGTTTCCATCTTTATTTATATTCAGTTATCCTTTCATTTATTGCATATACATTTAGTTCATTCTCACGTCTTCATTTCTTACTAAATCTCTTCTTGTGCAGCCTTTGGCCCGTCTGAAAAATCTCATTTCTGCTGCCTGTATTTCGCTGTCTCCTTTTTTGGTATTTATCCAACTTTTACTCCCATACATAAGTACAGGTAATTAATTAATTAAAATTGTGAGGCTGTTTATATTATAACTGTTATAACGCTGATCACGAAAAGACAATAACGATGGGGCGCCCAATACTGACTCCTTGGGGAGATCGGGGAACTCCAGGGATGTGGAACTCCCTCCCTTGCCCCGATTGGCGCCCTGGAGAGATTCGCATCCTTTGACTATGATTGGTGACGGACTCGAGATGGTTTGTGGCTTCGGCCTTGTGTCAATGCTGCGGGAGCATCGTAAGGGGTGTACCCCTGGAGATGTTATGGGCTGTTAAATCCTATATAGTGGATATTCTGAACCCCACAGGGGGAATAGAGCTGCACGTCTCATATTCCTAGGGGTACCGACCAGTTCAGCGTTTGGTCAGAGTTTTAGGTATTAGACTCCACCCCCATGGGGGCCAAGGGTTGTAGATAGAACTGCAGTCCTGGGTTTTCCCTTGAAAAACAACTTATTTCTCCTTCTGACCAGGAAAATTGGGTTCCTTGGGATCCTTAAATGCGATGTACCTCATCTTACTCTTTCTGAATAAACAAAACGTAAGGAAATATCCATATCATTGTCAGATCCTTGAGGATTGACTGAATAACTGATCACTTAAGTGATTAAATTAAATATCACTTTTGTGACAACTGGTATCACGTTTGTGAAAAAATATCACTTAGTGTGACTTAAGCAGAAGGCGTGTCTATTAAACAATTTACGAGTCTACGGGGTTAAAATATAAACTACATAAATCTGTCACTTTTACACATATTTCTTACTCTGACAGCACAATCGTTCTCAATCAACCAAGGTTTTATTCTTTATGCACTACGGAATACATCGGTAGGTACAGAGCAATAAATAAGTGAGGAAGGAACACAATGTTACAGCAGTAATAGCGAGCGGTAAGAAACTTATGCTTGAATACGCTCCAAGCCGTATGACGTCTTTTATTCAGTACATTACACTGGAATGTATAAAGTTTTCATGGATCGAAGAAGTTGAATTGAAAAAAGATTCATTGCAGTCTTGTATCGTGTTACAGTATATATAAAGACATGTCGTTACTTACTGTACATATGCACATACATATACACGTATATAATGATTCATTATTTGCGGTTTATGATTATGTATTATTAATAATTATTAATCGTTAAGTGAACCTAACAATAAAGGCAATTTGTCGATATATGCTGATGATGAATTATGTATCTTCTTCTTCCGATAGTTCCTATCCGTTTCGGATGTTGGATATCATACAGGCTATTTTAACTTTCTGCACCTCTGTACGGAATACGTCAGTTGTATTCACGGCAAATCAGGTCCTTAAATTTCTCAGCCATGATATTCTCGGTCGCTCAACTCCTTTCGTTCCCTGTAGTATGGACTGCAACAAGTAAAATCTCTGTTCATTTCTCATGATATGTCCCAGATACTGAAGCTTTCTTATCTTCACTGTGTTAATAACTTCCCTATCTTTCTTCATCTTTCTAAGAAATTCAACTTTAGTCATATGCGCTGTCCATGAAATGCTTGGTATTCCACGGCCACATTTCGAAATATTCCAATTTCTTAGTTGTGGCTTCAGTCAAAGTCCAAGATTGCACCCCGTTGAAGAGGACCGAGAATACATAGCAGCGTAAAAATCTCATCTTTCTGTCTATTGTTAAATCGTGACTAAAATAAACTGCTCATTCTAACTATGTATAATAGAGTCTAATTCCTGGCCCCATTGACATCATATACGAAAATACCGCTTACACAAAACATAAAGTTCACAGTAGTAGTAGAGAGTGACAGTGAAATCAATTACTTAGAATTAAAACTAAAATAATTTATACAAAAATTAACTACACTATTTACAGAAAATCAACGATATACAACCTACACTTAGCAATTTCTCAACCAATAAAAATATGTAATTTTGTATTGACTTTTATACAAAATAATAAAGATGCTACTTAAAAGACTAGACTGAATTAAAAAAAGAAAAATAATACATCAAAGTTCAACAGAAAAAGATTTAACGTGAAGACAACATTTAAAATAGGACACAAAATAAAGAGAAAAATATATAATAAAAATATGACACAATGAAACCTCACAAATTCCAATTCCAATAAATCTGAATCTTTGTAGTATATACAAATCATAATATAATTAAAATATCAGCAACCGTAAACCCTTTAACATAAAAAGTTTTATAAAGCCAATAATGTATAAAAGTAACGTAGAATTATATGACATTAACGCAGACAACCAGTTATAAATATAAACAATGTTAAACTCATTAAATCAATAGCGAGAGGTGAACAAGTGGACGTATTAGAAATTCTTAGTATAAGCTGTACAGAATATATGAAACAATAGACTAATAACTGAACAGAGACAAATATACACCAAACGCAACATATGTCTGATGCAATAATAAATGAATAATACCACACACATACACACACACACACACACACACACACACACACACACACAAACAAAGAAGCAAGAAAAGTAGACAGATCTTGCCAAGTAACGAGGGCGGGGGATTACCAGCTGAAAAGCCCGTACAATAATAAAAAGTAAGCTTTTTGAAATAATGTGCAACGTCAATATAATTAAATCTAATAATTAACTGAGTAAAATAATATAATTATATGTTATATAATATATAGTATATTACACGTTCATGTTAAAGTAATACATAGGCCTATATTTTCAATTAATATAAAAATATGGTAATTTAATTCTTGAATTTTAGCTCGTATACACACAAAAGACAGAAAACTAGACGCCCTAGAACAATTGGAAATATACAAACACAAAAAAATAAAAATAAAAACGGCATCCTAACGAACAGACACAATTCAAATCACATGCATTATTCGAACAATGAACATTTTCTAACGCACATAAACAAAATACACAAAAACATAAGCTTTACTGCCGAATACGAACTCAACAATAGCATAAACTTCTTACAACCCTCCATCACAAAACTTGAAAACATGCAGACATTCAGTATATACAGAAAACCGACTACAACTGACACACTAATACACAATTCCTCCAATCACCCAACGCAACACAAACTAGCTGCCTTCAGAACTATGATACATAGACTTAACAACATCCCACTAGATGAAAAAGACTACAAAGACGAACTAAACACGATAAAATATCTAGCAGAATCTAACGGATATGATAGAACAATAGTCAGTAAATCCCTACACAAAACACAAAACAAACAACAGACAAAGACAGAAAACAACAAATTCATAACACTAACATACAACAACAACCAAACTGAAAATGTAGCCCACAAATTCAAAAAAGCAGGATACAGAATCGCATACAAAACTACTAACAAAACAGAACACACACTATCAAAACACACACACAAACCACAAAACAAATTCGATCTACCTGGTGTTTACGAATTAATTTGCTCAGACTGCAACAAATTCTACATAGGATTCTACAGGCAGGACGTAGCTTCAAACAAAGATACATTGAACACACAAAGGCACTACACTCCACTACAGAATCCACCTTTGCAAACCACACATACAAAAACATCAACAATAACATGGACATTCTACACGTGCACACAAAAGGCCGAAAACTAGACACTCTAGAACAATTGAAAATATACAAACACACGAAAACACATAAAAACGACATCCTAAACGAACAGACACAATTCAAATCACACGCATTATTCGAACACACACAATATCGATCTTTCAAAAGTCGATACAGTCGCCAACAACAAGACGGACAGAGCTCCCAGCGGCAGCCTCTGAAGAAGATTTTTAAAAGCGAAAACCGGTTCAGGCTATAAGGTACAGCTTTTACGTGTTTACCCATAAAAATCTTTGTGTTCCGAGTCGGTAGTGAAATAATTATATTTAGGTAATTTAATAGTCTAATCAAAACAAAATTTCCATGTTGACTTACATTATTAGGAAGCACTATGAAGAGCATTGACAATATATAATAAAAGAAATACTTGGCAACAAATTTCCTTTTAAGAGTGGAGATATCCTTGAAAAAATCAGTAGTGGTCACAGCAGTAGAAGTATTATGTGCAATCCTGGGTGGATACCATCTGATTCGGTAACTATCGTGTTTCCTTATGGTATCATTGCCTCTGCTCTCACACACCTCCTCTGGTATATATATCAAACTATATTTCCAAGTTCTCTTCACAGTTTGTTAATGCGATGGCAATACAGATAAATCTAGAGAACTTGCTAATGAATTCTAGCTTGTTTCTCTTACTGTAGTAAATTTTGTTTTATACTAGATTTCCATTTTCTTTATAAAGAATTTATGACAAAAAAGTTATTTTAGAGTTGTAATTTTTAAATTTCTATGTAATAGGAATGACGACGAAAGTTTATTTTGAACAGAGGAGGAGGAAGAATATTTCACCGCATCCTAATATTATTTTTTGTCTTATATCACACCGTTCTGGGCGACTTAAAAATAATTTTCACAACGTCTGATATGTATATGGTAGAGTATAAAGCTAAGTATTCAGCCGCGCCGACATGTTAATACAGAAATCCGTGTATGAAAGTATAATTTGAATAACAAACCAGGACGAGGATGATATGTAAACATTGGCTCAACATTTTTCAGAAAAAGGAATAGACACTGAGAAGGTTTTCCTTCAGCGTAACAACAAGTGTGTGTGTGTGTGTGTGTGTGTGTGTGTGTGTGTGTGTGTGTGTGTGCCTTCTATTATATATGCACATAAATACATACACTCAAAATTACTTTTAATGTGCTGTATCATTGCACGCGTCTACGGGAATACATGCAAACTGATACTTGCGCTCGTGTGTGTGAATGTGCTCGCAATTTTTAACGTATAAATAGACCGTTTATATGACTTTTATTTTGTTAAATAACATGCTTTAATTATCAGTATACTTCCGTCTTATCAAAATGTTGTTATTATTTGAATAATCAATTCACTCACCTTCAGCACCCTAGTGTTCCCACTAATATGAAAAATCACAAATCTAAACAACTCTTTCTTTACAATCCTTGTCCGTTAACTTGTTCCGTGATCTGTTTACAATAATTTTTAATGCGGAACATGGTCTAATGTAAAAAAATTCTAAGAAGAATGTGTGTCCCGAAACGCAAGAATGTAGTCTTGAGACCCAGGTATAATCAGTAATTATATATGACCAACATACAGCTCTCTCGTATCGAAACTACTTGGGTTATAAAGATTTCGCTGGTCAGGTCGCATTGTCAAAACAGATTAGCAATGACTGCCGCAGAGGGTGCTGGAATTGAGATTGGAAGGGCATAGACAGTTGTAAAAAACCGAAGAGAGACTTCAGCAAAAAGTTGTAAATACAGCAGGAAATCTTCTAAGTTTTCAAAATTAGATGAGATCAGCTACCGACAGAGAGTATGAGAACCTAGACGGAAAGAGGTCAATGCTCGGAACGGGCTATAGTTCTGAGAAAAGAAGACGAACATTTGCATTATCAATTTAAAATCTTTTTAAACAACTAAATGTAAATATTAAAAAACAATACAAAACAATTTGGTTGCAGTTGCAGTGTGGTTGCTTTCCAAGATATCGAAATTTGATTACTAATCTTTAGTCAGTTATTTGTTGGCAATATTACTACAGCAGACGATTAAGATTGTTTAAGACGAAAAAGAAGTTTTGTTTAAATTATGTCCATCCAACATATTCTCGAAAAGACTTAGAAGATTGAGATTTCAATTTCTCTCAAATAATTTATGTTATTCATTTGAAACAAATTGTTTAAAAATTCGTTTTATGCCTGACGCAAATCAGAAAGTTAACTTGGGATTATGCTTAGTGCCAGAGAAAAACGGTATACATAACACCAAAAGTGTTTTCAATTAGAAATAGAAGAGAAAATTCGGTTTTCTACCACCGTTACACTCCACAATAAAAATGAAGTTTCTCCACACCGTATCAGAAGCTTCACGGAAGGATATGCTTTGGATTATTGATTAACTACATCCTTCAAGATACACCGGCTTTTTCAATTTTTATTGCTAAATAATTATCTTTTAGTTTCAAAGTACTCAGGTCTACATTTGTTGAACGTGTATCCTATCTAAAAATATCCCGTCTGCCAATACGTTTTCCAAATCTATTGTGAAGGCTATCTTCATAACAAGCCATTAAAAAGAGTGCAGTATACAGTCTCAGGCCGTTGCAGTATACACATTGCGATAGAAAATCACTGTGTTTTGCAACTCACATTACAAACAATTTCCATAAACTGTGGTATACTCCTCCGACTGACACTTACCTCCTCCAATCGTTTACACAAAAATATTTTCAAAATACGGTGGGAAAATGCAAGCTTTCCAGCAGCGAACTGCAGTTATATAAGTTAAAAGCATTGTATGCAGCTGTAAGGTTTGCTACAGGGATAAACAGCGCAACTGAAACATAGGAAACTGTAATCCATAGTGCGGATTCAAACTGTCATATAACACCTCGTTTAAGCAACTCAATAACGGGACATGCCCTAAGAAATAGTAGTGTAAGTAAACCTGACAGCAGAAGATTACACTGGACAGACAGAGAGGACAATAAACAAAAAGTGACTCGATACTACAGTGCATACAAGACATTCCCTCTGTATAAGCAGGTCAATGTGCAAAAGTAAGTCGACAATAGAATCGTTATAATACGGCAGGAGAAAACATTAAAATTCAATGTACGGTCTTGTTTAAAAATTAGTTTTGTTTAATAATACACAATAACTGAAAACTGAATGGCAAGTATTGTATAAAGTTTTGGAATTAGTCAATGAAAATAATTTGCACCGAATAACGAGGCGCGAAAAGACCGACTGTTTTGTGAGAAGAAACAAATGAATTACATTTCATTTCCACTTGCACCTAAAAATCAAAACGCGTTTTCTAGTTCCAAGGTCGACTCAACCTGTGGAAGTGAATACTGGGATAATGGGCGGGAGACTGAAGCGCTACAGTACCTTCCTTGTTTAGTGTGCTAACGGCTTTATAGCCAAACCTGTCTCCCCTGAACTGCTAACATGTTGAAAAAAGGAACAATTTCACTACGTCGATACTACCTAAAATCGTAAATATTAATTAGCTAAACTTTCTTAACAGGACGTTAGGTTTGATGTGTATGCGAGCATTAAGGTTAGCAGAGGTTGAGGGCATGGTGTCTATCTATTTCATAAAATAAAATTTATGTATGTCATAGATAGATTTTGTTAATGTGTACTGCAATGTTAGAAAAGGCCGAATAGAATACGTAATGGGTACTCAAATACTGGAATGCTTCGGATTTATTGAAAATTTGTTTTGTAATTGGAATAATAATTTACTGTTCCTTCTGAAAATAAATAAAATTAATTAACTGTCCCTGTTGACCTATTTTTTACAAACTTAAAATAATTTTCTCCTATACTCTAATTACACAAAATTTACTTTATACAAGTTCTTTGTGCCTTTAGGTTTATGACTGTTTTTAATAAAGTTTATATAATTAATTTCACTTTCTTTTTGCGATGGATGATGCGATGTCGATGCTCCGGTCTTATTAAGCGGTCCGTGTAGATAGACAGCGATCTCCTCCAGTTTTCAGGTGTTCAGAGTCGTTCTCGGTTTGGATCCTTCTACAATTTGTAGAGAATTAATATTTGATTGTGCTTTATACTGTGTATAAAACTACACAAGACTCCAGCAAACTTGCAGTTTTCTTTCTTTTCAAAAACTATGCAGATAATCTTGTACTATAACGAATAGCACTCGATGAATTTTAATTTAATTCATCCGGAATGAATAGCACCCAAATAAAATTTAATTTACTCGCAAACTTCCTGACTTGTGCTCATGAACTTTTGGTAGACCTACTGTCATAGACCAACGGCAACTACCACATTGAGTTCAAAGGGAGACTGAATTATATCCTACGAGGAATAAAATTAAATAAGATTTTAGCCAATTTCATTGGCTGAAATATTCCCTCACCCTTAGGGCTTAAGTTCAGACAAAATGTATCTTATAAAAGACTGCCAACTGACATAGCTAAACTTGCAAATACAACTGGTCTAATTTTATTATTTTCTTTAGAATCATAAAACTTTCTTTATAAAAATCCTCATACATTTAGTTCTTTAATTTATTAACAAAACTTACAACTCAATAGGTCTTTTATTTATGCATATTCTGGTGTAAGTCTGATGTCAGAATTTTTATTTTACCAAAGTAACTTAATTTAATCTGTATTTTATTATTATTCCGTAACATAGTTATGCATACCCGCACACGCGTACTCGCCATATGCCTATGCATACGTTTGCACTACTTTACAACACTAATTATTTTTTTATTGTCAAAAATTAACTTAAACTAACATTAATACTTTATTCTATTAATTCCACCTATTGCAGTACCATATTATTTCAAACTTGCTTTTGATTGCACTGATACAAAGAATGGAAAATATTATTTAGAACGGTGGGGGCCTACAAATGTTGGATGGAATAAACGTTCTTAAGAGTCACCCGTCTCTTAATAAAAATTCTGTACAAGCACAATAATTTAATTATTATTGCAAGAAGTAATATTTTTTGTTAATTCTAAGTAATGTTTACTCTTATATTAGAAGGGAAATAAAATGATACGACATTACGTTTTATATTATTATTATTATTATTATTGGGTCAGTCAGTCTTTCGACTTGTTTATACCCTCCCCGCATAGGCCTATATCCGTGGTGCGTGTGTTACGGAGTCTCTCACAGGTATATGGGACCTACAGTTTAACGCCGGATCTGAACGGCATAGTTGGGGAGGGTTCATACTAGGCAGGATACCTCTTGCTGGTTTGCCATCGCCTTGGAAGGGGAACGGTCGTTTCTAATTCAGATGGCCCCGGCGGGAATCGAACCCTCGGCGACAGCGTAGCAGCGCCACACGTTAGCCACTACGCCACGACCGATACAACATGTTTTATATAATAGTCTGAAATTTGGTGGTTTTCCAACGCCTCCAAAACAAGCCTGTAGTCTTTGCCCGAGTTTATCATAATCAGAAGCACGCACACATTCACGTAGTCAATATAAGCACCTGCTTTTAAAACACAAGTTAAACTACCGAATAAATTTTACATATTCACAGGCAGAAAGTTAAACGTAATGCAAGCTTAACGTGTTATGTACGGGGTTGTACACACACTGCGGCATGAGGGGCCCGAGGGAAGTGTGATACTGGAATCTATAATACATGCAACCGAATCACGGATTATTTCCTTAACCTAGTTCGGTTGCTCCGTCGATAATTCACAGAGTAGTTTCTCTCACGAGAAATTATTTATGTCTGCTGGCTGTTGCTGATCAAACATAACGTATGAACTTGACGTGACTTGGATATAATCAGCTGTTTCTCTCTGGTAAACTTCCCAGAAGACTATTTTCACCACATCAGCGTGCACGTATGCAGAGTTTATTTTGGATTTTCCTTTTTTCTTCAATTGCGTTACATGTAACAAAGTTGCAGGGAGATTTCATATTACTCATCGTTCAGGACATTATTCGAAGCGCGTATTTAGAATTGTTTTTTCTTTTTGTTTTTCTTCTTACATCCTAAATCCAAAGTCTGATAAGCGACTGTATTCTGAAGTTATCAGATTTGCTTGTTGAATGCCTTCTCCTTGTAATATCTGTATCCTTTTTACCCTATCTTTCCAGTAGCGTGGCGTCCATGTAACCGCTGTTGCCAGCGCCAACAGTCCTGGAAACGAAAGAAAATAATATTAATTATATCACATCAAAAATAGATTAGTTATTCAATAATTTGAAAGCCGAACAATATGAGTAGGAAAACTTGAAGAAAAGCATAACATTGCTTTCGAACTGATGTGTATTTGCACCGTCTTGTGTTGCCGGCTCAGGCATTGGCAATGTTTTACTGCGTGTGTACATTGACCTCGTAGTAGTTGTCACTGTACAAACGGCAGGGGGGCACATTTGTCCACTCAATGTGTTGCCTCTGTATAAACCGGCAAAAGGCTCAGTTAGCAGCTATGTTCGTTTCGGAACCAACGTGCATCAGTTACTACCTACCTATTTTTGTCTGTTCGTCTTTATTATTATTAATTCGATTATTTGTGTCCTCATTTATTCTGTGTAAGTATAGTGGAGTCAGATTCTATTGAACTGGGACTCTCTTCTTCTGCCAGCAAATGATAGAAAATACTCTAAAAAGATATTTTAGCTCTAAAAAGAATATTTTGGCTCTAAAAAAACACTTGGTACTAGGAAAAAATTTTAATTAATTTTTAGGCTAAGTTTTAGACCTATCACAACCGGAACAGCTGTTATGTACCCACGCCACGCCACGCCACTCCTCCAGAAATTTCATCTATGTACTTTTTCTTGGCCTTCCCGTAGCAGTTCTTCTAATAATATTCCCCTCCAGCATATATTGTATCTTTCGTGCCGAATTAAATGTTCCAAACATCTGCATTACCTCCTGATAATGTTTTTATGTAACCATCGTTTTCCATTTATTAATTGACATAGGTGAGCATTGTTTATTTATCATTGTGGATGGCATCCCTTGCATTCTCCTCCAACACCATGTCTCAAAAGGCCTCTAATCGTTCGTTGTCCCTTTTCGCATTGTCCATGTTTTAGATACATATAGAACCACAGAAACACACTGTAGAGAATATTTTATTAGTATTGGCTATGGGTTAAATAGCCTGTACACTGTTAGTTACTAAGTCTGTCAATGTTAAACTTTATACTGAACACAACCTAACCGTTGACAGACTTTACCAAGCTTTGTAAAAAATCAAAAAAAAAATATGTTAAGTCTTTTAGAACATTTTTAACAAAAACATTTAAACTTTTAACAAGAACAATGATGTTTAAACATTTTTAGCAAAATCAAATCATGTTTATTCAACAAAGCGCTGCAACACTATCTGAGATTTATTCTCTGAGAAATGGTGAGGACTTCTATGTCTCCACAGATGCAATTTTATTTTTTATTAAAAAAAGCGTTGAACGTCCTGGTTTGTCAAATACCTAGATACCTTCGACTATGTACCAACAAAATTCCCTCATCAAATTAAGTAATCTTACGCTTATGCTAAGTAATTTTAGAAAACATTAAACATGTTTTGTGTAAAGGTTTTTTGATAGTGAACCGATCGTTTCACTTCGCTACAATATTGCTTCTGATTAGTTACACTGAACAGGTCTTGTTGTCGTTTCGTTCAGGCCAATAAAACCTAAGCATGGAAGAAATAAACATAAGAAAGTCAAAGACCTAAGAAAGATGTAAGTAAACGTAGTCATTCAGCGTGTGTACAGTAATTCTCTTACCTAGTGTGGTAAGATAACATAAAGCGATTGTCTGACAATTGTGTCGTTCTCTAGTACTCTTGGCAACGCTGGAGACGAAATTAGAAGCTACAAAGCGACGGATACAAAAGAATTTCTGAAATCGTTTATCGTTTTCCGTACAAATACACTTACCTCTGTATTTTCCGTTTTCATCAATGTTAGCCGTTTGAACTGTTGCGAATATCAAGTCATGAATCGCACAGCACAAATACTACTCGGCTCTGTTCTACGGTAGTTCCGAGAGGATGGATGCAACAGACGTGTTGCCCACGACACACGTATTCCGCTCATTTCGGGAGGTTTTGCCAACAGCCAGATTATTATAATGCATAATAATAACCTTTACTGAGATCGTAAATAAGATGTATAGACTCAAAAATGTGAACATTGAAAATGTTTATAAGGACGTTTCGCACATTTGCGGCCGATCGCTGGTGCGTGATCGAAAATGGGAAACGGTGAGTTTCCATAGAAACTATTTCTTTGTTGTCATTAACGTAGTACACATATAAAACTTCGCTTATGAATGCGACTAAATTTAACTTATAATCTGTATATTGTTAAAAGATGAATGAATTCATTGATTGGTGAATGAAGAATGAATTCATTGATTGGTGAATGAACATAAATATATATATATATATATATATATATATATATATATTTTTTTTTTTTTTTACTTCCATGTTCCTTAAGGAAGTATGGTGATGGCAAAAAAAATTCTGTTATTGCAGATTATTGCAGATTCTGATTGTACTACCCTCAAAACATGAAAAACATGAAAAAAGTCATTTTTCGAAAATTATCTCTGTGTGTGTCTCTCTGTCTGTGTGTGTGTCTGTGTGTCTATCTGTCTGTAGATTTTACTTCCATGTTCCTTAAGGAAATGGAAGTATGGTGATGGTAAAAAAAATCGTGTTCGAGATTATTGCAGATTCTGATTGTACTACACTCAAAACATGAAAAAAAGTCATTTTTCGAAAAGCGTCTCTGTGTGTGTCTGTGTGTCTGTCTATCTGTCTGTGTGTCTATCTGTAGATTTTTTTACTTCCATATTCCTTAAGGAATGGAAGTATGGTGATGGCAAAAAAAATCGTGTTCGAGATTATTGCAGATTCTGATTGTACTACACTCAAAACATGAAAAAAGTCGTTTTTCGAAAAGTGTCTGTGTGTGTGTCTGTGTGTCTGTCTGTGGGTCTGTCTGTGTGTCTGTCTGTCTTAGATTTTTTTTCTATGGCAAACGATAACAGCCGCAAATTCAAACAGAATCAAATAATTTTTTGCACACAGCCCTGATTTGTAGAGTACTCACGACCTATTGTTTTTGGTGAAGATCGGTTGAGGGAAAGGGGTAGTTTACCAACAACGATTTTTTTTTATCAAGGGTAATTTTTTTTGGCAAACGATAACAGCCGCAAATTCAAACAGAATCAAACAATGTTTCGCATACAGCCCTGAATTATGGAGTTCTCAAGACCTATGGTTTTTGGTGAAGATCGGTTAAGGGAAAGTGGTAGTTTACCTGCAACGTTTTATGTTTTAACAAGGATATTTTCTTTGGCAAACGATAACAGCCGCAAATTCAAACAGAATCAAAAGATAATTTGCATACAGCCCTAAGTTGCAGAGTTCTCAAGACCTATTGTTTTTGGTGAAGATCGGTTAAGGAAAAGGGGTAGTTTACCAGCAGCGTTTTTTTATCAAGGGTATTTTCTATGGCAAACGATAACAGCCGCAAATGCAAACAGAATCAAATAATGTTTTGCATACTGCCGTGATTTGTAGATCACTCAAGACCTCCTATTGTTTTTGGTGAAGATCGGTTAAGGGGAAGGCGTAGTTTACCTGCAACATTTTTTATCAAGGGTAATTTTCTATGACGAACGATAACTGCCGCATATTCAAACAGAATCAAATACTTTTTGCATACGTCACTGAATTGTAGAGGACTCAAGGCCTTTTGATTTTGGTGAAGATCGGTTAAGGGTAAGGGGTAGTTTACCTGCAACCTTTTACGTTTTAACAACAGTAAAGTACTTGAAAATTCATTTAAACTTTTTCAAACAAATGGTAATTGTTAAAAATAAAATAATTTTGTTGCCAGGCAATAAAATTATAATTTTTTCATTTTAATGTAAATTATGTATAAGAGAAAATATATCGTGCGTGGCAGGCAAGCATATCTCAGTTATGTACTGTTTACGTTTCCATTTTATTATTATGACTGCCGCAATAAAAAGGCAGGGAACACACACACACACACACACACACACACACACACACACACACACAATTCGCGTTATTTCTGGCCTCATTCATGTATATTTTCTTACATGTGCACGGTTTTTAAATGGAAAGTCCCGAACCCATACCAACATAACGCATGAAGCCGAGAAAGTGTCCAGCGTGGATAGCGATTTGCTTCCTGTGGATCGCTGGGCAGTGTAACTGCACGTGTTTACAGAGGAACGATTCATAGACAGGTTCGTCTTTACGGAATGAACCCTCTGCAAGATGCTGAGGGTCCATGAGTGACTTCGGAGCGCTCCTTCTTTTCCGCGTGTTTGTTCTGTGAAACGTACACTGTAGATTCGCAGCTTTATTCTAAGCAACGCTCGATAGGAAATGTTGAAAATTTTTGTCCACGGTGCACCCTCATACACACTAAACCTGCTCTGATGTTTGAATTACGGACATCATAATCTTAAAACTTTGGAAACTTGAGCTCTACTTAATGGAGATCAATCATTAACTTATACAAGCCATTAATTTTATGCATATTTTTTATATATATGTGTACAACGTTATCGGCAACAAAGAAATAGTTTTTGTTAAAATTCCTTCCCGGGATATTTGGCCGTAGTCCAATGTTTTCTACAAAACCAGACGTTTCGGCAATGCCATCGACTTCCATCATCAGTGAATATCGAGTGCGATAACGTGAGGTGGTATATGTTAGTGACCACAGTACTGTGGTTAAGGCTGAAGCAGTAAGTAGAAAGAAGTAGTTTCTATGGTAATATTTCATTTCGAAAATGATTTTAAATATAAATCTTAGAATATGGAAGTCATGTATTGTTCTCCATACCGATATTTTCTATGGCAAACGATAACAGCCGCAAATTCAAACTGAATCAAATCATTTTTTCTATACAGCCCTGATTTGTAGAGTACTCACGACCTATTGTTCTTGGTGAAGATCGGTTGAAGGAAAGGGGTAGTTTACCGGCAACGGTTTTTTTAATCAAGGGTAATTTTTTTCTATGGCAAAAGATAACAGCCGCATATTCAAACAGAATCAACTACTCTTTTGCATACAGCCCCGAATTGTAGAGGTCTCAAGACCTATTGTTTTTGGTGAAGATCGGTTTAGGGAAAGGGGTAGTTTACCGGCAACGTTCTATGTTTTAACAAGGGTATTTTATATGGCAAACGATAACAGCCGCAAATTCCAACAGAATCAAATGATTATTTGCATACAGCCCTATATACTAGAGTTCTCAAGACCTATTGATTTTGGTGAAGATCGGTTAATGGAAAGGGGTAGTTTACCGGCTACGTTTTATGTTTTAAAAGGGTATTTTCTATGGCAAACGGTAAGAGCCGCATATTCAAACAGAAACAAATAATGTTTTGCATACAGCCGTGATCTGTAGAGTACTCAAGACCTATTATTTTAGGTGAAGATCGGTTAAGGGAAAGGGGTAGTTTACGAGCAACGGTTTTTTTTAAACAAGTGTAATTTTGTTTTATGGCGATGGCGAATATGGTATTACGATAACAGCCGCAAATTCAAACAGAATCAACTACTCTTTTGCATACACTCCTGAATTATAGAGTTCTCAAGACCTGTTGGTTTTGTTGAAGATCGGTTAAGGGAAAGGGGTAGTTTACCAGCAACATTTTATGTTTTAATTTTGCATGCGGGTAATTTTTATTTTGCGAAAGATTACTGCCACAAATTCAAACAGAATCAAATAATGTTCTGCATACACCCCTGAATTGTAGAGTTCGCAAGATCTGTTGTTTTTGGTGAAGATCGGTTAAGGGAGAGGGGTAGTTTACCGGCAACGTTTTATGTTTTAACAAGGGTAATTGTTTATATGACGAACGATAACTGTCGCACATTCAAACAGAATCAAATATTTTTTTGCATGCATCCCTGAATTGTAGAGGACTGAAGGTTTATTGATTTTTGGTAAGATCAGATCAGAGAAAGGGGTAGTTTACCTGCAACATTTTATGTTTTAACAAGAGTAAAGTACTTAATTTTGATAAATAATGTATCCTAATAAGAAGCTCATAATAACCCACTGTAGAAACGTAGATGAAATATCTATAAATGAAGAGGTTAGGTGAACGGGGTGGGGGTAATTTTCTATTAATGGAAATGATAGTTGATTGGGGAGGGGAGAATTTTTTATATGTGTACTAAGTTATCGGCACCAATGAAGTAGTTCTTTGTTAAAATTCCTTCCCGGGCTGTTTAGCCGTAGTCCAATGTTTTCTGCAAAACCAGACTTTTCGCCAGTCCATCGACTGCCATCATCAGTGAAAATCGAGTGCGAAAACTTCAGGTGGTATACGTTAGTGACCACAGTACCGTGGTTAAGGCTGAAGCAATAAGTAGAAAGAAGTAGTTTCTATGGTAATATTTCATTTCGAATATGATTTTAAATATAAATCTTAGAACATGAAAGTCATTTATGGTTCTCCATAACGATATTTTCCTATGGCAAACGATAACAGCCGCAAATTCAAACAGAATCAAATAATTTTTGCAAACAGTCCTTATTTGTAGAGTACTCAAGACTTGTTGTTTTTGGTGAAGATCGGTTAAGGTAAAGGGGTAGTTTACCTGCAACATTTTTTTTAATCAAGGGTAATGTTTTATTATGGCAAACGATAACAGCCGCAAATTCAAATAAAATCAAATAATGTTTTGCATACAGCCCTGAATTGTAGAGTTCTCAGGACCTATTGTTTTTGGTGAAGATCGGTTAAGGGAAAGGGGTAGTTTACCTGCAACGTTTTATGTTTTATCAAGGGTATTTTCTATGGCAAACGATAGCCGCAAATTCAAACAGAATCAAATAATGTTTTGCATACAGCCCTGAATTATAGAGTTCTCAAGACCTATTGTTTTGTTGAAGATCGGGTTAGGGAAAGGGGTAGTTTACCTGCAACGTTGTACGTATGTTTTAACATGGGTAATTTTTTCTATGATGAATGATAACTGCCGTAAATTCAATCAGAATCAAATAATGTTTTGCATACCTCTCTGAGCTATAGAGAAATCAATGACCATTGATTTTGGTGAAGATCGGTTAAGGGAAAGAGGTAGTTTACCTGCAACATTTTATGTTTTAACAACGGTAATTTTTTCTATGACGAACGATAACTGCCGCACATTAAAAAAGAATTAAATATTTTTTGCATACATTCCTCAATTGTAAAAGACTGAAGGCTTGTTGATTTTGGTGAAGATCGGTTAAGGGAAAGGGGTAGTTTACCTGCCACATTTTTTGTTTTAACAAGAGTAATTGTTTCTATGATGAACGATAACTGCCGCACATTTAAACAGGATCAAATAATTTTGTGGAAACCTTCCTCAATTGTAGATAACTCAACGTTTGTTGATTTTGTTGAACATCGGTTAAGGGAAAGTGGTAGTTTACCAGCAACACTTTATGCAAACAGAATCAACCAATTATTTACGTATGTGCCTGATGTGTAGAGGACTAAAGGCCTATTTATTTTGGTGAAGATTGGTTAAGGGAAAGGGGTAGTTTACCTGCCACTCTTAATGTTTTAACAAGAGTAATTGTTTATATGATGAATGATAACTGCCGCACATTCAAACAGAATCAAATAATCTTTTGCATGCATCCCTGAATTGTAGAGGACTCAAGAGGACTCAAGACATTTTGGTGTTGGTGAAGATCAGTTAAGAGAAAGGGGTAGTTTACCTGCAACGTTTTATGTGATAACTAGGTTAATTTTTTTTTATGACAAACGATAACTACCGTAAATTCAAACATAATCAAATACGTTTTTGCATACGTCCCTACGTTGTTGATGACTCAAGGCCTGTGGATTTTGGTGAAGATCGGTTAAGGGAAAGCAGTAGTTTACCTGCAACATTTTATGTTGTAAAAAGAGAAATTGTTTCATGACGAACTATAACTGCCGTAAATTCAAACAGAATCAAATAATTCAAATAATGTTTTACATATGTGCCTGAATTGAAGAAGACTTAAGGTCTATTGATTTTGGTGAAGATCGGTTAGGGGAAAAGGGTAGTTTGCCTGAAAGATTTTGTTGTTGTAACAAGAGTAAAGTACTTAATTTTGATAAATAAAATATCCTGATAAGAATATCTTAATAATCCACTGTAGAAACGTAGATGAAATATCTATAAATGAAGAGGCTAGTTGAACGGGGTGGGGGTAATTTTCTATAAATGAAAATTATAGTTGAAGTGGGAGGGGATAATTTTTTATATATGTACTACTTGTCGGCAACAAAGAAGTAGTTTGTTGTTAAAATTCCTTCCCGTCCTGTTTGGCCGTAGACCAAAGTTTTCTGCAAAACCAGACGTTTCGGCAGTGCCGTCGACTGCCATCATTAGTGAATATCGAGTGCGATAACGTGTGGTGGTATACTTTAGTGACCACAGTACTGTGGTTAAGACTGAAGCAATAAGTGGAAAGATGTAGTTAAAATATAAATCTTAGAACATGAAAGTCATGTATGGTTCTGCATACCGATATTTATATTTATTAAAGCATTTTCAATGCCCTTCTCTATGCATTGCATTTGTGCAAAGCTTGTAAATTTTTTTCAAATGCCTGCGCGTGACAGAGGACCTTGATATCTGTCGGCGAAGACCATCGTGGGATCCTCGCGATTTCTGTATTGCATATGTACTTGCTAGAAACTTACTTACTAGCCAACGCCCACCCTTGGCTGTAGAGCCATTAGGCGACGCGCTGACCAGTAGCGTCGTGCTTCGGCGATCTCGGTGTCCTCGTTGGACGGGGTGTGGTCCAAGGCCGGGCAGTCTTCGGCTTCCATCGTCGCGTGGCCGCACAGCTGGTACTCAGGTGTTGGCGCGGAGGCGGTGCAGATGTGAAGCGAGATAGTCCTGTCCGGTTTTTAGTCGGAAGTTGGCGACACACACTGCACGAGGGAGGTTGGGGTTGGTTGGACCGTCGGTGACGAGGCTTTCCCATTTTTTACCGGCGGCCGCCTCAGACAGTCTTCGCTTATTCCATATGCTGACGGCGGAGTTTATTTGAGCTTTGGAAGATTGTAGGGACTGCGGGCGGGTAGGCTGGGGTAGAGTTGTGCCTTGCTTGGCCAGTTTATCGGCCTCCTCGTTGTCCCAGATGTTGACATGACTGGGTATCCATTGGAGTTTTAGGATCCACCCTCGGCTCGCCAGGGTCTCCAGTTTCCTTCTACAATTGATAGTCCTTTGGCAGTCGGTTTGAAAGTTCCGTGATAGACTGCGTATTGCGGCCTGCGAGTCGACTAGGAGCACGTCTTTTGAAGGGGGAGTGATTTTTTCCAGTTCATCAACGGCAGCGTGAACTGCTTCGATTTCCCCATCGTAGTTACTAAGGGGGCTGCCCACGGCTAAGTGTCCTTGGAAAAGGCGGCTATAGTACCCAGCTCCTGTTTTTCCATTGCCCGGAATTGAAGAGCCGTCAGTGTAGATATGGATCCACTTTTGGTCGGGATAATCTTCGTGGGTGGTTTGCAAAGCTGATTGCTTTAGTTCTAAATCTGTGAATGCATGTTTAGGTGCTGAGTGGTTCTTAAGATGGTAGCTGGCTTGGGGTAAGAGACTGAAGAAGTCCTGATGGGTATTCAGCGGCGCTGTTTCTGTGAGGGCAATATCGTATTTTTCGGCGATATTTTTGTACATGGTTAATGGGGTTATTTGTGTCTTTAGCCTGGGAGTAGGTTGTCGGTAGTCGTTCCATAGACGCTTGTAGATACGCCTGGAGCGCTCCCAGAATCGCAGTGCTGACCTTTCTCTATATGACTGTAATGGTTCTATCTGGGTTTGTGCCTCCATGGCCTCGATGGGGGTGGATTTTGCAGCACCTGTTATTACTCTTAGGGCTGTATTTTTTGCGAGATCGAGTTTGTTTTGTACGCTGGCGCTTGCTGTGACGGTGACTTCGCTTCCATATTCTAGCATGGGTCTAATATATGCTTTATAGGTAGTCTTTGGGACATCTTGGTTAGCTCCCCACTTAGTGGCGGGCTAGAAACTGTGACTTACTGAGTTTAGCGAGTAGTTGCAAAAGAAAGTGGACTGTGAATATTTTAGCACGTATTTGGTATTTGGCAAGACGTGATTTGGTGAATTAGGCGTATGTAGTTTTAGACGATTAAATAAATTGAATTGTGTTAACACCTGTGTTTAACATTTTTTACATAACAATTTTCGTAGGGTCACAATGGAATTTTACGTGGCATATTTATCTTGGCCAGGTAGTAAAAACCTGTTCCATGTCAATTAAGATGGACCTTAACTTCGCAGTTTGGAACATTTATTTCAAAACCTACTTAAGATATGAAATCGAAATACACAAAACAGTGTGACCTCATTATTGTGTACTCGTATCGATAAAAGAATAGTTAGTTTAATATTTTAAACAAGTTTCTTACAAAGTATGTAAATCTTACTTCTATTTGAAACACACTAAGTATTCATATCAGACTGTTGTCTTAATTTTACGTTTATCATATACAATGTTATGAGATAATTATAACAAAAAAAGCTCTAAATGTTTGACAGGTTAGAGTAAAAATGTATATGTAACTAAATCTAAACAAGATTATTAACACAAAATTTCGTTCAAAGTTTAGAATATTTTTTTCCAAACGCAATCCTGCACTATACTTTTTTTAATTACTATAATCTTTTCCCACGTTTAGCTGTCCTCTAATTTTTCGGTATTAGTCTTATTTTGTTCTTGAAGCCTTAATTTATCAAAAAGAAACTTTTAAAATAATAAAATGTTTACAAAGGGACATTCATTTCTTAATTTAAATCATAAAGAAGTCCGAAAGGGATTAGAAAAAAATAATATACACGGAGAAGAAGCAATGAAAGAGACATTTTTCGGGCAAAAATGTTAAAAATGGAAGGAGTCCAAGGTAGGAGAGAGAAAAACGCAGGTTCAAAGTGTACTGAAGACAGGAAGAAGAGACACAGTGAAAAGATGAAAGAATATTGAAGAAAAAGAAAAGAACAAAGAGTAAAGAATCGAAATTGGCATGTGGTAATTAGATGGCAGATACAACAAAAAAAATATATTTACGAAAAGCAGGTCGAGTGAGTTGATGGGTACACACAAATGTAAACTTAATACTATAAACGGTAAAGTGTTTAGTAATTTTAAACAAGCCTGCGCACAGACAGACACACACGCACACACATTCACATTTTTCTTTATCCAAGCTTTTAAATTTATTCTAACTCTTATTCCACACTTTGGCCTGTTGTTCCGTTATCACAAATATAATGATTTTTTCCAAAAAATATAAAATAATATCATACCTTCAGAAAAACGTTTTGTAGCACTATTTATTCGCATGCTTTACTAAAAGTTTCGTAAAGTTGCACTGACTGAAATACAACTAGAAGTACCAACGTAACCTGTTGAACTACTGAAACTAACATATTTCTCTGTGTTCAGATGTATTGTCTCCCAGTTTTACAATATGTGTACAGCGATACGAATATTTTAGCAGCATCAACTTAATAGACAAGTAAATGATAAATTATTTGATTATTTAAAAAATGAAGTTGTACACATCGTGGAAATAAATGAATATGAATGTCTAAAGTAATCGGTCTTCTGCAGCAGCATTCTGTTGTTTTTTGCATAACCACGTAGTTAGAATATTAAACTGAGATCCTGAATGTAACGGTTAACACTTAGCGATTACCAACTACGGACATGGGTCTTATGAAACGCAATTAGATCGGCTTAAGTATTCTGCATTGATTCAGAGTCGATTTTGGGATTATTAAAGCCGCTTTACTCTTTATTTAATAACGTACTTCTTTTCTGGTGTCAATAATTCGTGTGTTGCCAAACATATGTGTTATTTCTTTTCATTATATAGCCTAAGTACATTTCTCTGAATGCAAACAAATCCAAGTAGGGCCTACATGCGGTAACGTTTCATCTTTTTATTCGTGTAGTGGCGGTCATAACTGGATTATGCTGTTTCTTTCTTTGCTAGATAATGTGATAATGTTAAATTTATTTTCTTAGTAAATCATAATTGTTATAAGTTA
Organism: Magicicada septendecula; assembly: GCA_034769895.1. Taxonomy (NCBI): domain Eukaryota; kingdom Metazoa; phylum Arthropoda; class Insecta; order Hemiptera; family Cicadidae; genus Magicicada; species Magicicada septendecula. Next base: position 319,173,210 of record CM068373.1, on the reverse strand, counting down.
AGTCGTGCTGAACGAGTGCAGGAGTAAGAAATAAAATCGGCACACACAGTTGCCACGGTTCTAATCTATTTCTTGAAAAATGTGGGTTGAAGGGCTACTGGTTTTGACGATTATGTAATACATTTAATACTGTAAGTTCCTTCATAATTTTGATAGTATGGTATATCGTAATTTAGTTGGTATTATAACAGACAGTCGCCTCCTGACAAATTTATCATTTTAAGATATTCTGAAGGTAGTTAAAGAGTGACAGAGGATACGAGCTCCAGATGAACCAGGTGAGTTTGAGGGTTCAGCTAATCGGAAAGGCGATGATTCCAGCAAGAGTTGGTTCAATAAGTGTCACTAGTGAATTAGTGAAAGGTCAGGTAGAGCTACTTAATTGTTTATTTCCGCCGCGGTTTGCTGTAATTACTTATATTATGTGTACGAGAGTCATTTGAAAAGTTCGTGGAGCGACATCTGCAGCTTAGGGGTAGAATACAACTGTTCGTGTGTTGTAAGATTCATATTTCTTGTAAACACTTGTCAATTTCCAGATTACCTGCTAATTTATTGATTGTTTACCAGCTGTTTGAAATTTGCGTGTCACGCGTGTTTTAAAATGTAGACAAAACATCGTGCTATGATTGAATTGTTTGTTAAAAAAGCATATTAGTTCTTGGTATCCAAGTCACGTATGAATAGTAAATTGTAGATAAATAAATCACCTTATATCCGTCGTGTGACTTCGTTACGTCGATTAAAATGACGCGTTTCGGAACATCTGCACCATCATCAGATTAAATCGCTCTATTGAGGTCGTTAATAGTTAAAATCACATGTTACACATAACTGTCCACTATGTAATTCACTCGTTTTCTAAATGGTGCGCACCACGACGAAGCCGATCGGACACTCATGATTCCAGAGTGTCCGATCGGCTTCGTCGTGTTGCGGACCATTTAGAAAGCGAGTGAATTACATAGTGGACAGTTATGTGTAACATGTGATTTTAACTATTAACGACCTCAATAGAGCGATTTAATCTGATGATGGAGCAGATGTTCCGAAACGCGTCATTTTAATCGACGTAACGAAGTCACACGACGGATATAAGGTGATTTATTTATCTATAATTTACTGTTAAAAAAGGTCTAGCGCCAATGGAAATTCACAAAGAGAATGGTAAATATGTTAGGAGATGCTACGCCTTCAAAACAACGACTTGTAAGTGGGTGTAAATGAACCAATTTCTCGAATTTAAACGTGGCCGTACGGACATTGACGATGATCCTAGTAGGGATGGATCGCCCAAAAAGGTGTAATCATTCCAGACACAATTCAAAAATTTCATACACCATATTGGAAGACCGGCTATTGAGATGAATGACATTGCTGAGATCATAGGCATCTCACATGAGTGTGTGTATCATATTTTACCTGAAGAACTTGCAAAACGTTTGTGCAAGCTGGGTGCCGCATTTTGAGTTGTCCGCTTTTTAGGGCGTTCGCGCGGGGATAACCTTCACAGTTCGTATGGCCACGTTTAAACTCCAGTGCTCACTTACAAGCGATGGTTTTTAAAGATGCAGCATCTCCTACCACATTTAACATTTCCTTGTAGACTTCCATTGGCTATTTTAAACAAAGAATTCGTGTTTTTGCCCATTTATCAAAACACGCTTGACACGTAAATTTTAAACATCTAGGTAAGTAATGAATAAATTGACAGATAGATTTCAAAATTAATAGGCATTTATGTGAAATATAAATCTTACAACACAGAAAAAGTTTAGATCTACCGCTAAGCTGCAGCTGACTCTCCGCGAACTTTTCAACTGTCCCTCGTATACTGCGTAATGGAAAAGGTGTATTTCTGAGAGAGAACTATTGTAATAATTGTGGCAATGTTACGGAGAAGTATTAATAAAATTTGTGAATACCGATTTCTCTTATGTTTAATAATGTACTTCATTTCATATTTCATTATTTCATAATGTATTTATTTCAATGCGTAGTTGACATAATTATAATATTCAACAATTATAATTTATACAATATTACAATTTACAATATTCATAATATAATAATCCTTTAATTATATTTATAAATAATTATAGATGCAGTCATCGAATCCATATTGGAATAGGTACAGACAGCAAAAGCTTACAGATTGTCGGGATGTTCAAATACATGCATTATTAAAAGTTATTAGTTATTATTATTAGATAATATACTATTATTACACGAATAATCATTTTCCTTAATCTAACCGCATTTGTAGGCCTATGTAGTAATTCACTTTGTCAACTTTGAAACACTAATTTTACATAAAAGTTACATTTTTGCTGTGCCTTTAACAAAATTCTATGTCAACGCATTATAGAAAAATTGGCGTCTCAGAGCGAAAAAGTGAGACCCAAAATTTTAGCTTATGTTCAACACCAGGCTGCCAAGGCAAACGAATATGAAAATGAAACTAAATATGAGTATGAAAACGAATAACATATACCTAAAGAGATAAATATAAATATGACAGTAACACAAATGTTTATTTATTTGTAAATAATGTAGACGTGAGGTAAACCCAAAAACAATAAATATGAGGGCCTGTGAGCGCATGCGGAGCTGGTCTCGTCCGCTCCAAATGCGCACGTGCGTCAATGGGCGATAGCCTATAAGTGAAGACGTGGTCGTGGTGATTGCTCGTGAGATTTTGTCGTTCCAAAATTGTCGTCAGGAGATAACAACCTGACAACTCAGCGACTCGACAACAGTCAACACATTTACTGTCGATTTACCCCTGCTTGGATACACGGCGGTTACTCTCTCGATGCTTGCAAAGCGAATATTGTTCACGTACGAGCCAACATGTTGCTTGAATTTCCGTGAATCCTCGTTTGTGTCCACGAGTGTTCTGTATTACGGCATTTCTCACGCGCATTACCGGCTTCCGCCCCGAGATGGGCAGGCAGTAAGAGAGAGACCTGAGTTTACGCGTTTGGGCGACATTATATTTTATCTGCCAACACACAGACACACGCCTCCACTCGATCCAATATTTGACATTTTTGCACGCGTGTCGGAAATATTCATCATTTGAGACTGTTATTGATATATCAAACGATTAAAATAATTAAGAGTAATAATTGTTGTATCATGTGTTAAAACCTTTCTTTTACATTCAAGTATAATATGCCTATTAAATTTTACAAATTTTGCGCCTCCGCCCGTGTGTCTTTCTGCCGTCATGTTTCTACTGACATAAAGAACGTTGATAAGATAATTACAAATTGTTTATTTAGCTTATGTAATAAAACAAATTTTGAATTTATTCTTATAATAGCTTGATGATATTCTTTTTTTTTAATTTTTTTAATTACCGTACTTTAATGTTAATTTAAACTTGAATGTACATGCTTTTACTGAGAACTGTCTACAGAACAGCTATATAAAGACTCACTGAAAAAATACCACCCTCAGCGGATATAATACCACATACTGTATAATTATGTGGATATAAAATTGTTTAAAAATGAAAATTTATTTCTATTTGGTATTTTTTCATATGATTAATTAGTATAAATGTCTGCACGAGTGTGGATTTCTATCGCAATATTACGTTCTGTTTTATGGCTTTATAAATTTTAAGGTGTATGTACGATCCTTAGGCTACTGTACTAACCTACCTTTGTAGAGGGTAACTCAACGCAATTAATTACAATGATTTACGTTTCCTTGTGTCACGCATATTTGTGTTTAGATGTGATTACGTTGTACCACGGAATCGCAGCTTCATTAGTAGTCTTTAAGATGTACGTGTTTATAATTGCGCTACACAATAATATGGCCCGATATCTTCATAATAATAATCCTAATCCGTTACAATTATTTCACAAAAAATCCTGGAATACACATTTTTGTATTTGGGTATTTAAAGTAGACTACACATTTGGCCAAGTAACAAAAGTCTTGCAGCAAAGTTTGTCAATTCTGGGACGCACTCGCATATAACTTACCATATAACGCACTTTCGTACACTAAACCGTTCATGAATTTAATAACACACTGAATTTTAATATACAGTTAATAAAAAAAAATACTAACGGCCCAGACATGCACACGCTGATATCTATATATTATATATTATTTTATTATAGATTATACATTATACATGTTATGTCTTTAGATTTATTATAGAATGGCACACTAGAGAGGTAAAACTTTCGGGGACAATGCTGACTATTACGTACTTTTATGTACACTTTGAAACGGAAAGTGTAGGCTAACTAGGACGTTCCAAGTATTACATAAAACACGTACACCTTATTTTAAACTTAATTTATTGTGTCAGTTTTGAAAAATTCAATATTTCTTCTACAGACTTTTTTCATATGCACATGAAAAATAAAACACGGAAAGATACCCGAATGAAATTTTTTTAAACTGTAGCTGTCTACACATTGCTGTATGCTTGTGAGACATGGACTCTTAGTAAAAGGGACGTGCAGAGGACTCGGGCAGCCGAAATGAAATTTCTAAGAGGGACGCAAGGTTGTTATCTCTTGGATCAGAGAAGGAACGAGTATATTAGAGGCGATTTAAACATTGTATCATTGCACTAGATACAGAAGGAGATGGCGTGAACACTTGAATCGCATGCCTGATATCCGTCTACCTGTAGCTGTCTTGGGTTATCACCCTACTGGGAAGAGAGATATCGGTAGACCAACGAGGAGATGGGTTCCGGAACAGGTCTAAGGCCTAGTCCTTGGAGTGGTGGTGATTACTTTGATTTAATCGTAAAGGAGGCTTGTTTTATTTTCTGCATACTGTGATTAACAGATAGGGACTGGAAAACAAGAATACAATATGACAGTGGTTTCCAAACTTCTCAGTCCGCGACCACCCCTCAAAAAATTAAAAATTTCACACACCCCGTCTGAGTTATAAAATAAAACAAACAGTAAATATGATACTGACTCTTATATTTTAATTAAAATGTATTAAAATCAAAATTCTCTTAATTTGCAAAATTACAATATTAATGATATCAAACATACGCTTATTTATTGTGAACAATGAGGCTGCCTTTGAACAATCAGCTCTGCAATATTAGATTCCAATACTAAGTCACTCTCAACATCAAATTTATTTCTTAACTTTGCCAACCTCGGCTCTACCTTTTCAGCCACACGTGTCGAAATCAAGCTGATTAGGCGTAAAACCAATTACACGGAATAACGTTTTGCTTAGATACAGTGCTTATATGCGAGATACAATGCATATAGATGGACTAAAATAGCGCGATATGTTCTGTGTTGATGCGGCGCTCTAGTCAGTTCGGCTGACAAACAGATCTGCTACACGACATTGTTTAATTGTTTAAAGACATTATTAAAGCCAATAGTTTAAAATTACTTTTACAATTACAATTAGTTTGAACCAAAAAAAAAAGAAATACTGGAATCTGCTACGAATTGTTTTAAGTTTCTAAAATTTAGATTTTAGACTAAGTTATAAAAAATTGAAGAAATTTACGGTATATTCTAATTTTTCTTAAAAGTGCCCGCGAAGGTTCGCGGACCTAACTGTGGGAACCACTGCAATATGACATTTTGTTAGAAGTAAGTTTAAAAGCTTTTAAATATATATACATTTTTGAATTTGGGAGTGAGATGACAAAGTTATTAAAAATAAAGTACAGAGAAAGGAAAGCTAAGTTGGCAGGAAGCGGTGGGTGTAACACAAAATTTACTTTTTTTGCGTAACTAATTTAAAGACGTCGCCGAGTAAAACCTAAACAATACAAAAATTTACTTGCTTTATGGTGGCACTTAGTATATAGTTCAGCTATTTAGGAAAGTTGCACACACAAGGAAATCATATAAGCTGCAGTGGAACTGTAAAAATTAAACTTAGTATAAATATAGAATTTATATGCTAAACTGCTATCAATCTATAAGCTGTACAAGCTGCCACTAAGATTGAAGAAATAAATGATAAAAGAGAAGACACTTCCCACAATGGCGCACAGGACATTACTTTAAACACCCCAATTATGTTGGAAGACAGAAGCAGTGTTTCGAAAACTTGTAATCAAAAGAAAATAAAAATATAAGACTTCAATATCCAAGTTGTGTTAACAGAGGGAAGAAATAACGGCTATTTCTGATAATTGTGAATACGAAAATGACGAATGTCGTGTGTTCGAAATCTGAAAGAATACTGAGTTTTTTCTTTGGGTCAGCACTCAAAAATATTCATGGAGTTTAAAATAATCATCCTGATTGTGAAACGAGAAAGCAAACGGTACTTAGAAAGTTGTAGTAACGGAATAATAATAATAGTAATAACAATAATAATAATAATAAGACACTTGCCTCTAAAGAGTCAAACTATTTTACTGATGAAATTGGAATTACTCCATGGAGCCGGTTTGCAACTGAAGAATTTCCTGTTTAGCACTAATTACTCGTTAAAACGCGTAAGCTGTACTGAAGGTGTACTTTTCCGTCGTAGCCTACGTCCGTTCTTTCAACTGGCGTACCATACTATATTTTGTTGTTGTATATAATCCGAGGTAATGCGCATTACCGTGGTTCATCCAGTTGCATTGACTACTAAAACTCATAAGCCATTATGACTCAACATTGAATACTGATTGTCCATTGTACAGGTCAAAGACATTTATTTTTCTGAACACGAAGTCTCTAAAGTCACTTGTTATGGAACTCAGCTTTAAATACAATCACACAGACTAGCAATAGTTGTACCTTCTTCAGGATTTTTTCTCATAACAATGTGTGCTGAAAATTTTTGTAATTTGTTTTGATTATCCTCAAATCTTTGAACTTTCATACATGTTATGAAATGCAGATATTAAAATGTTAAACTGTTTGATTTCATATAAACGCAGTTTTTAAGAAAACACAATTATAACTTCTACTATAGTACGAAAAATATACTTTTTGTAACTCCACTTTATTTCGTTAAAATCGTACACATTATTAAATATTACGATCGATATGTTGTTAACAAGCTCTTATGAGCAGATATCGAGATCAGTAGTAGAAGACATCATTTTAAGAACATGAACAGAAACGTTCAAAAATTAAAAAAAATTAACGTAACTTGCTTTACATTTTTTATGACCTTGCACCATGTGAAATAAAAAAAAATGGCAGTTGGAACCTGTTAAAGCTACAAACGTAAGTGTTTGTTATTATTACCTTTATGTTTAAACGAAAAGGAGACTATTAAAATATTCAGCAAAGTCAAGAAAATACTACTAGAATTGTTGATCTGAATATGTCAACTGAATGAGAATCGATTTTCTGCACTACGACTCTTTTCACTTATACGAAAATATAGGAAGTCGTAGGAAACGAGGAATTATTTCTACGTAACACCAGAAAAGAATTCTTCTTATAAATTTTGTGCTACATGATGTTTTACGAAATGGTATCATAAGATGATTATAAACGGGTTTCATTATTTTGGATATTTCACTTTTATATTGTTACGACATTACAGATCATGCTACGTGTTTCTCGGCTATTCCAGCGGAGTCCGGCTTTAATGTGTGTGTGCGTACGTATTGCTGCTACTTTGAGATGAGAGACAATTACGTGACACTTGTCACGAGTCCGCAACGAGACTTTTCCAGATCTTACCGGTCCGCGCGCGCTGTGTTCAAGGCCGCAATCAATTACGTTCTAGTGTTTTCTAGTACTCGCATATTATGGAATATGGTGGAATCTCAGCGGGGTATAAACACAAGACTTCAAGTTTGAGTTGCGATTTATACCAGTACGGTTCGAAATATTGTGGTAATGTGTTATGTGTTTATAATTGTGCGGTGCAATTGTAATACAATTGTGTTTTATATTAGTTGACATTTTTATTGCGTGTAAACAATTTTCATTTGATTTGTTGTAAGAGATTGTCTTGTTGATCACAACCTGTTTAATTGTGACAATTAAAGCTGGTGATCAGAGTCTTAATTGGTGTTTTGAATTTTGTTTTCCACTGTACCATCCGACGATCAGTAGACCGTCGTAACAATATATTTCGTGCTTCTTACTAGACAAAACCATTATGAAGTCTTTGCTTACAAGTAACAAAACAAACTTGAGTACTAACCGAATTTCATAAAACTATTCTGAACTGCCCAATATTGAATCGTGTGTGCCAACCAGTAATTGTACGGTAGATTGTTAAACTAAAATTACGTTTTTTATTCTCCTTAACAAAAGAGCAACGGACCGAGGTGTGAAGATGTCATTACACCATTTGTAACTGTCACGCGGAAGAATGGAGCTTTAAAAGCGACATGTGATTGAAAGTTGAAGTTGGGCTGAGTGATAACCACCGAATTTATAAAGCATTGGACGCGGCGGAATGAATGTCCACAACACAATAGTCTGACGAGTGTCGACGGCATCGGATAACAATTTTGTTCTCGTCTGGCTTGCGACTGCACGCGCACTGTTTCTCACACCAAAACCGACCCTAAAAGAGAGAGGATTTAATATTTGAATACGTGTGATTATGTAGTTGATATGCATCCGAAATCAGTGGTAATTTCATTGATATGTGAGATACAGCCGAATGCTGCCGCTCACCACAACTAATAAGCATGGATTGTTTAAATAAATGTCATTTGCTTCAGCTGTCCGAGACAGTGTTACGAGCCTTATTATTACTGGGAACTCTGCACACCGACTTTGCATTATTCATTCTTGTTTTTAGAATCAGAGCAGTTTATTAACTCTACCTGGGATACTTCACATGCGGCGAGCAAGGGTTACCCTACATACAGGTGTACTGTATCGGAAAATTGGTTCGCGCGGACTACTCGGACTCTTTCTGAACCGCCCCTGCAGCACGCACAAAATGAAAAAACTATAAATTTTAAAATAAACATACCAATTTAAAAAAATATATGAAAACATTTTTTTAGGTGTTAATAAATTAATTCATAAATTATTTTACTGCTCGCATTGGAATGAAAGATTGTACCTTTAAAATCTAACGTGCACAGTAGTTATAAGTTTTAAAGGCAAAGTAGAAATAAAAATTTTTGTGAATCACTCGAAATGCCATCAATCGGTCTCCAACGTAAGTAGTCACTCAGATATTGGACTGGGTGTCCAGTTCTATCAAATATAACATATGACCACTCCTGACATTTTTTAAGAGACACATTTCAGTTTTAGTAAATGTAAAGTAAATTTAAAATTTATCTTATACTTATTGATCGATCGTCGCTAAAATTTGTTTATCGACGCTCACTACTATTTTAAAGATGTAATCAAGAACTAACCTCTTTTACAAAATTTTACAAAAATAACTAACCACTAACGAAAGTTATAATGCGTTTTGTAAACAATTTTATTAACTACCATAAGTTTTATATAACATAAATTTAATTAAGTAACATTAATTTTCAGATAACTAAAATCAACCGAAATTGTAACTATCTTACGAGACGCAGTGTGATTTATGACTTACATTTGTTTTGGCAGCTGTGGAATTTTTGGGTTGATACTGTTGTTCAGTGGTAGGCGTTGTCGTCACTTGTCTCCAGCTCATTTCGCGACTTACTCTTTTCATCTCTTTACTTTCACTCTCCTACGCGCAGTAAAATGTTGTTTACGTTGAACTTTATTAGCTAGAATAAATGAGTATGGGTTTTATATTTTATCTTGGTAGCCTAACGGTCCAGTTTTTAGTTTCTAGCATTTTAGATAGGCCATGACTTTTGTTTCTTATATTGTCATTTTCTCGATTTCTTCAGCCGCCATTTATTTGGCATTAAATTAGCGTCGATATTTGGTGTCTTACGTTTTTCAAAATTTATACGGAGAAAGGAATATAGATTTGGAAAAAATGTGCAAGAACATGGGAATTCCATTTGATGGTGATACAGTTTATTCATTGCAGTTTGCTGATGACCAATTAGGCCTACTTTTGTCCTATTTTAAAGACATAGAGTACATGACTAGAAAATTAATACAGGAATATCAGAAATTGTGAAAAAAGGTAAACATGAATAAATCAAAATACATGGCAATAGGTGACCTTTATCAAGACTTGATGTTGGAAGAAGGCATGGGGAAGATATCATATAAAGAGGAATACAAGTATTTAGGGGTGAAAATTATGGCCAGTGGGAAGCAAGACAAAGAAATACAATCCAGAATTAATTTAGAATAGACGGATATATCTAGATTAAATGGAATCCTGTGGGATAAGCAAAATTACACAGAAACTAAAAGAAAAATACTTAGAACCATTGTTAAAAGTATCATTTCTTACGGCTCAGAAGTTTAGACTACTAATAAACACACAAGAACAAAATTAATGACAGCAGAGACGGACTTTTAGAGACGTTTGGCAAAAGTATCCAGACGTGAGAAAATTAAAAATGAAGTCATTAAGGACAGAATGAATGTGAAAAATTTAATTGTTGATTATATCCAAACAAAAAGATAAAATGGTATGGACACATGAAAAGAATGACACAGGAGAGATTGCTAAGGAGAGTTATGGAATGGATCCCACTAGGAAGGACGAAAAGAGGAAGACCACCTGTCACCTGGATAGAAGAAATTCAGACTATATTGAGGGAACGAGAAATTGAAGAAGATCTTCGGATTGACAAGCAGCAGTGGAAGATGAAAATTCAATCACTTCTGTAATCTTTGGTTCCCGAAAATGTGTAAATATTGTACAGCCGGAATAATAACAAATATTTAGTGGCTTGGTATCCTTATATTTCTCGCACGTTACTGTTGTTTCAGAAAGATGGTTCTGCTCTTATACCTTACACATAGTTATAAAAGTATACATGATAATAAAGAGATACTGCTTATTGATTGTCAATAACTCCAATTATTGAGTTATCAATTCAACTCCACGTTTTTGGCACTTCTCTGTCTGTCTATCTGTCTATTCGTCTGTGTGTATATCTGTTTGGGGATTCACGATACCTTTTGAATATATCAACTGATATATATTGTAAAACTTGGCACGGTGTCCATACTAATAATAGGAGCCCAACGGACCCCTGTTGTTGTTGAGAGTGCTCTCTACGGGAGGCAAAAATCTAAAATGCTCAGCATTGTAAAAAAATCGATGTGTGATATCAAATTAAACAAACGTTTTTACGATGATCCGAATATAACGTCCATTTTTCAATATTCTAACATATGAAAATGGACCCCGTTGCCCAAAAAGTCGGTGAAAATTTATACTATCATGGAAAAAATCCATGTGAGTTATCAGATTAAAGACAATTTAACCAATATCTGAATACAGTCTGTAGTTTAAAAAATGTAAAAATATTAGGACAACAGGCCCTAAAAAGGATTACAAATTTCAAACATTATTTAAATCCAGCGGGTACCAGACTGTAGGGAACATGAATCAAATTCGTTCGCTAGATTTTTTTTTAATTCTATGGGCACCACAGATCTAAATTTGAACCTAAAAGTTTTAGAAAATTGTAAAAAGTTATGTATCACGTTATGAGGCGTATTCAAAATACATTCGTTCTCCGTATTAACTTAACGAAATTATATGTAACAAATTTTTGAAAAATTCCTTGCAAATTTTGGATAGCCTTCAAAAAGTGTGTAGGTTACATTTTAGAGAAAACGTTATTGTTATCAGTTGTGTAGAGTTGCGTAAAGTATTAGATATAGCTTGACAGACACCTACGGAAACATAAGTACATTTAAGAGCTAAAACTAAATTATTTGGCATTTAGGCGTTATGGCTATAAATTTAACTAAAAATCCTTCTGCGATAGTTTGGAATATTTATTGATTACTATATTTAATTTGTACAATGAATTTACCTCAAGATATTTCTTTCCTTATTAGGAACATGTTTTGGGTACCATTGTGTACCCATCCTCAGCCTTCCGGATTTTGTGTCTGGTGAAATACACGTGTGTTGACTGGTTGTTATTGTGGCTTCCTGTTGGCTTCTGGTACTTTAAATTGGTATTATTGTGTGTGATTGTGGTGTATGTATTAGTATTTTGTGTTTACGATGTTGAGTGCTTTGAAAATTGTGTCACGTTTTGTATTGATTTGTATTTGTTCAGGTATTAGTTTGTATTGTGTTTTATGTTTGTACATTTGTAAATTTTCCCAAATGTTCATTATGGGGCCTCTGTGTGGTACGTGTTTTATTAGCGTCATGTTGGTTATGTTTGGGAATTCATGTCCAGTGTTTATTGCATGTGTGGCCAAATTAGATTTGTATATTTCTGGTTTTTGTATGCGTTTAGGTGTTCAAAATAACGTTTTTTCAGTTGTTTTTTTGTTATTGATAATTGTATAATTGTCTGTTTTACAATTGCTATTTTATCGCTGTTCCACGCCATTATAGAAATTATTCCGATTAGCTCTTTCAAGCTTCACAGCTCATCGTCACATCGTGAAGCTTGAAAGCGCTAATCGGAATAATTTTTCTATAGTGGTGTGCAACAGTAATAATTCTGTTTGTGATTATAACCAATAACAACTTTTTTTACTTACATTTCTATTTTATTAATAAAAAAGGGTCGTGGTTTTTGTATTTCATTTGATAAATGGAAAATTCTCTAATATTGAAATTTACATAATAATAAATGTATTTCGTTCAAAAATTGAGCAAGTTCTTCGTCATGGAGAGCTTTTGCTAGTTAGTAATAATTTTTACAATATCTGGCTAGAATATTTACGTATCCATATTTACAAGCAGGAATTACACTGTTCCACGGCTATAGAATAAATTCACGATTAGCGCTTTCAAGATTCATCTTCTCCCGATTTGATGATGAGCTGTGAAGCTTGAAAGGGTTAATCGAGAAGTTATTCTACATTAGTATGCAACAGTGTAATTTCTGTTTGTGTTTATAACCACTAACACAATATATTAATTAAATATCCATATTTATAGTATACACAAAAGGATATAATTCTTTTAAGCTATAGGCTACATATCTTTAAAACATTTTTAATTTCGAAATAAACTACAAAGCAGACCCACAAATTATTATAGTTCAAAAAATAATATAATTCTTTACTGAGACATAAAATTATTGACGAAGAGGTAACGTTTAAGCATAGGGATTTATTAATATTTATATTATTCATTATTAATAATTTCTTGTAGAAGAGTTCTTATCTAAACTTCCGTTGTAAAATACCACCGAGACGACTAACAATGGCGCAAGTGATACAGATTGCATCTATAAGCTGCTTAACTCGTCTTGCGGAAAGTTTTCTTAACACCGATACGAGATCCAGTCAAAGTATGATTATTACAGTTCCGCACTTCAGAACTTCACTGTATTAAGTTTCTAATTGGTGATGGCTTTCCGTTACGAAGTCTTCATTTGAAACTAGACTTTTGCAACTCGTAACATTTGTTGCATTTTGTTGTTCTGTACCCAATCCTTTCTTAAAAAGTAGTTAATTGGCTTGTTCAAAAGTTACCGTAATGCAAAATGACGCTAACCAGCTGTTGTTTCGTGTTAACCGAATTTCTTGTTAAACGGACAAAAAATGAAATAAAATGAGATAAATGAACAAAAACTCTATACATTGTGTATTAACATAAAGTAGTAAAGAATATTCAGAAGGTATTTACATATAAACATTTTATTTATCTTACTGAATAATTTTTGGATAATTTTTGCAAAAAAAATCGGTTATTTTTTTTCTTAAAATTAAGTATTGTTTCGACATTACAGAACAATCTACGTGTTTATCGAATGTTCCAGAGGAATCCGGCTGTAATGTGTGTGCGTACGTGATTTTCAACGCGTTAGCTATACTGTGCCAGAAGTCGCGCAGCCGCAATGAATTACTGTGTCAAGGCCGCAACTAATTACGCTCAAATGTTTTCATTTATTGATAATGCGTAGTATGGAATATTCTGGTATTTCGGCGTAGTATAAATACAAGTACTCAGCGACGTTTATTTCATTTTCAGTTGCGGTTTATTGGAATGCAGTTCGTAGCACTTGAGTCAGTTATTGTCGGGCAGCTACTCTGTGCGTGCAAGTGGTTATTAGTGAAAATTAAGTATTGTGGCGAAGTGTTATGTGCTTTATATTACAATTGTATGCGGGACAATTGTAATACAATTGTGTTTTATAGTAGTTGACATTATTATTGCGTGTGAACAATTTTTATTTGATTTAGTGTAAGAGACTATCTTGTTGATTACAAACTGTTTAATTGTGATAATTAAAGCTGGTGATTAGTGACGTAATTGGTGTTTTGTATTTTGTTTTCCACTGTACCATACGACGATCAGTAGACCGTCGTAACAGTATACCCGTACTTACACTGTAGCTGTTCTTCACTTATTCTTACGTCAATGTAAAATTTTCATTTTCTTTTCATACGATTCTGCACTACTTTATTTTCAACAAACTGTTCTAATTTATCAATGCAGTCAAACATTTTACCTTCCGAGTTGGCTTCTGCAAAAAAGAAAAACGACAGCATATCGGTAGCGGTAAGAACTCGTCAATTTTCACTGTCATTTTCCGCCTCAAGTTCGTCGGCAACCTCAGTACTTTCACACTTTTTAACTAGCACTGTTTAGGGCGTGCATGTATGGATTTATTTAATAATCCGGCTATGAAAAGCCAGCAACAAAATTACTACAACTAAATTTTTCGTGTTAACTGCTATCTTGTAGGTAAATCTTTCATGTTAATCGTACAAATAGTAATTGTAAAATAAAAGCAACAATCGGGACCTGAGCCATATTTCGTGTTAACCGACACTTTTTGTTAACCGTTTTCGTGTTAAACGTTTCCCACTGTATTTCTTGAAATGTGACTGGAGTTCCGGAGGTGTGTCTGGACAACAAATACCAGAGTTGTAGTCTTTTCATGATCGGAATCCGCCGATCCGAAATAGTTGTGAACCATCTATATACATAAAAATCAAAGTCTGAGGATTTATGTGTACTGAATACAAATCCACACCGTTACATCGATTGCCACCACATTTTGCACAGGTAACGTTTGACACAAGGAAAAAAGCACTGTCTAACTTGGAAATTTATATTTTGCCCCGTTTGCACGATTTAGTCCCTTTTGATTACGCCTTTTCGTTGATGCGTATTAGGATGTCAAGAACACCAAGGAGTCCAGAATTAATTACCATAGTAACAAGTAAATAAACAAATGATATTTAGCGCCATCGGAACTATACCTTTATCCGTTCCTGCATTTTTTAATATTTTTAATATGCGATTGTATAGATATTTATTTTGTAGTTTTGTATACAGATACGTCTGTATGTTTTTTTTGTCTTAAACGATTATAAAATTTACGTTTATACGTATTTATGATGATGAAATGAATAAGTAAGTATTTAAATATATTAAATACCGCTACTAAAGATGTCAAAACACCATGGAGACCAGAATTACGTAATTACCATAGTAACAAGTTAATAAACAAAAGCTATTTAGCTTCATCGGAACTGTAAATTTATCCACTCCTGCAGTACATTTTTGATGTTTTATATAATATGCAGTTGTATCGACATATTATGATGTGGAAAAGAAGAAGTGTACTAATTGTAAATTGTCCTATTACTTAATGCAAAACGAAAATACGTGTTGTTTTCATGTGTGAGGTTAGGTGGCAACGGTTTTTGGTTTTTAGTTTACTGCTGAAATAAATAAAAGCCATGGTACAGGAAAACATAATGTTTAATGTGTTATACAATGCTTCTAACACAGTAACACTTAAAATAAAGAATTTAATGTTTTTGATTTAAAAGGTAATTTATAAATATCTCCAAAGGCTTTATAAACGTGTACTTTTAAATCTCCAAAGGCTGTTGCGCCAACATAATAATTTAGTAAAAGTTAAAATAGTACAAGTGTTGAAAACAGCTTTGGAGAGAATTTGACTAATGAGTACAAAATTGTTGTACGAGCTGACAGAACGCCATATAGACATAGCCAATAAAAATTATGTTAAAATACTTATTAAAAGTCAAATATTTGCGTGCAAAGCCGCTGGTAACAGCTTGTAGAAATATAAAAATTAAATGTTCCCCAAATTTCAAAATTCTGTAGTGTTATCCTGAAATTATGCCATCCTGGATGCTTTACCTGCCTATTCTGGTGGGAGCGGTAGGCAAGCTAAGTTTAATGCTGGGAATTACATCAATGCTGGGTTGACTAAACAAAGCTTTCTTTCCCCTTCATCTTTGATAATACAGTAGAGTCTTGCTAATCCAGACTTGATGGGACTGGACCCCGTCCGGATCACCGAAAGTCCGGATTGAACGGAATCAGCTTTAAAACGTCTGTAAAACAAGTTTTAGATGAGTAAAACTACTAAAATCGATGTTTTTTATCATAAAAATAACTTTTTCAGTCTCAATACTACAAAGTAGGCCTACATTTTTAACGTGCGAATTGATTTAGGATAAAAAAAAAACATCTTATTGATTGAAATTCAAAGTTTATTGATTGTACGGTACTAAAGAAAACTACAGTACATTACTGTTGCATAATTAAAAAGTGTAAAAACGAAATAAAGTTTAAATTCTGTACAGGACTGTAAGATAAAATGAAACTATATGTACATGTACATATGTATGTACTGTACAACTGAAAACAAGAATTAAGTATTTGAACTCACTTGAAAAAGTCTGTAATGTTCTTTTGTTTTAATAAAGATTGACGTCGTTTCGCCGTGCGATCTCGTAGGCGCCTCAAGGTCAGTAGCTCAGCAGACGATGTGTCGCTTTGTTTCTCGAAGTAGGTCATCAACCCCTTCAGCATTGTAGTCGCTTCACCATGAGTTGGGCTAGCTGATTTCTCCGTACCGTCATCGTCATCTTTCGAACTGTCAATTTCTGTTGCCGTGTTTGCAATGCACGCCTCCACGATTTCATCTTCGCTTAACACCTGATGACCAATATCGTTGTCACTGTTCATCCACTCTGAAATACAGTATCACTTTCTTCCACGTCGGCACAACCCTCCAACTGTTGAAAAACTTGAACGAAATCAGCGTCATCATTTGCAGTTGGTTGATTTTCATCTTGTCCCTGGTTTTCTTGTGGGATGCTAGGCCACAGTTTTTTCCAGCTTTTTTGAAGAGTTGACGGCTTAGTCTCTTCCCACGCTTCTGCGGCTAAATAAATGACAGTCTTTATTGTCATTTTTTAAGAAGATCCATGAAGTTTGCTGACGGGTCTGCTTCTTGTTGCTCTAAAAGAGAGAAGATCAACTTTTTCCTATATCGCCGTTTTGTTGCTTCAATCACACCTTGATCCATTGGTTGTATCAAAGCGGTCACGTTCGGTGGCAGAAATTTCACAAAAATTTCACCATCACGTAATTCCTCTTCACTAGGGTGACACGTTGCATTGTTTATGAATAATACAGCTTTTTCTGGGAGTT
Organism: Magicicada septendecula; assembly: GCA_034769895.1. Lineage (NCBI taxonomy): Eukaryota > Metazoa > Arthropoda > Insecta > Hemiptera > Cicadidae > Magicicada > Magicicada septendecula. Next base: position 319,155,780 of record CM068373.1, on the reverse strand, counting down.
TTCTCTCTCTAAAGAACTTCTTTGTTGTAGGCACAAATTTTTCAAAACACCAATCTTTAAAAATTTTTCCATTTATCCATGCAGATTTGTGTGAGGTGTACTGGTCTGGAAGAGCATTTACATTAACATTTTTAAGCGCCCTAGGCTTAGCCGATTTCGCAATCACCAAAAGTGGAAGTTTTAAATCGCCAGGAAGTCACTCGTTCTTTCTTTACCTTATGACCTTTGGCTACAGAATCCAGCTTTGAGGCTGTTTTTTTTTAAGCATTTTGTAATTTAACCCAGTTTCGTCACCATTAAACACTTGACAAGGCTCTAAGTTTTCGTCGCTAACAAACTTTTCAAATTTTACTTTAACGTCTTCACTTGCAACATTGTCACCTGACAAAATTGCACCACTTACACCAAGTTCACGAACGCCATGTCGATCTTTCCACCGAGACAACCATCCTACACTGGCAGTAAAAGCAGGGTCACCTTTTAATTTTTCATTGAGTTTGAGCGCGATCGCTTGTAACATTACGCCCGACAGCGTTCACGTTGTTGGCAAAACCAAACGTACAAAGCCTCGTCTAAAGTTTCGTTTCTTGGTTTTTTTAACGTGCTTCTGTTACTCAAGCTGTCCTTGCTCACCATTTTCGCACAAAAATTTTCAATTTCTTTCCGATTTTTTTCAGTCAGAAACAGTTTGTTTTCCCACTCCTAACTCTTGCGCGAATTTAGTTAATGATTCACCAGCATCAATACGATACAAAGCTTGGAGTTTTTGTTCCATTGTTACAGTCACTTTCTTACGTTTATTTGCCATTTTACGATGCTCTTAATAAGCGCACACAATAAAACACACGCACTGAATAAAAACACGGCCTTAAAACGGACTGCACGGTTACCAGTACGAGTATCAACTGAAGGAAACAAAACAAAACGACAATCAACTGTGCAGGTAGAGTGAGTCCTTTCCCGGAAAACAGGCTGCGCGCCGATATGAAGGCGTATTTACAGCAAATTTAACTGACGCGCATGGCTGACGGCTGATGCCGATGGCGCAAGGAGTTCGTGGTCGCGTGGGGTCTCCCATCAGTGAGTCACTTCCCGGAAAACAGGCTGCGCGCCGACATACGCCCCGCACGTTACACAACGTTAATATAGGCGTACTGTATACAGTAGTAGTAGCCCTAGTTTGTTTACGAGTTGTTAAAATAGAACATAAATACAATTTAAAGTAAAGTAGGTTTTAAAATTTATGCATGCTTTTAAACGATTTTTTATTTAGGTCTGTCCGGATTAACCGGATGTCCGGACTAGCGGGGTCCGGATTAGCGAGACTCTACTGTAATGTTCTCTTCCGGCTTTGAAGCCGGTCATCAACGTTCACCTAGTAATTCTAGGTGATCAACGTTCACCTGGGCACTGCGATCCGAAGCCAGATGGAAGCAGGTTTCTTCCGTGACTGTTACTGCTTCCTCTCTAGACCTACTCGTAACATGAGCAATACGTCTCGGTACAAGTATAGCGGTGTTTTAGAAAGTTACCCCTGCTTAAAATAGGTGGTTGGACCAACTATTGTAATTTGTAGCTTGCAGCTTGAACCTTGAATACGAGCAATATAGGCATTTCAATAACTGAAGGTGTGACTGTTGACCAAACTACGGTGGAGACGTTATTGGCAAAATGGACAAATTTCAGTTGATCTCTAAAATCGTTCACCAGAGGCTGAAATAATGTACGAAACGAGACTAATGGCAGCTGTTTCGTTAGTGTATGGAAGCGTAGTGTGGAAACGAATCAGAGAGAAAGTACGAGACTGGAAGGTAGGAAATAGTAAACGTTACTTGATCGCAGGCATACAGGGAAAATAAGGGATGAACTAGGTATATGTGACATAAAAGCTGAAATACGAATCTACATAGGTAAGAGGCGTAAACATAGACAAACAATCCCACAAGTACGACTGCTAAGATAGATGTGGATACACAAACCGCTAGGAAAAAGTCCGTAGGAAGACCGTGAAAAAGTTGGCTGAAGGCGTTACAGGCACGTTGTCTAAACTATTATATTGGAGATGAGTCTCCGAGATATTAGTGAACCCGCGAAGAGTGGCCACTTAACTGAAAACCTAATTTTGCGGAAAAATGGATGAAATTAAACAATCTCACTCTTACATAAACTTTACAGTTGATCATATTCAAGAAGTTTATTATGTCAATCATATTGAAAAACTGCGCACTGTCAGTCAGATAGGGGGCGCGTGTGCACACACACAAATTCACTTTAAAAATCGTGTCTGTCAGCTCTGTCAGTGTACAAGTTTCTTCTTCTTCCACCTCACGTTGACCTTGGCCTCCAGTACAACACTTCACCATTGTCACACTTCCGTGACAATTGATTCAGTTTCAACCCCCCAGCATCTTTGGTTCATACTCTATTACCGTTTTACGTATTCACTATTTGTTTTCAAAAACTACCTCTTCATTTGTATTAATATGATCGATTATTTTCACAGAACTGTAGGCGTATTCAACCGCCAATCCAGATGTTCGCGCCAAGGTCGTATTAACTAATTGCAACCTACTACTTACCTTCATGACTAACAATCTTTTGTACATGTAATTTCTTGCAGGATTTTTAACTGACCGGTTGGTGTACCATTATCATGAGTGTTTGGATGCATAAGACGCCATCATGAACGGAAAAACTGCATTTATTTTCTTGACGTTGAAGATCCTACAAGTGATCCTTTGTCTTTTTTTCTCAATTTGTTTTTAAGTGAACATTCCTTGTTCTTGCAGTAAATACCACCCTGTTTGGTATCACTGAGATTTCAGTACGGCTTAAACAAGATAAGATTGTTAGTTTTATGCTAACCTACTGTCAGAAATCTTTGATTTTAAGATTCCCTATACCTATAAATTTGCCTTTCCCTCGGCTAACAAACACTCTCTAGCCATTTATATTGGACTGTTTAACCCACCCCAAGCGGGCAGCTGTAAGATTATTTGAGGCTCCTCTACTAGAGATGGTCACCCTGCTGTCAATGCACAGTGTCCTAACAGGATACTTTAAAGCTCATATAGCAGGACCCCTGTTCCCTCTACCAATCTCGGTGGAGTACCCCGTGGTGTCATCATGTCCGTAGGTTGGGCTACATGGCGCAACGGGGCCCACTTCATGAAGACGAGCGTCAATTTATTACATTAGACAAACTTAAGTACATTAAATGGGTGAGACTTAATGCACATTTTCAACATAAGAGGTATGTAACAGAATCTTACTGTTATTTTTGTTTTTTCCTTCATAGAATATTATAATCTATTGTGTCTAAGCCTTATTAAAATATTGGTATGGAGAACCGTTCATGACTTCGATGTTCTTAGATTTATGTTTAAAATGATTTACTCTACTTCGGTTCGATAATTTCTATAAAAAAATCCCCCGCCCTCAAACTACTTTAATTATTTATAGATATTTTTCTTATTAGAAGGCAGTCGTTTAATATAATATTATTTTCGAGTCACGTTATCTATAAAAATAAGGTATTTTATTTTTATAAAGAAACTGAACTACGCAGATAATCATCCCTCCTCCTCAACCGATCCCCACCATTCTATCCTTCTAAATTATCCTATCTTCAAAATTAAGTACTCTTACTTTACTTGATATCAGCAAAGTTATTTTCAAAAAAAAAACCTCTCTCCCTTTAACAACCCTCTCCATTCATAGATACCTCATTTACCATTTCACAGTGGATTAAAATGACTTTATTTTCGTGACACTTACTTATCAGAATTTAGTACTTTACTCTTGTTAAAACACAAAACATTGCCGGTAAACTACCTCTCTCCATCATCCGAACAACCCAATTTTCTATATTTGGAGTTTTATTGAGTAACAGTTTCTTTATATGTAATTACAAAGGTACTTTATCCTGCAAACTGAAGTAGTTTATTCGACATCAGAAAGGTAATTTTCAAAAAATATCCCCTCCCCCTTCAAGTAGATTTTCATTAATAGATAATTCATCTACCTTTTTACCTTTTATTATGACCTTCTTTCCAGGATAATTTATTTATCAAAACTAAGTACGTACTTTACTCTTGTTAAAACACAATACCCCTCTCACTAAACCGAACAACCCAAATTTTTATATTTTCCGTTTTATTGAGTAACACTTTTATTAAATGTAATTACTAAAGTATCTTATCTCTCAAAATGAAGTACTTTATTCGACATCAAAAAAGTAGTTTTCAAAAAATTACCCCCTCCCCTTTCAACTACCATTTCCATTTATAGATACATCATCTACCTTTCTATATTGGATTAATATGACCTTACTTTCAGGATACTTTTTTTATCAAAAGTAATTACTTTACTCTTGTTAAAACGTAAAACGTTGCAGGTAAACTACTCCTCCCTTTCAACCGATTCTCATCAAAATCGATAGGCTTTGAGTCCTCTACAACTCGGGCACGTATGCAAAAAAAAATTGTTTATGTTTGAATTTGCGGCAGTTATCGTTTGCCATAGAGAAATTGTAGATACACACAGCCACACAGACACATTTGGAAAATGATTTTTCTTCATGTTTTGAGGGTAATACAATCATAATCAGTAGTTATCTCAAATACGATTTTTTTCACAATCACCATACTTCCATTTCCTTACGGAACATGGAAATAAAACTGCAATCTGTGTAACATTACCCAAGAAAAATCCTGAATTTACATAACAGGTACGGCAGACGATAAAATTAGGTGTGTTTTTTTTTAATACGTGTCTCATGAAACAAGTACGTACACACAATACGACATGCGTTAAATTGACTGACTGAAGTCGTTAAAAATTATCAGTTATAAAAACACATATCTATCTAATTATAGTTACAGACAAATGGTGTCTATAGGCAGTAATGGCAAGGAAAGATATCCCAAAATATCTAAATAGAGGAATACAGAGTCTGTATATGGAGAATAAAATCTTAATAGAAGCAAGGAGACCGAGAACAGCTCCTACAGTTGGACTGATCAATTGTGGAGTACGTCAGAGTTGTCAATTATCACCTTTCCTTTTTAATTTATATACTGACGATGTCATACAAAACTGGCAGATGTGTCTTTCAGACCATTTTAAGATTGGTCACTCTACAATTTACACTATGTTGTTTGCGGACGATCAGGCTATTCTGTCGGACTCTGAAAACAGATTGTAGATGGGTATTCATTTGTTAAATGGAATCTGCAAAGACACTGGATTGCAGATATCCACAATTGAAACCAAGGTGTTGGCTTTTTGTGGAACTGATCCCGTACGGGCAAAAATTGTTATAGATGGTACTGTCCTGGAACAAGTTAGCAGTTTTGAATACCTGGGCTACAGTGTGTCTTATAATGCAAGCAACGATGTGGTGAATAAGTTGCATAGGTGCAACCTTACGTGCGGGACCATCAGGCGAACCCTTAAGTCAGCAAATAAAGGAACACGCCTAAAATTCTACAAGGTGATATCTCTTCCCACACTTCTTTATGGGTCTGAGAATTGGACTTTAACGAAAGGCCAGGCCAGTCGCATCCAAGCGGCTGAAATTAGATTTCTCAGGCATGTGGCAGGGTATACTCTCCACGATCATAGAAGAAACACAGATATACGGCAGGAACTGAATATTATGAGTATACTCGACAGGATCGCCCAGTATCGGCTGAATTGGTGGGAACATCTTTGCCGAATGATGACTGCCACATCCCTAAACAACTATGAACTATAAGCCGAGGGGACGGACAGGTGTGGGACGCCCGAGGAAGCGCTGGAGTGACCAGCTCTAATCTTTGCCTATTTGAGACCGAAACAAATCTTGGTTTGAACTTTGAGATGATGATGATGATGACAAAAAGATGTTAACCTTTAAAGAAACGTGTTTCATGACAGACAAAAGTGTAAATGTTACATTTAATAATTGTCTGCTGAACATTTTCATATATAACTTATATTTAATATTTATAATGAATTTACGTCAAGATAATTTTTCCTTATTAGGAACATGTTTCCGGAACCATTGTGTTCCCATCCTCAGCCTTCCCGATTTTATGTCTGGTGAAGTACAAATCGGGTTGGACACAAAATCGGGAAGGCTGAGGATGGGAACACAATGTTTCCCGAATCATGTTCCTAATAAGGAAAGAAATATCTTGAGGTAAATTCATTATAAATATTAAATATATTATATACATCAAGAAACGGACTGTAGCAAAAAGAATTTGAATATATATATATATATATATGTATACGTATATAAATAATTTTATAAATATTTTAATTATTACTTAATAATATATCTTATTAGTTCTAAACTAAGTTACACAATTAAGTGTTAGAACTTTCTCTTATAAATAATTTTGTTGAAACTGCTGATAAAAAACAGAAATCGCTACAAAGAGAATTCAAACGGGACGTAAAAATAGGTCGACAGGACAGTGTGGGTGTGGTAATCAGTGTTTTCCTTTTCCAGTGTATACACAATGGAATAATTCTCAGAATAAAAGTCAAACAATAAGGATGTTTTTACATTCTTCATAATCACAAAGTTGTTGTGCAAAATCGTTAAACTTCCTAAAAAAGTTGTCCATCAATATAAAATTGTTTTGTCTTCCGTATTACGTTGAAATACAATTACAGCAAATTAAGTAATTTCCGAATAATGTAATATATGTGACTCAAGTCAGTCGTTAACAATTGCATAAACATGATTGACTTTTTTTAAATATATTTATAAGGATGCTGCAACAGCATCGGTCTTTAGCAACCACAAGAATTATAAAAATGAATTTGTAAATCACACACAAATTCACATACGGATGTAGTAAAATATATTAAACCAGAAGGTGCTTAGTGAAGACAATCATTGCAACAAAATACATAGGAACTGGTATGATTAAGAACTACATTAGTAGTTTACTGGTATGATTTAAAATACCAGAAATAATGCAAAATAAAATGATAATATTACCCCAAACAACAACAAAATTACAAATACACAGCATGCAGATATATAATTATTAATTATATTTAATTTGTATAATGAATTTATCTCAAGATATTTCTTTCCTCATTAGGAACATGTTTCGGGTACCACTGTGTACCTATCCACAGCCTTCCGGATTTTGTGTCTGGTGAAGTATATGTGTGTTGGCTGGTTGTTATTGTGGCTTCCTGTTGGCTTCTGGTACTTTAAATTGGTATTATTGTGTGTGATTGTGGTGTATGTATTAGTATTTTGTGTATTTTCGATGTTGAGTGCTTAGAAAATTGTGTCATGTTTTGTATTGATTTGTATTTGTTCAGGTATAAGTTTGTTTTGTGTTTTATGTTTTTATATTTGTAAATGTTCCCAAATGTTCATTATGGTGCCATTGTGTGGTATGTGTTTTATCAGTGTCATGTTGGTTATGTTTGTGAATTCATGTCCAGTGTTTATTGCATGTATGGCCAAATTAGATTTGTATATTTCTGTTTTTTTGTATGCGTTTAGGTGTTCAAAATAACGTTTTTTCAGTTGTTTTTTTTTTGTCCTATGTAACATTTATTGCAATCTTTGCATTCACTTTTGTATATACCATTGGTTGTTGTATTTTATCTTTGTTGTGTGGGTTATTTAGTTTTGTAGATTATTTTTTGTGGGTCCTAATGGGGGTGGATGCGATTATATGCTTTTCATTGTAGAGAAAAGCACTAGCCTCTCCACCACAACTCCACTCTCACCTACATGCGGTAGGCCCTGTTAAGCCGAGTAACCGATTCCAAGGTTTTGGTAACCAAGCCCTTCGGCGGAGTGGGTCGGCGAGCAGACGAGAGAAGGGGGTCCTGACAGGGCAGCCTGGGGTAACCTGGGTCTTGACTTGGCAGGATGGTGTACATCGGCAGCAGGGTGTGCATCTAGTGTGGAGGCGAAGGAACCTCTAGTAGGTCAACGGCTGCACACATGGACTGAGTTAGGTAGTCTACTGCGACCGGGCAGGGAGTGCTCGTCAGCCGAGGTGAAGGCAACTCCCTAGGGGAAGAACACCCCGAAATCAAAGTTCCTGGTCCTTCAGGTTGGGGGTTGGGCTATGGGCCAACAACCCATTCCCGGAAAAAGAAGACTGTTAAGAAACCTCTAGATAAGCCTCGGAGTATGGGACGGTTAAATCGGCAACGACTTAGGCAACGGAACATGGAATTAGAGTTTGGCTCATGGAATGTGAGAACCTTAAACAAACCAGGGGGACAAAGAAATCTCTTGAGTGAGCTAACAAGGTGCTATCCTTGATTTGCTTGAGGGAGCAAATCAGAATAGCTGCTATCCAGGAAACAAAATGGCTACGAAGTGAAATAAGGGATACTAAAACACATACTATCTTGCAGAGCGGCAAGCCACATGTGAGTAAAGAGCTAGGAATAGCTTTCATAGACGATAAGGGACTAAAAGCTAATATATTAGACTTCCAACCAGTAAATGAAAGAATGTGTAAATTACGGATCGCCGCCAAGTTCTTTAACATAACGATCATAAATGTTCATTGTCCCACGGAAGATAAGGAACTAGAAGAGAAAGAAACATTTTACCAAAAATTGGAAGATATTTACAACCAGGCACCAAGAAATGACATTAAAATAATCATCGGGGACATGAATGCAAAAGTTGGAAAGGAGCAAGAATTTATGGGGATAATAAGCATGACATAGCCTGCACAATACAACAAATGAGAATGGAATGCTGTTGATAGACTTTGCAGCCAGTAAAAATATGATTATAAGCTCAACCTGTTTCCCTCATGGGGACATCCACAAAGCTACGTGGCTTTCACCAGATGGAAGGACAGCAAACCAAATAGATCATGTAATTGTAAACAAAAGAGCGGTGACGAGTGTCATGTATGTCAGAGCAAGAAGAGGAGCCGTATGCGAATCAGACCATTATTTGGTACAGGTCAAGTTTAGATGTCTGCTAAATAGACAAAGCGCAGGTAAACATCAAGGTACCGAAAAACTAAGCCTTAGAAATCTTGAAAGCCCAGAAATAAAGGAAAGACTACAAAAAGAGCTGGATAAAGAGCTGGGAGCAGAAACAGAATCATCGGTAGATGGCAAATGGGAAAGGATAAAGAAAACAACGTGGGAAGTGGCTAAAAGAGTGCTTGGAACCGAAGAAAAACAAAGAAAAGAGCATTGGTACGATGAAGAATGCAAACAAGCAGTGGACATGAGAAACGAATTGTACAGAAGATATATACAAAGGAGAACGAGAGAAAGACGTGAAAAATATGAAGAAGCATGAAGAGAAGCAGACAAGAGCTGCAGACAAAAGAAGAAAAGGTATGAAAATGACCGTATATTGAAAATGGAAGAAAACCTAGAGAGAAACAACAGTAGAGAGGCCTATAAATACTTTAAATACCTAGGAGGGGGATATGAACCCCGTACCAATTTATGCAGAAACGACGAAGGCCAAATCGTAAGGCCAAATCCTAATCTTGAGTTCTTAAACAGTTTTGTTAGTTATGTCATTTTATTATTTATGTATGTGAATGTGGCACATTTTTTATTGTTGTTATTATTTTTGTTTTGCTCATTTTGATTAATTCTTAATTGTTCAGTTTTTATTTTATATTTTATTTTATTTTCTATTTTGATTACAGTGTTTTTAGTATATCCATTTTCACAAGTAATTTGGTATATTATATTTCTTTCTTTGTCTGTTTCTTGTTTGTTTAGGGGTATTTTGTACATTCTGTTAAATAGTGAATAGAATGCTGCCATTTATACATTTAATACAACAAACAATGGTATATACAAAATTGAATGCCAAGATTGCAATAAATGTTACATAGGACAAAAAAAATGAAAAAACGTTATTTTGAACACCTAAACACATACAAAAAACCAGAAATATACAAATATAATTTGGCCACACATGCAATAAACACTGGACATGAATTCACAAACATAACCAACATGACTCTAATAAAACACATACCACACAAAGGCACCATAATGAACATTTAGGAAAATTTACAAATATACAAACATAAAACAAACTAATACCTGAACAAATACAAATCAATGCAAAACATGACACAATTTTCAAACAACTCAAGATCGAAACACAAAATACTAATACATACACCACAATCGCACACAATAATACCAATTTAAAGTACCAGAAGCCAACAGGAAGCCACAATAACAACCAGCCAACACATATGTACTTCACCAGACACAAAATCCGGAAGGCTGAGGATGGGTGCAAATGGTACCCGAAACATGTTCCTAATAAGGAAAGAAATATCTTGAGATAAATTCATTATAAAAATTAAATACAATATATACATCAAGAAACGGACAGTAGCAAAACGTGTTTGAATTATAAATTAAAAACATTTTAAGCGTATATTAAAGACAAACAATATATAACAATAAATGTAACAATAAGTTACATAATAATAAATATATATAATAAGTAAAACAGTATTAACAATTTCGACCACATATTAATCCCTTAACTTAAACGTTCTAGAAATTACACAGTTTTTAATGTTCTTCTAAATTTAATAGTCCGTGCCTATATTTTTGCTATCAACTGAATCTTCTTTATAGGGAGAAGTATTCCGGCGGCTGCTGTCTTGGTATTCCGACGTTTTATTTAGGCATTACTTAGATATGTTTGAAATCAGATGCAATACGGCACTGAATGCACCTTCGTCATGCTTATTGTGCAGGTCAGAAGATACAATGGGAATATCTTCAAGTCGTCGCCTGTTTTATTTTCACCTAAGCACCACCTATCGTTGTCACTTCTATCGACTCGTATTCGTTATTCTATATAACGTATAGTCCATCGTATACTTCGACAACTTATTTAAAGTCATACGCGCTACGTGATCTAAATCGTCGGATTGTGTATTACGTTTGTGCTGTTCTCTACTTTACTATACGAAATGCCTTCGTCCAGCCAATAAAAGTAATGAAAACTCGCATCATATTTTCTCCAGAGTTTTGGACGACAGCAACACTGTACCATTTGGTACTATCTGATTTTCGACACCTACTACGTCTTGTTTGTTAATTGTTCATTTTCACTTATTGGGATAGTTTTCGTAAGTATTTTCTTCGGGGAGAGGAACCGACTTACCCTAATATCTTTCGTGGCTACTTCCATTAGAATTGTGCGTCTTCGTTAATGTTCAAGATAATAAACGGACCAGAAAATTTGAATCGTTTAAAGGGTGAATGAATATTTTATTTGCTATACTGGCTATGGTGAAATATAAAAACTGAATGCGAGGTTCTACCTGGAAAGGAATACCCACTTTTTTATATTTATTTATTTGTAAGGTCACTGCAACAGCGTCGGTCGTTAGCGAACTCAAAAATCATAAAAATGAATTTGTAAATCATAGATAAATTCTCATACAGACGCAGTAAAATATATTAAACTAGAAGGTGCTTAGTAAAGGCAAACATTGCAACAAAATACATAGGAACTGGTACGAATATAAGATACAAAATACCCACTTTTGTTTTAAAATAATATTTAACAATGGATACCCTTTTTTCGTTGATTAAAATCATTTTTATGACAAGACATTAATATTAGTTAACAAATTAAAATAAGAAATTGAACAAGACAAATCAACAATAATGTCAGTTGATGAAAACCCAGTTGCATAAATCATGCTTGCTACCCTACCAATGTTCAAATTGAACATTGAAAATTTCGACATAATCAACCAATGTTCAAATTGAACATTGAAAATTTCGACATAATCAACCGTACGCTCGGGTTACGTTATAAAATAAACATCTTGAATAATAAAACAAATACTACAATTAGAAGATGAACACAATTGTTTTAACTAAATATAATTAAATCAGTACCGATTGGGAACACAAAGTTTTTATGGGTAAAAACGTAAAAGTTTTACCTTGTAGCCTGAACCAGTTTTCGCTTATTATAAGCTTCGTCAGAGGCTGCTACTGGGAGCGCTGTCCGTCTTGTTCTTGGCGACGGTGTCAACTTTTGAAGGATCGACCTGTGTGTGGGGTGTGATATGAATTGTATCTGTTCGTTTAGGATGTCGCTTTTATGTGCTTTTGTGTGTTTGTATATTTCCAATTGTTCAAGAGTTTCTAGTATTCGCCCTTTTGTGTGTACGTGTGTTGTTGTCGATGTTTTTGTATGTACTGTATGGTCTGCTTCATACGAAATCCAAGAATTTGACACATCAAGACGAGCCGTAGTCTAATCCTACAGGAGCACGAGAAAACTGGTTCAGGCTATAAGGTAAAACTTTTACGTTTTTACTCATAAAAAACTTTGTGTGTTCCGAGTCGGTAGTGAATTAATTATATTTAGTTAATCAACGGATACTCATGGACAACGAAATACAAGACAATTATTTTGTTTAAGTTCTTCCATTAAGGGAACATTATCATAGAGTTTACTAATACTTAGCACCCTGTAAAATTTACAATAAAAGCTTAGAATGAAAGTGACATGTTTCTCTTATCGAGCGCAATAAATTTTATCTGGGATATCTATGTGCAATGGCTGTCATTGCTTTATGTACCCTGCAGGCGTGTAACACGGATTAGCAAAAGTACGTTCTCGTTTTCAGAAACAGTTAATTAACTCTGGTAGAAAAGGGGTTGAACCGTACATTACGCTATGCAAACGGCGAGCAAGTAGGCCTTAGATATGTAAGTACCGTACTGGAAAATTACTTCTCACGGAACCCTTAAAACACACTAAAACGCATATTCACCCCCATCTCCAACACGCGGTCTACTAAACCAATATTTATTTTTTTTTAAATTAAGAAATTTTAAAACTGTTGCAAACTATACTTCAGCTGTTTACAATTTAATAAATTTGTTTTACCGGCTGGACGTAGTATTTATCCTGGTAATCCTGGTTTATCCTGGCGGTGAATTCACAATTATTTTTGCCGGTATGACCGTTTTGAAGGTGGTTGTCTTACACAATGCTACCTTTCACGATTCATGGCGTTTCAAGTTTGTTGACCAAGTATAGTCATACCCAAGACCACTTTTTTAGTCTATTGAAACCTTGTTTTGACGTACGCCCACTCCATGCACGTTTGTTTGGAAGAAAAATGGATAAATTTTTCCATAGCTATTAGATGAACAATATTATTTAAATATATATACATATATATATATATTCGGGTTAAAATGTCCTGCGACATTGTTCGATGCCTAATTGCCAATATCTCCTGTAGTTGTAGTTTTCTTCGGTCAGTTTTATCATCTCGTTATTATTGAAATAACGAGATGATACAAAAATTATTAACTAAGATATGACATTATTCGGGACATTATGCTGATTGCTACAGAGAAAATACAACTTAATCGTACATTTCATGATATTATATAATTTTGTATACTCCTACTTATGTTCTTATGCGCGTGAGTGAGTGAGTGAGTTTGAGATGAGGTGAGGAAGCGGTGGGAGAGAGAGAGGTTGTATGTGTATGTGCATGTTGAGTTATTTATAATACGTTCACGTACCCAAACAGGCCATGGGATTTGAGATTATTTGAGTTATGTCCAAAAATTTCTATGTATCAATTGAATGTTCAGAGAGAAGAAAGTTTAGTAAAACGAAATAATCATTATAGATGGAGCCCATGGAAGTCTACAAATCGAGCTAACCATGAGCTTGAAATCCCACAACCCACCATCTGGCGTGTGCTAAAAAGACGTCTATCGTTGAAACCATACAGACTGCAGCTCGTTCAGGCACTTACCAATAACGACAACAGGAAGCGAATGGAATTTTGCGATTCGATGCTGGAGATAATGGAAAACGAAACATCTATTTCACGTTTAACTTTTTGTGATTACGCGACCTTTCTCTTGAAGGGCACAGTCAATCCTCACAATGTACGCATTTGGGAAACAAATCAGCCACATGGAAACGTTAAGCACGAAATAGATTCCCCTAAGGTGAACATCTTCTGTGATGTGTCTAAGGACAAGGTTTATGGTCCCATTTTCTTCGAGGGAAACACCGTTACAGGAGATCTTATCTCGATATGCTTCAACAGTGGCTCTTCCCGATACTGCAAGCAGATTTAGATGACTTTATTTTACAACACGATGGAGCACCATTGGCACCGGATGGTTCGAGCTTTCTTGAATGCCCCAACGATGGTTTGGGCGTAAGGGGGCCCAAAAATGTTTGCCCAACCTCTTTGTGGTTGGCCTGCGAGATCTCCATATCTCATCGTATGTGATTTTTCCTTGTGGGGATACGTAAAAGATAGTGTTTTTCTTCCACCGCTACACACCACTTCCCACCTCCACCGCCTTAAACATCGAATAACAAGATCGATCAACTCAATGGATCGTGATAAGTTACTACGCGTCTGGGAAGCATTCTCATATCGCCTTGATGTGGTCCATGCTGCAAGTGGTGACCGCATTAAACACTTGTAAGACAGAAAATAAAACTATATTATAAGTAGAATACTAGTGATTTGGTTGGAATTTTGAATTGCGTTCCCTTAACAAAATATTGCATTATGAAATAGGTTCATTATTTATGAATAAAACTATGCGTATAATGAAATATAATCTACTTTACATTGGGTGGCTAACATATATTAGTAAACGAAACATTGTAAAAATAAGAGAATACAATATTTTAAAAATAAAATCATCGTAATAGTAAAAGTATGCACCCAGTTTTTACAATCGCTTGAAGCTTCGTATAACCTTTATAAATTGTTATTTCTTCAAATGATACATCAGCATATTGTATTTGTAATGTAGGCCTACATGAACTGTTCAGAGTTTAAACATTTTTTATTCTGCAATTATTGTTTCTGTTTTCAGTGTCGTGTTATAATTTTAAATAAATCAGTTCATAGTCACCTGTTTAAATCAGTTCATAGTCACCTGATACTATTGATTACTCGTTACTCTGTGTGTGTGTGTGTGTGTGTGTCGGTGGTCCTACTGAAGGCTAAGTGTGTATACGTTCCAGTCTCGTTCCAACGCCAACACGTGTTATTTAGCCAAGAAACACAATCATTCACACTACGACGACCTGACTAAAGAGAGGAAATACTCTGCCAGACACTTGGTATAGTGTCCAAGATACATGGATAGGACCGGATACCGTAAGATTATAGAATCTGAATTCGCTGTTTATGGACGTTCAAAAATCTCACTCAGCTAGCTGTCTTTCGTCATCCAATATTCTGTGGCTTTTGCTTTGTGTTACTTGGGAAGTCCTCGGTCGATCTCGCTTCATCATTGATTAAGTAGGTTAACAAAGATTGCATAAAATCTCTTACAATTTTGTCGATCCTGTATAATCTAGTACAGTGGCTCGACGAATTAGCGAATTTCAATCACGACTTGATCGATCTAGGTCTCCTTTGCAACTGTGTTATAGAAATACTCCATGACATTCCATAAACCTAGTGACGTCATATCTAATTAGAAGCATTGAAAAAACACATAACCTGGCCATCATGCTGGCTAAAAATGCAGCTCTATTTATAACGTTGAACTCAAGTTTCTGTAACATCTTTTAACGTGTAGATAATGTGGTAAAATGTCCAGCTTCATTTTTACCACGCTCTTGAAGCCACGTGGCTTGAATTACATATATAAAACTATTAATATTTAATAATATTATATATTAATATATTGTATATTAACATTTATTATTATATATAATATTTAATATTTATAATAACTTTTTCTCAAGATGTTTTTTCCTTATTTGGAACATGTTACGGGACACTTAGTGTTTCCATCCTTAGCCTTCTTACTTTTGAATCTTGTGGTGTACTTGTGTGTTGGTTGGTTGTTGTTATGGTATCATGTTGGTTTATGGTATTTTAAATTGGTATTATTGCGTGTGATTGTGGTGTACATATTAATATTTTGTGTATTTTCGATGTTAAGTGCTTTGAAAATTGTAAATGTTTTTTATTTATTTGTATTTGTTGAGGTATTAATTTGTTTTGTGTTTTGTGATTGTATATTTGTAAATTTTCCCAAATGTTAATTATGGCGCCTTTCTGTGGTATGTGTTTTATTAGCGTCATGTTGGTTACGTCTGGGAATTCATGTCTAGTGTTTATTGCATGTGTGGTCAAATTAGATTTATATATTTCTGTTTTTTTGAATGCTTTTAGATGTTCAAAATAACGTTTTTTCAGGTATTTTTTGCAATAAACACTAGACATGAATTCCCAGACATAACCAACATGACACTAATAAAACACATACCACACAAAGGCGCCATAATGAACATATGGGAAAATTTACAAATATACAATCACAAAACACAAAAACTAATACCTGAACAAATACAAATCACTACAAAACATGATACAATTTTCAATGAACTCAACATCAAAAATACACAAATTACTAATATATACACCACAAACCAATTTAAAATATCAAAAACTTACAGGAAACCAACAACCAACTGACACACAAGTACTCCACAAGATTCAAAAGAAAGATGGCTGAAGATGGGAAGACTGGATGTCCCGAAAGCCTGAAAGATGTTCCAAATAAAGAAAAACATCTTGAGGCAAAGTTACTATAAATATTAAATATATTATATACATCAAGAAATAGACTGTGGCGAAAAATGTTTGAATATATATTATATACAAGCCTATTTAATTCATGTTCGGGTTACAATATTTTATCTTATTCAACTTTAAATTGTCTGTCAAATGCTGTTTGCTATTCTATACACTGATATACCGTTTGATCATATAATGAAAAAGAAATACGCAGGGAAACAATACTCAAATAACATGTCAAGTCTCGAATGGTTTCTTCTCATTGGCAGAAGGCTACAATTAAATCACATTGCATTGTGCAAGAAGTAATGTGACTTTCTACAATGTTCATTCAACTTTTATCAATTTTTATGAGACATACTTTATTCACAATGCCCTACAATAATTTGTTATAAAAGAGTTCTGTTCGAAGCTTCCGTTGCAAGTTTAACGCTAAGATGACTAACAATGGCGCAAGTGATACAGATTGCATCTATAAGCTGCTTTACTCGTCTTGCGTAAAGTTTTCTTAACAGTGCTTCGAGATCCACTCCGTGTATACAACAATAAATTCCGCACTTTGAAACTTCTTAATATTGAATGTTTGCTAATAACGGTCTGTCTTTACGAAGTGGTGTCTTGATCGGAACTTAATTTATGCGCTAACTTAATAAACATTTCACTCTTTCAACAATCTGCTTTATATTCATAAGTCCTTATTAAAATGCATTGAATCAGCTAGCAAGGAAAAGGGTGTTATCGTCATTGCTGTTAGGATGTTTAACCGTTGGAGCTAAAATACTCTGCTTTTGTTACTGCATTAATTTAACTGTAACAGATTCAAGTATAAAAGAAATCATATTCTAATGTACAGTTCCCTCTCTCTTAACCGATCCTTTTAACAGACCATTCGATTAATCGTATTCCAAGTCTAAGATTTATATAGTATTATTATACCTAATTTAAACACTTTTGCTACAGTTGTAATACGACCCTGTATGCCGGTCCTTACAAAAATAAAAAGTAGATGGAAAATATTATAAAAAATAATATTTTCAATAATAAAAAATAATTTTGTTTATGTTAATAAATGTGTGTAAATAAGAAATAAAGCTGTTTTAAAGGTTTTGTAAAAATTTTGATAATCAGGCAGGTATTTATTAACTATCGAGCACTTCTGGAAGATTTGAACCAAGTCTGGAGTTAAATAGATTAACTCCAGTCAGCAATCGATCGATGATTTTTCTTGCTGGTCCAATATCTCACTCAAATAAAATATTTTCTTCTTCTTGAAGTCCCTTAACCTTAATAAATAATCTTAAATTAGCCTTTGAAATAATAACAGATAAAAAACAATTGAAATATATGGATTTATTGATCAATTTAATAAGTAATCGATTTTTTATCGATTGAGAACAATTATCGACTCCGTCTCAGGTAATTATCGATTGTGCATACAGTATAAAAATTATTATAGGTATTATATAAAGGACAGGTTCTTGGAGCGATTAAATTAATAGTCAGAGAAGGATGACGAGAAAGTATAACATTAACAATTAAAATAAATTCAATAATTCTTATTTAACAGTATTTAAATAATTCTGATATATAATGTTTAATAAATTGTTTTGTCAGACCATTGGCAGCTTCGATGACGTCACCACGGGATGAAGCAGGCAGGCTTAGAAAATTCAAAGATGGCCGCTACTCGATCTGGACTAGGTTACTGCAAATGTCGTCTTGTCAGAAAATCACAACAAAATTACCTTCATGAATGTTTGAAATGTTCCCGCACTGGTGTAATTTGTCTATTAGGTTGTTTGGCGTGTTATGAAGAAGTGTTCCGTGTATATTGGTGTTAATTAAGTTATTTGGTATGTGTTCACTTCTGTGGGTTAAGTTTCTGTAAATGTGGTTAGGCTTTGTAGCGTGAATTGTGTCAAATATATTGTTTTACTGTTTTATATCACTCGTATCATGAAGTTAGGTGTTATTTCTCACTATTGTCGTTAACGTTTTGGTAAATTTAGCTCAGAAAGTGTTCAATTCATCTAACTCTCGATGCACTGACATTAATGGCAATTTGTCGTACCATTTTCTACTCGGTTTTTAAAGAACGTTTTGTCACACAACTATTCAGCTTGATATTCAACAAAAGACTAATTAACTTGGTCAAAATCTGGCCCAGTTAATCTTTGAAAAAGTATTGTTAACATATTTCGATTACCTATACATATGATACAAAATTACATCATATATGGAATATATTTATTTTATTCATCACTTTCATGAATTATGAATCTTATCATTGGTTTAATCATCTCATTTCCTTTCAAATTGATATATTATAGTCCATATCTGTAGACATTTTGTGGAAATTAACAAATTTCTTTCCTTATTTGGAAATATAGGCTCAAAATTGGATTTCCGTCTTTCTCAAATTTTCCTCCATTTTAATTATCATTAATACTATTGTAATAAATTTTAATTAGTCATATTCCTCCTCCTTTCCTTAAATACTTATAAATTAAACCTTTAAACTGGTTTTTTGTGTTAAACTCTGAATTTGACATTGCTCTTTAAAATTAATTAATTTATATATTTTGAAAATTTACAATATTTTAAGGTATATTTCCTTATTATCATTTTAACTCATAGGATCATTCCCAGTAGTGGTTAACTGATTTACCTTATCTAAATCTTGCTAGTTTACAGGATTTATAAGTGAATTATACTGGTTTATATGGTTTCTGTGAATTCATCATATGGCCTAGAGTTTAGAATTTTACATTTCTGTCTTTCTCAAATAAATTTAATCCTACTTCCTCCTCTGACTTTACATAGTTACTATTACATGAAAATAAAATGGTTTATAACTTATTGTGAGGTGTAGTATTTAATTAACACTACTGTTATAAAAAAAATAATTATGAACATTATTTAGCAATCTGCACAATTGAACATATTGCTGACATGGTTTGAACATATACTTTTAACTCTTTTTGAGTTAACATAACATACCTACTGAAAAATTATTAATGGTATGTATGCTGTTATTTAGCAAACATAATTCATTTTAAACACATAATATAAATCTTATTTTCTAATAACTCTTACAAATACATTGATTTTATTGCTGTGAACACACAGTCTATTTAAACATTTTAAACCTATGAATACTAAATTAATGCCAGTCCTTTCTGGTCTAAACCATTATTATTTATGATCCCCTTCATCAGTAAACATGACCACCCATACTCTAGTTATTAGCATTTTTTACAAATGTCTTGTAAATAAAGAGTTACATTAAAATAATAAAATACTGGAAATCTTCCATTTTATTATTTTATTATGCTGTTTATTATTGGATATTAAAGTTGTTATATAGCATATTGATAAGTCATAGTATCACTAACTTTAAGTTTATTGCATTTCCAAAAAACACTTACACAAATTCACTTTCACTGTTGGTTCTGATATTTTGAGTCTTATTATCTCAGACCAGACCTTTAGTAATCATGGACTGTTAAGACTTGTTTATTTTCTTATCACGCAATAGCTTTAGTCGGTTCACTTCTTATAATACTATACAGCACTTTAGTTTTCTAAATAATCACATTTTTATAGGATTTTGGTATGTTATACTTTCTTTTTAATCGTTTTAGTGGGTTTGGGGTTGATGGTAGTTAATAATAATAATAGGTTTTACAACGGTGTTTCTTTCATACTATTTCTTCCTCTCCTCCTGTCTTCTTTCTTGTCCTTCTTATTATCTTCTTTCTTGTCTTCATTCTTGTCCTTCTTCTGGTCTTCATTCTTATCCTTCTTCTAGTCTTCATTCTTCTTGTCTTCTTGTCTTTCTTCTTCATTCTTGGGTAAACCAAGGTACTTTGTGTTATCTCGACTGATGTTTAGTTTGGAGCATCTAATTTATTTACTGATACGGACCTTGTTCTTCTCTAAAGGTTTCAGGGTATTGTTTTCTTCCTGATCACAAACTTTATTCTTCCTTCTTCTTGTTTTATGGGGTATTTTGGTATTCACCACTCTTAAACTGATTCTCTTTCTTCTTGATATGGTGTTATTTAATTTGTTTACTGCTCCTAGCTTCCTGGGTAAATTACTGATCTTATAATATGAGTTGCTTTCAATACTTTCTTTGATATTTAAACAGTGGTTTTTATATAATGTAATGAGGATTTTTATTTTATCGTGGGTCATTCCTTTGATTTCCTTAAATCTCATTCCATATTATTTTAACATATGTGGTGTAATTAAACTTTATGATTTTATATGACTTAATAAGTAGTGGATTTTCTGTCACGCTACACAGTATATGTCTTGATGCATATTGTAAAAAGAGAAATAATGATCACCTATGAGGACGTTTGAAAACCCCACTGTTGTAATCAATTTAGTAACGAACTGCTTGTTAATTATGTGAGGACGTATGTTATAATGTATGATACCAGCTGGAGACGTCAAATTATAAAGAAATCTTGTCTATGAGTGTAATTAGTTATAAGAGACTCCGGTGTAACAAACGCCAAGAATACGTTGTAGGTGGCGATTCGTAACAATTAAAATGCTGTTACCTGGTTTAATTAATATGTTATTAACTAATATACCTTGCGGTTGTGACCAGTGAAACCCTCAGAACACAGATTATTAAGTCCACAAACTTAGAATTATATTCCTGAATTTATAATGGTATTATTCTGTAGACTTCATTTAATTCTCAGTGGTTGTTTAATATGAGCAATATATATGGAGTATTTACTGAATGTAAGTGGTTTTTGTCTCAACCCTAGTCCTTCAACGATAAAAATTGTATTCAAATTTAGTATGACAAAACCCGTTAGTTCAGCAATCTCCCGTCCCACCAGCTGTAAACTTGGAGCGCTATTACTAGAAATAAGTGTACTTATAGGTTAGTTATTCTGAGTGTTTGTATCAATCTGTTAATAAATTATTACGCCAATTACATATAGTATTTTCTCTGCAATGATTAAAACGTTATCTCATACAACAAATGTACTTTATTTATTTTTCTCTGGTATTTAACAAGTTACGTTGTCTCAGACAAACAATAAGACGATCCAATCGACTATCCCAACATATATCGATTCTTAATTATTCGAACTCTAAAAAAAAATATATATACTTTGATAATAATGACAAATAATTCTTATACCAGGGTTCGTGTAGTTCTTTGAACCATTAGTAAGGCCAGGTAAAACGCATAATTAAGGTTGTTCAATTTACAAAAAGAATAAAATTATTTACTTAAAATACAATGATATGAAAATAATTTGTTTTTTACCCAAACGGCGAAAGCTTCATTAGGCGGTGAATGTTTGTCAACAGCGGTCAAAATCCAGTTTATATCGTCTTCACCCAGTAAAACTGCTCTGGTTTTCAATGAATGGATGATGGTAATCCCACAGGAACTCTTGTGCTTCGATTCTTCTTTTGCGTCTTCACAATTCTTGGTCCCAACGAACTGGAATTAGGATCTTAGGAGCTTACGCTATCAATGAAGGTTATTTCGTCAACCGAATCTTCTGTATTTCCAAATATTTCCGTTAATTCAGGCTTTAACTCTTTACTGGTCTTCAATTTATAGCATGAATTGGTTTGATACCAAATTCAGCGGAAATATTTAGTGACTGAGGTGAGAAGCTTTCAATTCTTTTTTATTTTACTCATTGATAATTTAGAGTGTTATTTAATTTGTACGATTCATTAGCGTTCAAATATAATTGTTTTACAAAAAGGCTTTTTCAGTTTGGATATATCTTTCCTTTATATTTATTCATATATTTAAATATATCGGTTCATTTCAATCTAATAGCTTGTAACAATCAGTACCATCTATTCAAAATCAACAACTTATTAAAAATCAGTTGCCTTAACAACCATGTTTTCTATATATCCTTGAGCCGGCATTATAGAATATTACTACTCCTTTCCAATAAAATACTCCATGCTTGGATTAATATTGAATCACATAAAATTCTCCCCTAATCTTCCTTATTAAACAGTAAATGTTTTACTAGAGTTTCGTTGGACTGGGTTTACTAAAAAGGTATTAATTTCCTTTCACTAATATGGAATTTAGGCCTATAGATTCATTTACAACCATTATAACATTATTTGGTTTTTAACTTAATTTTCTTTTTTACCTGACCTACTGTACAATTAATTATTGATTACATAGTTAATTACATGAATTTTAATTTACTGGTGGTTAGTTTTTTTTTTATATTAATTAACTGGTTATGGAACCCTTTATTAATTTATGACATAATTGTCAGAACTACTTGTTAGATTTAAAACACTGGTCACACTCCTGATCCAGTTTATAAACATTAATTAGAACAACATTATTTTTCAACATTATACAATACTGACAACTTAGTACAGTACCTAACATTGGTAACTATACTGGGTTATATAAATACAAATCCAATATAAACATAAACATAATTATTGGTGAAGTATTATTATCAAATAACATTATTTCATCTTTAGTATAGTCAACATACAATATAAAATACTCTGTGACCTGAACATGCCACAGTACCAAACAAACAATTCATAACATTCAATCATTCCTTAGTCTGGTTTTTATACATTTAATACTAGTCATTGCCTCCTTCTGGTTTGAGTTACTTCTCGAGCACATGACCTATTGAACAACCTTAAGTCAGGGTATGGTCCTTGACCATATTTCATTCAATCTTTTATGTAACGTTGGGGAACCTCAACTATGTTGCGTTACATAACACCCCCCCTTCGAAATAAGTTTATTTTGGGTATAAACAAAGTTTAGCAAGAAATAAACTTCTAATTTGTATCTGGCCAATTGGTTTTCTATTTATAGTACTTTTATATTTCACAATTATCCGTTATTTTATTATAATTTCTTCGTTCCTTCTTAAAGTCAATTATTTCCCAAGTTTAAATCTTATTTCTATAATCATTCTTGTGACATTCTTCATTAATTATACATTTTGGATCTGGTTTTATTTAATTCTCTATATTTATTTGTGAGTTTTCCCTCTAATATTTAATTTTCCTAAACCTCCCTAACATTATAACTGGAATCGAATCGGTGGTGCTCTATCGGCTAACCAATTACCGTCGTCCCTTATATACTTTCTGGGATCAGAGGAACATCATCTCTGCCCAGTCAAATGATTGCTGGAATATTCTACAGTCAATCTTCATTAATAAACCTCGTAAGGTAGTCATCATGTGACCTTCAATAAAATAATAAATAATAATCATATTCTAGGGATTATTCACTTTACTTTAACTCAGATCATATTATTTCTTCATATTAATTCTTCCTTCTATTATACACTTCTCATCTCCAATACTTGGCTATTTTATTGACATTTATTAATTGGGTTTTGTTTTCGGATAATTCTTAAATATTTGTTTTTTCTTTTCTTGTGATCCTTTTGAGGGTTCCATTTTGGCTTCTTCATTCTCTTATCTTCATTGGCTCATAAATTGATTTCTTAAATACTTGTTTGTAAGTTGGGCTTACTTCAATTTTTTTTTTTTTTTTTTTTTTTTTTTTGAATTTTGGGGTATTTATTCTCTTTATTTTAAATCATACTGTTTCTAAATAATTATGAGTAAGTTGTTCTTACATCCTTTGGAATTTTGGGTTTTAGTTTCTTCATTTTAAATTATATTGTTCGAAATAAGTTGAGTAAGTTGTCCTTACGTCTTTTGGAATTTTGGGTTTTTATTTACAATGGGTTGCTTGGTCCTGTATCCATAAAATCCGTCCCTTTTCATTATATTCTGTTTGGAATCTGTTTAACCGTGGTCCATTATTTCCTCTATACTGGTTGTTCGGGTCTCTCTAGTGTATAGAGTTATTTCTGTCCTTGTGACATATCTCATTATTGTACAGTTCTTGCCTCTTGTCACTATAAAATTGTCATTTATAGTCAAGCTCATCATTGTCCTTTGAACTGATTCTTCTGTACTGTCTCTTAATTGTTCTGATGGTTCATACATAAATTCTATAAGTCCTCCATGCTCCTTAGTTAGTTTTGGCCTTTTTGGTCCTTCTAGTCCATCTGGGAATTCAAGTGTGGTTCGTTTAAAGTTTCTCACTTGCCTTACTTCTCTGTTTTCCGTAATTGGTCTATTATGCAGTTTAACTAATCCCCCTTTAATCATTTCCAATTCTTCCCGTGTATCTATTAATTTCCTTTTACACATTTGTCTTATTCTCACTATCTTCATTTCATCATGAACCCGTTCTATACTTCCGGTTCTATCAATTGGTATCTTGTCAAATTTTTCTTGGGTCTTCGCTTGTATGTTTCCTATTTGAGTAATTTTGGTCTCTACTTCTACTCTGAGTTGCATGATGGGTTCATCTGTCTTTTCCAGATCCACCTTAATTTCATTTATTTGCTGTCTTACCTCCACTTCATAGCTATCAACTCCTTTGCTCCGTGTTTCATTGACAATTATAATACTTCCATTGATGACTTCCCTCAATGCTAGGCCTTGTTCATTGATGATTTGCCGCAACTCCTTATTATGGTTTTCAATTTTCTCATCCATTCGTTTGGTATTCTCCAGAATCTGCCTCAAACTCTCATCATTCCTGTCAAACCTTTTATTCATTTGCTTGATTAAATTTTCGCTCAAAATTTCGTTTTGTTTTCTTGAGTTCTCATTAATACTGTCTATTTTATTTTCCAGCTTTCTGAATTTTCATTTATACTGTCTATCTTTTCATTGATTTGTCTAAAATCAGCCTTCAATCGTTCATTATTTTCATTTATGGTTTGCCTTAAAAGTTCACTAGTACTTTCCTTAATACTGTCTATTTTTCATTAGTTTGTCTATTATCTTCTTTGATACTGTATATTTTTTCATTAGTTTGTCTATTATCTTCTTTGATACTGTCTATTTTATTTTCTAGCTTTTCTGAGTTTTCTTCAAATTTTTTATTTAATTCTTCCTTCTGTTTCCTGGAATCTTCTTTGATACTGTCTATTTTTTCATTAGTTTGTCTATTATCTTCTTTGATTAATTCCCATAATTTTTGTAAATCTAGGCTTCCTCTGGCTTCCTCTTTATCTGGTTGGTCCCCTTGGGCATCTTCTTCCACTATTTCTGTTTCCGTATCCATAACTATTTCAGTTTCTTCTGTATCACCTATCTGTTGATCCATTTCACTGTCCGTGATTAATTCTATTTCTTGTTCCTGTCCACCTTCTTCCTTCTCCTTCTCTTCTGCCCTCTTCTTCGATCTGCCTCTGGTATTAAGCATTCCTGTGCCTCTAATGGTTGCCTGCTCAAGTTAAGTAACAAATAATATGATTCTTTACTTAACTAAAGCCCACTCGTTGAGCGCCAATTTGTATAAGAAGAGAAATAATGATCACCTATGAGGACGTTTGAAAACCCCACTGTTGTAATCAATTTAGTAACGAACTGCTTGTTAATTATGTGAGGACGTATGTTATAATGTATGATACCAGCTGGAGACGTCAAATTATAAAGAAATCTTGTCTATGAGTGTAATTAGTTATAAGAGACTCCGGTGTAACAAACGCCAAGTAATACGTTGTAGGTGGCGATTCGTAACAATTAAAATGCTGTTACCTGGTTTAATTAATATGTTATTAACTAATATACCTTGCGGTTGTGACCAGTGAAACCCTCAGAACACAGATTATTAAGTCCACAAACTTAGAATTATATTCCTGAATTTATAATGGTATTATTCTGTAGACTTCATTTAATTCTCAGTGGTTGTTTAATATGAGCAATATATATGGAGTATTTACTGAATGTAAGTGGTTTTTGTCTCAACCCTAGTCCTTCAACGATAAAAATTGTATTCAAATTTAGTATGACAAAACCCGTTAGTTCAGCAATCTCCCGTCCCACCAGCTGTAAACTTGGAGCGCTATTACTAGAAATAAGTGTACTTATAGGTTAGTTATTCTGAGTGTTTGTATCAATCTGTTAATAAATTATTACGCCAATTACATATAGTATTTTCTCTGCAATGATTAAAACGTTATCTCATACAACAAATGTACTTTATTTATTTTTCTCTGGTATTTAACAAGTTACGTTGTCTCAGACAGACAATAAGACGATCCAATCGACTATCCCAACATATATCGATTCTTAATTATTCGAACTCTAAAAAAAAAACATATATACTTTGAAAATAATGACAAATAATTCTTATACCAGGGTTCGTGTAGTTCTTTGAACCATTAGTAAGGCCAGGTAAAACGCATAATTAAGGTTGTTCAATTTACAAAAAGAATAAAATTATTTACTTAAAATACAATGATATGAAAATAATTTGTTTTTTACCCAAACGGCGAAAGCTTCATTAGGCGGTGAATGTTTGTCAACAGCGGTCAAAATCCAGTTTATATCGTCTTCACCCAGTAAAACTGCTCTGGTTTTCAATGAATGGATGATGGTAATCCCACAGGAACTCTTGTGCTTCGATTCTTCTTTTGCGTCTTCACAATTCTTGGTCCCAACGAACTGGAATTAGGATCTTAGGAGCTTACGCTATCAATGAAGGTTATTTCGTCAACCGAATCTTCTGTATTTCCAAATATTTCCGTTAATTCAGGCTTTAACTCTTTACTGGTCTTCAATTTATAGCATGAATTGGTTTGATACCAAATTCAGCGGAAATATTTAGTGACTGAGGTGAGAAGCTTTCAATTCTTTTTTATTTTACTCATTGATAATTTAGAGTGTTATTTAATTTGTACGATTCATTAGCGTTCAAATATAATTGTTTTACAAAAAGGCTTTTTCAGTTTGGATATATCTTTCCTTTATATTTATTCATATATTTAAATATATCGGTTCATTTCAATCTAATAGCTTGTAACAATCAGTACCATCTATTCAAAATCAACAACTTATTAAAAATCAGTTGCCTTAACAACCATGTTTTCTATATATCCTTGAGCCGGCATTATAGAATATTACTACTCCTTTCCAATAAAATACTCCATGCTTGGATTAATATTGAATCACATAAAATTCTCCCCTAATCTTCCTTATTAAACAGTAAATGTTTTACTAGAGTTTCGTTGGACTGGGTTTACTAAAAAGGTATTAATTTCCTTTCACTAATATGGAATTTAGGCCTATAGATTCATTTACAACCATTATAACATTATTTGGTTTTTAACTTAATTTTCTTTTTTACCTGACCTACTGTACAATTAATTATTGATTACATAGTTAATTACATGAATTTTAATTTACTGGTGGTTAGTTTTTTTTTTATATTAATTAACTGGTTATGGAACCCTTTATTAATTTATGACATAATTGTCAGAACTACTTGTTAGATTTAAAACACTGGTCACACTCCTGATCCAGTTTATAAACATTAATTAGAACAACATTATTTTTCAACATTATACAATACTGACAACTTAGTACAGTACCTAACATTGGTAACTATACTGGGTTATATAAATACAAATCCAATATAAACATAAACATAATTATTGGTGAAGTATTATTATCAAATAACATTATTTCATCTTTAGTATAGTCAACATACAATATAAAATACTCTGTGACCTGAACATGCCACAGTACCAAACAAACAATTCATAACATTCAATCATTCCTTAGTCTGGTTTTTATACATTTAATACTAGTCATTGCCTCCTTCTGGTTTGAGTTACTTCTCGAGCACATGACCTATTGAACAACCTTAAGTCAGGGTATGGTCCTTGACCATATTTCATTCAATCTTTTATGTAACGTTGGGGAACCTCAACTATGTTGCGTTACAATATATAATTTATTTGTTATTTATAAATTATTTACCTCAAGATGTTTTATTCCATTGTTTGGTACACGTTTCGGGAACAATATTGTTTCCATCCTCAGCCTTCCTGATTTTATATCTTGTGGAGTATTTGTGTTTTGGTTGGTTGCTGTGATGGTTTCCTGTTGGTTTTTGGTATTTTATACTGGTGTTATTCTGTGTGATTGTAGTGTATATATTATCTTTGTAGAATTTTCGATTTTGAGTGTTTTGAACAAATACCTGAGCAAATACAAATCAATACAAAACGTGACACTATTTTCAAAGCACTCAACATCGAAATACTCAAAAAGCTAATATATACACCACAAACACACACAATAATACCAATTTAAAATACCAAAAACCAACAGGAAACCATAACAACAACCAACCAAAACGCAAATACTTAAGAAGATATAAAATCAGGAAGGTTGAGGATAGGAACAATACGTTTCCAGAAACATGTACCAAATAAGTTCTCTCTACTCTGAAGGTATTGGCGATGACCAGAGAGAGTGCTCATGCCTTCATGCCCCTTTTGCTTGTGTGTACAATTGATCATAGAATGTCAAAAGAAACATAGAAGAAATAGTGTACACAATAAACACATACAGTTTTAAATGGTTAACGTTCTCATATTTTGAAAATTGTTAAATAATATTATAAGTGCGAGGGGAGACGTCACGCGTCTGTTAGGTGTCCATCGTGTTTGTGATAATAAAACCAACTGTGTGTTTCCAGCATGATAACGGAATTTTATAGACACCGCGACTTAATGATAAAGACATTGATAACAACCACTGCAGGGTGGATATGCATATGAAGTCTCACGAAGTTATACATTTACCTATACTACTGAACAATTCGGATACCTTGCAGGTAGCAGTGACTTTTGTTGTTCATATTTTACTAGTCATCATCATCATCATCATCATCATCATCATCATCATCGTCATCATCATCATTACCATACCTTGTCGAGTTAGCCACGTCTATCTCTCCATCATTGTCCTCTTTAAATCGCAGTACGGTAGAAAGTTCATCTTCTTTCCCATGTATTTAAAGAACGCTGCTCTTGGTCGTCCTCTCGGGGTTTCCCCCCAACACCTTTCCTTCAGAAATGTTATTGGGAATTGACTGTGTCGTAACACGTGGCCAATCAATTTTACACTTCTTCTTCCGATCATTTTTAAGAGTGCTCAATCGTTCACTTCTGCGAGTACTTGCACATTACTTTTCTTATCCATCCAACTCGTCCTCGTCGTTCTCATATATTTTCATTGCTTCCAGCTTCTCCTTTATATTTTTTCGACGGTCCACGCCTCACATCCATAAGTTAAGACACTTCACACAAATGTTTTTGCAGAACGTTTCCTTACCTCCATACTTAAGTAATTACTTGTAAATAAATTACTATTGTTTTGAAACGCCTACTTTGCTAGAGCTTTTCTCTGAATACCTTACTACCAGTAGCAAGAGGAAAATTGAGACAGTACAGATGGTTCTTTCATTACACATGAGACTGTTTGTATGTTAAATAACTTGAAAGTATAGTCGACGTTTTTCAAACACAGTCTACGCGCTCAGATAGCATGTCAAAAACAAAAGAAAAAATGTAGCTGAATTTAATTTACGATCGCAAACAATAAATAAAAAAGATGGTGTGAAAGACTAGATAAAACAGTATTTTTAATTAAAATATGCAAACACGTGACTGAGCTGGTAAGATCCTTGCTTATAGCCCGGTTAGGAATGAACGCAAAATGTGATTCGGTGGTAGATCCCATTACACGCAGTAACAGAAACACGACAAGTGAAAACCATTAAGACGGCACTAAATGCCTTGATATACCCACATGTTTGCTGAGAAGCGGGAAACTGCAGTGCGTAGCTCAGCACACACACAGACACACGTCTAATCTGTCATTGTTGATAGAAATTACATTGCAATTGAAATAATTTGATACTTTCGATATTTAGAAGTACGAAATAAATCAGTTATGACCTTTAATCAGTTAAGACCTACTCACCTTAATTCAAAATTAACGTTTAAAAAATGTAAGGCCAAAAAATTAAATTTATCCCTTTAAAGTCACTCGACAGTTAAAATTTTTAATCTGTTTTATAACCTATTTATATATATATATATATATATATATATATGTACAGTGTATATATATGTGTGTGTGCGTATATATATATATATATATACGTGCCTATATATATAGGTGTGTGTATATATATGGTCTGACAATTATTCTTTTATTGGCTACTGCCATGGGTTATATTTTCTCAAGTTTCCACACAATATTCTTGCAGTATGCAAATAGTAAATAAAATAATTTTGTGAACCTGTCTGTGCCACAATTTTAAGATGCATTTATTAGCCCGACTCACGTAGCGTGAAAATAAAAATTAGGATGATTTCTTGGGGTAACATGGATGGTGTTGCCCAGAATTCCTCGTTACCCGTAATACCGTACATCCACTGAACGCCTATTCGGCTTGTCGCTCCGAAGCTCATTGGGGGGACCAAAAATAACTATTAATGTAAATATGATGACAGCTCATTATTAGTAGAACAAATTTTATGATATTATTTCTGTGTCGTCAAATTTTTAGATGTACAGTCCATGTCATCAGATTAATGACATAGCGACAGTTACAAAATTTTAAGTAAATTATAACTGTTACATATTGGTAAGACGATCTACTGATCGTCGTATGGTACAGTAGAACACAAAATACAAGACACCAATTAAGTCACTAATCACCGGCTTGAATTATCACAATTAAACAGTCTGTAATCAACAAGATAGGCTCTTACAACAAATCAAATAAAAATTGTTCACACAGAATAAAAGTATCAACTAATATAAAACACAATTGTAATAAAATTGTCCCGCACAATTATAACACACATAACACTTCGCCACAATACTTCGAACCGCACTGTGTAAATCGCCCTACAATAACTGAACTAAGCTTCGCTGGAGTCTTGTATTTATACCCCTCTGAGATATCAGAATATTCCATACTACGCGTCAAGAACGCTACTAGAAAACACCAGAACGTAATTGTTTGCGTACTTGCACACAGCGCGCGCGGACTGGTGAAATCTGGATCAGCCTCGGACGCGTGATAAGTTTCACGTAACTGCCCTTCATCTCAGTAGCAGCAATACGTACGCACACACACATTACAGCTGGAAGAGCCGAGAAACACGTAGAATGTTCTGTAATGGTGTAACATTTTTCCGCATTACGTAACAATATATTTGTTCTAAAAATGAACGAGGTACAAACAGCTTGATTGTGGTTGAGAAGAATGTCCACACTTCGGAATATATAAGGGCAGGAACGCAATAGACCTGCTTGCATAAGGACAGAGCAACATCACCTATGTATTATACTCTTGTTCTTCGTGCCCTTTCAGAATTACACTAACGCTTATATTGCTTGAACATGAGACGTGATGGCTTGGGAACCTATTATTGAGACACTGACAGCTGATAGGAAGGACAGCTGAACAAAATTACAGCGTCTAACACGACCCTATCAGAAGAACCGACAAACCTCACAGAGCAAAATAAAAGTAAGTGTTACGTTGTGTTGCGTCGTTGTAGCCGGGTGTCTTCGCACCCGTGGTATGACTGCATCATCTGGGTCGACCCCAATGGCAGCCAGATGACAAACATAGTGCTGGTACAGTAGACGGGTACCTAATACTGGACTGGATAACCGGCAACACGATCATTCGCTACATGGCAGGGGAAGAAGACTTTTGTATATGCCACTGCCGCTGGAACCGGTTTACACGTCAGGTGTCGCCTGTCTCATGCCTATCAAGCAGACGCATTTAAGCGTTGGTCGCTCTCCCCGAGGCAGAGAGCCACCGTGCCGGTGACCGGGATAACAGCAGTAAGCAGCGCTGTTAGCGTGCAAGGACGGAAGGAAAGAAAGCTTTCGATTGTTAACTCTAGAGCTGGTACAAGAAGTTACAGTCGAAGATATATCTGTATATAAAACTCATCAAATTTATATCATATTTACACATCTGTAGGCCTATATAAAAGTCTGAGAATTCATGGGCATTGAATACAAATCCACACCGTTACATCGATTGTCACCACATTTTGCACAGGTAACCTTTGACACAAGGCGAAAAATACTGTCTAACTTGGCATTTGATATTTTGCCCCGTTAGCACGATTTATGCCCTTTTAATTATACCTTTTCGTTGACGCGTATAAAGATGTCAAAAACACCATGGAGACCAGAATTAATTACCATAGTAACAAGTAAATAAACAAATGATATTTAGCGGCATCGGAACTCTACCTTTATCTGTTCCTTCAGTTAATTTTCGATGTTTTTAATATGCGATTTTATTGATATATTTTGTAATTTTATATACAAATACTTATATTTTTAGTAATTGTCTTAAACGATTATAAAATTTATGTTTATACGTATTTCTGATGATACAATGTCAACAGCAACATGGAGACCAGAGTTCATTACCATAGTAACAAATAAATTAACAAAAGCTATTTAGCAGCAACGGAACTGTACATTCATCCATTCCTGCAGTACATTTTCGATGTTTTATATAATATGCGATTGTCTCGATATATTACGATGTGGAAAGTGTACTAAGTGTAAATTGTTCTATTACTTATTGAAAAGCGAAAATACGTGTTGTTTTCATTTGTGAGGTTAGGTGACAACGGTTTTTAGCATTTAGTTTACTGCTGAAATATATAAAATCCATGGTTGAGAAAAACATAACGTTTAATATGTTATATAGTGCTTCTAACACAATAACACTTAAAATAAAGAATTTGGCGTTTTTGATTTAACATGTACTTTATAAATATCTCCAAAGGCTTTATAAACGGGTACTTTTAAATCTCTAAAGGTTGTTGCACCAACATATTAATTTAGTACAAGTTAAATTAGTACAAGTGTTGAAAACAGCAATGGAGAGAATTTGACTAATGAATACAAAATTGTTATACGAGCTGACAGAACAAATATACATAGCCAATAAAAATTATATTAAAATACTTACTAAAAGTCAAATATTCGCGTGCGAAGCCGCGGGTAACAGCTAGTTTTTAATGAAACAAAATGAGTGAAGCCTCGACACTCTAAAAGAAGGCATTAAATAAGAAGAATATCGATATGTTGGGAACAGAACAAAGGTCAAAACAGTCTGGAAGAAAAAAAAACACTAATACATCGGGCTGTGGACACACACACACACACATACACATGGTAGATGCAGGGAAGGGTTGTTTACCCTGCGTAGATGGGGGCCAACATAACGCTTAATGTTTATTATAATATTGCTTTGTACATGTCACGTTTATTATAAATCCGTATACTTTCCACTTCAATCTGTGTCAAACTTTTAAAATCACATTGAAAATAGTTTTTCCCACTGAAGTATATTTAAACGCCGGTTTACAAATTATTTATCGCATTGAAAACAACTGTGAAACCCCTAATGATAAATCATCGATGTAAGCAACGATTTGTTCAATTGCTGCCAAAAGTAAAATAAAAATTGCTAATAAAAGTTCTTTTTTGTTACTACAACAAAAAGGCGGCAGCTAACATGGAGCGGTAAAGATATTATTTCACCATTTGTAACTGTCACGCGAAAGAATAGAGCTTCAAAGCGGCGCGTGATTGAAACTGGAAGTTGGGCTCAGCGATGACCGCTGAATTTAGAAAGCGTCGGACGCGACAAAATAGATGTCCACAACACAATAGTGTGACGAGATCGGATAACGATTTGTTCTCGTCTGACTCACACCAACACCCACCCGTAAAACGGATAGGATTTACTATTTCGAATACCGGTACATGTGATTGTGGCGTTGACCTGAGGAAGAAATCAGTGATTATTTGATTCTACATTTTCCAATATTCTAATTACTGATGATATACATTTACCTTAGAGTTTAGTGGACCAACAATTCTTTGGCCGTGACTTGCCTGCAATATATCCATCATGCGCCATGGCTCACCAGGGTTTTGAACATATCCAGATTTGAAGTCATACGTAGATTTGAGTATCTTTTCTAACATAGTAAATATTCGCACTACGGATATATACAAACATACAAAAAATATGATCTTAATTTATGATTAAAAAATAAAGATTGACAAATTGGTATAGGAATTACCGGTTATTTATCCTGTGCGTCTTATAGAAAACAGAGTCTAGTACAACGAAGACTATGGTATATGCTATGTGAGTATACTGTACGCACACCAGCTGTGCTACCGTGAAGCGGGGGTCTACTGAATGGTAGTGCGTCCTTGTGTTGGTGGGGTACTACTGGTTCTGTAAACATTGTTCAGTTGTTCAGAAGAAGTACTTACTTGTGATTTTGTGTGCGTATTACATAGAGCGTTCATAAGCCAGCCTTGGGCCACACAATTATCATTTCCCTTCCTTCTCCTGCCAGAAGGCCCTCACTCGCACACGATGCTTTACTTTCCACTGTCCACCCCTTTCTCGTCTTCTTCTCACAGCAGAAAACCTCAAGATTTTGAATTTTGTTTCTGTATGTATTTCTATCCACACAGTCGTTCAAAAAGATACCCTGTTTCATCATTTCCTACTTGAGTTGTTTGGTTTATCCGTTCAGAATGGAAAGTTGCCAAATATATTTGAAAATTTGTTTATTTAATCTAGACCAATCCATCCATACCATATGGCCAAGGAATCAGTATTTTTCTTCGGAAAGCCGTTTCCAGGTCTTCCCGATCCCTATACAGCTCTTCTTTGCGTCTATGTCTGTACCCATCTTTAGTTTTCTTGGGGCCATAAATTTTCGGAAGAATCCTTCGTTCAATTTTAAGAAGAGGCTCAAAATTTTGAAAGGTTTCACTTCTTTCCGTTGAGTTCCCAGGTTAGCATAAAAGCCTTTGCTAATTTGAGTCTCCTTATCTTTAACGATTCTTTGTCTGAGGCGTCTCGGGACATGTTTTCCTCAAGATATTTAAAATGTTTAGTATATTTTTTTGTTCTCCATACTTAGTGTCCAGACACGTTTTCGAGAACTAAATAGGGTGGTCATAATTTCCGTTTAAGCAAAGTAGATTTGAAGCCCAGTTTTCTCAGCTATCTCTTTGAAATCTTCTACTTGCGTTCTTGCTTCTTCTTATGAGTGGGCGAAGATGGCAAGATCACCCTTGAAAGATAAACAGCTTAATTCTACGCCTTTAGATTTGAATATTTTGTTAAAGTGTGTTTTCTTTTTTGCTACAAATTTATTATTAGCCTGTTGTTTAATTACTTAATCGTTCGTTATCAATTACTAAGCAGTTAATTTAACCTTAATAATTATATTTTTATGAGTAGTCACTTTAAAGAGTAGGAATAAAATGACTTCGCAACAAAGTAACAAAACAATTCATTTCAAAGGACGTGAAATTAGTGAAAAGTGTGATAAATAATCAAGGAAGGATCATATTTCTTCGCGGTTAAGAACGGCATATTACACTGCCGCTTCAGAATTTACAATTTAAAAAATTCAGGAAAAACGTAATACGCGTCTAGAAAATTTCCGGGATCAGCTATATGCAAGTAGAAATACCGTATGAGGCAGTGTTAAACGTATTTTAAATGTATAGTATTACGGTGATGCCTGCAGTAGAATGGCATACGTCGCCACATTCCTTGCTCGGTAGCAAAGCTGCTGCTGCGTTAGCACGTGCATGGAGTTTTCTGATTTTTAACGCATGACTGATACATTGAGTTTTACTCATTACAAATTATAAGGCTTCAGAAATTAGCCATTGTAAGTTAAAATTATGAGACACGGCGTTTCGAACTCTATAGAATCAGAGGTCGTCTTCAGGCGGACAGAAAATTAGTACAAAGATAAATCTATGACTAACAAATAGATATCGTCAAAACTCCAAATTTTAATTAGAGAAATATAGTGCTGAAAATAATAATATAAATAATAATAATAACACAGTACTCACCATTCCAGCAAAGAAGGATTTTTCCTGTGGTTGCAACGTAGACAACGAAGCTACCAAACAGACTCTGCTTATATAGGGAGTTTAGAAGACCTGCAGACAACCTATGATTCTATAGAGGTGGAAACGTCGTGTTTCTTAACTTTAACTTACGCTGTCTAATGTCCGAAACCCTATAATTTGTAATGAGTATATTGCGCCATCGATTAATAATAATTTTAAGAACCGCATTCAGTTTTACGTTCAAATTAAGCTGACCCCTTTAGTTTCGCTTTAGATTCTATGGGTCTAATAAATTCGACCTGCGCCATTCATTTGTGATGTTTGATACTTCACTGTAAACCAGGAGTTAGCTTTAAACGTTCTTGTTTTTAGGAGAAGAGCGTAGCAGTTAATTATCTTTGTCGGAAGCGGGGGTTGGTCCGTTTGCACATTACATTTTGCATGCGGCGAGCGAGCGGTAGCCATAGACCCAGATATGGGAGTACCGTAACGGAAAATTGCTTCGCGCGGAACCCTCTGAAGCGCAGTAAAACTCTTATTTACCCGCACCTCTAGCACGCACTCGACTGAAAAATCAATCCTGTTTAAAATAAATTAAAGAGGTTAAAACGCTCACAAACCATATTACGGCCGTTGGAAATTTAATAGTATATTTCTTTGTCGTGACGGATCTGTTTCTTTAAGTAAATATAATTTTTAGTTTAGTTTTAAAAACTATTTCATTCTTTGTATTTCTGTTAGGAATCAAGATTAATAATTATATCAGTTAATTTTCTCGAGTACATACTGATAATAGCACTCATTGTTCAGTGATAACTCTCCCGCATCAACAAACCCCTGCAACAGTATCCGGTCAATCTACTGTCAATACTAGAGTGTAGGGATATTTAACACATCTTAAAAAAATTATCAGCATCAAAGGATTGCCCACTTTATCTCAATTATAACACTACAGTATTGGCAATATTGATATTTTTTTAAATGTTTAATACACTTTCATCAAATTTGCAAGCAATCCAATATAAAAATCTCCACAATAAAAATAAATCTAAGGGCATTTCAAGATAAAGAACCAATATAAACAAAAATAACAATTAGTGATCGAATTCTATAGCAGGTAAGCCACTGTAATTATTTGGGGAATGATATTGGCTGTGATAAAAACTGTGATATTGATATTAAGTTAGGTAAGTTCCAGACGATCTGCGGAACAATCAACCGTATTTTTAGAAGTAAGTGTCGTCGAGATACAAAATTAAAGTTTTACAAAGTTATGGTAGTCCCTGAACTATCCTACGGGTGTGAATTATGGACACCAGCAAAACAAAACAAGACAGTAAAATACAGGCCACGGCAATGGCATTCTTAAGAGGAGTTAAAAGGTTTTCTAAACTTGACCTTATAAGAAATGAGGCCGTAAGAGAAGAGTTACAGGTTTTTAACTTGAATGAAAGGTTAAAAGATTACAAACAACGGTGGAAAGAACACTTAGAAAGAATGTCAGATTCCAGCCTGGTCAAACAAGCCTGGAAATACAAACCTATAGAACAGAGGTGTGTGGATAGACCCAGGAAGAGATGCCTGGAGGATTTTTGAAGTCGGAACAGGCAGCACCTTCCCTATGTCGTGTTGTGAAGATGATGATGTTGTTTAGTACTGGATGGCTTTAACCAAATCGGTTTGCAGATCTTAATATAAGTTAAATTTAATATGTAACCCGGACACTTTCATTAATACGGCTTCTATGCTGGTCATCTACCTGCACTTGCTTGGAAAGTTTTACTTGAAACAGTTTTCTCCGTAGAACACACTGGTTTCATGACGACCTTATACAGAAATGTTACCGAATAGTTTTGAAATGTGAAAATTAGTAAACTGGAATATTTGTACACACTCGTCTGCGATTTTGTGCACTTGTGCGTGCGCGCGCGCGCGCGCGCGTGTGTGTGTTTGAAATTGTTGTTAGAGCTTGATGTACGGGTTCTACTCTGCACTGCATGTTTGATATAGCCATTGAATATCTTTGCAGCAGTTCTAAGTTCAGGTGAACTTTCTTTATTAAGGCACAACACAAAGCCATATGTTTATAAAGCAGCAAATTAGTTGTATACAGTTTAGTTATCTTGATTTCATTGCTTATGTTAGATTTACAATTATGTATAATTACTTTCTTCGTCAAATCTACTTGACGCTAATTTAACTTATTTATTATCACTGTTCACTGATTTTCATTTCTAGTCAGCTTCTCAAAAGTTAGTAAGTGAGTCGATTCGTATTCATTTTAATCTGCGGAGTGCTTACGAAATGGATAAGGAAGATTAATGCATATTAAGAACACCATATACAGAGCAATATGATGTCAAATAGTCTTATAATTGACAAAAATCAGCTTTAAATCAAACTTCCTCTACGTCAGGGATTACCAACGTGTATTGAGTTCTTAGTCCTCCTCTATGTATGCAGTATTAGAAGTATGAACTACTAAAATTAATTCGTGGATTATGCGAACACTTACATCTCCTTCTTCGAGTACTGCTGTTAATCACATTTCGTACTATACAAGATACAAAATTATTCCTTAGCAATTATTTACATTTTATGAGAGAAGAGGGAAAGGAAGAATAACAAAAGGCAACCACTGTTTTGAGGAGGTCCAAAAATTCAAATAACTTGGAAGCATAATTACAGAGAATAATGAAACGAGCGCTATAATTAAAAAATAATTTCCAGTCCTGGAATGTATCAAAAATGTCAAAAGAAAATATACACTACGGTAATCAGATCTATAGTAACATATGCAAGCGAGACACTGGTGCTGAAGTTGGAAGATACGAAACACCCAAGGTGTTTTCGAGAGGAAAATTCTGAGAAGAATTTAGAGACCAGTGTGGGATGGAGAGATGTAGAGGTTAAGAAAGAATTGTGAGCTAAGAGACGTTTGTGGAGACGCAGACGTAATTTCGGCAGTGAAGGCGCAAAGGTTGAGATGGTTGGGGCACGTGGTGAGATTGAGGCCCCAAAAAGGCATTGGAAAGGAAGCCGGAGAGAGTAAGGAGGAGAGGACGCCGAGGAGGAGATGGTATGAAAATGTGGAAGCGGATTTGAGGGAGATGCGAGTGGCAGTTTGGAGGAGTAAGGCTCTCGGCAGAGAAGAATGGAGGAGAATCACTGAGCAGGCCGTAGTGCTAGAAAAAATAACTACCGTTAACCGTATTTCATACTATACAAGATACAAAATTATTCATTTAAAATTCTTTACATTATATGTCAAGTTTAATCACGGCTGTATTATTGGAACTGAATTCTCATAAAATCATTCTTTTCAAAGCTTCCGTTACGGGTTTAGCGCTAACACGACTAACAATAGTAGGCCTACAAGCTATTCGGATTGCATCCGTAAGCCGCTTAACTCGCCTTGTGGAAAGTTTTCTTAACAAAGCTACAGTACTTAGTCCGAGTACAATTACAACGAATTCTACACTTCGTAACATCCTGTATCTAGTTTCTACTCGGTTAGCATTTTGCGATTATCACTATATAACGTGTTCTTTATTGGAGACTTAACTTTGCGCCTTAAATATTATTTACTGGCCTGTATACACCTCTCTTATGGAACAATTTAATTAAAACAATGAAGATAATAAACAACGCCAGACGTGAAACTGTTGTGTCAAAATCTTACTTTATTGGCTACACTAATTCGACTGCTACAGATTTGGGGACAAAACGCCGTAGTCCGGAGAACTGAGAGAATTGAATTGTGTGTATGTGTGTGTGGGGGGGGGGAGTGAGGAGGAAGGTAGGGAGGAAGAGAGGGAGCACGCGCACGGTAATTCCTTTCTGGATTGGAGTTGACGCGTATTGTGAATCCAGGGACACGTGTTTGTGTGTTGAGTAACCGGATATGAGATTTCGGATGAGTTGTAGCGCGTCTATTAGCCGAGTGATAGTCATTATTGTGCTAAGTGATGTTTTAACACGTTTTATCTTTTTAAATATTTGCCTGCGATGTTTCAACACGTTTTGTGAAAAATTGGGGCTCGAATTATGTTCTCTGTTTTTCACACCGAACTTGAAATATTGTTACGACGGTCTCCCTGATCGCCGTATGGTACAGTGGAAAACAAAATACAAGACACCAATGAAATCACTAATAACTATTTTTAATTATCACAATTAACAGTTTGTAATCAACAAGTTATTCAACAAGATTATTCTCGTACAACAATTCAAGTTAATCTGTCCACACAAATAATAATGTCACTATTATCCCTTTAATTCTAATATCACTTTCGCACTATAATCACTTTTTACTAATACACCACTTCAAACGCACTGTGTAAATCGCCCGACAATAACTGAAAACTAAGCGGCAGGTATGGGCTGTTTATAGTCTGCAGGGTTCCATAATATGCGTTTAACAAGCAATCGAAAGTTCCGGCGGATACTTTAGCGCGACCTTCGCAGAAACACGCACCGTAGGGCTAGTTGAGAAACTTGTCGAACAACACTATCGAATGTACGAGAGTGTTCCGTATTACAAGAATCACGCCTTGCATGTTAACAATCACACAACATTACGCACACAACATTACAGCTGGGATAGCCGAGAAACATGTAGAACGTTCTATAATTGCGTAAGAATATTATAGTTTTCTCTGTACAGATAAAACCGAAAGATTACGTAGGTTAGCTTTTTTGATTTTTATTTTGAAAATACCTTAATGTAAAAAGAGGTGGTTTTTTGGTAACAATATTTTTGAAAATCATATTTAGTCTCTTGTTGTCCCGTCTTCGTTCCTTTCAAAAATCCTAATCTAACAGTTTCTATTTTCCCCTTTCTCTAATATTTGGCAGTAAGTATAGCATTTCACTACAATTAGTACACTCGTGCTAATGACGCTTGGGATTTATATTACGTCATTTACTTTGTTCCGTTTATCTCAGGTCTTCTATTGTATGGAGGATGTCGTGTGAATTCTCTATCAGAATATCAATACATTCGTCGACAAATATCAACATATAGGGTCTACACCTCAATATTACAAGTTTTTACTCTAAACAACCCGTTCTCAAATTTTTTTGAATTACTTCCGGTGTATTTACTTTTATGCGTGGGCGCAGGAGAATGATTCAAGGAATATGGCTGCGTTAGTTTACTGGCAACACAATTTTTACAGAAAAGGGGAAACCAGAATATTTTTATCGTCATCTTTACAACACGGCATAGGCAAGATGTTGCCTGTTCCGTCTTAAAAAATCGTCCAGCCTTCTCTTCTTGGACCTACCCACACACCTGCGTCCTATAGGTTTGTATTTCCAGAGTTGATGGACCGCTCTGGAATCTCACATCCTTTCTAAATGTCCTTTCCTTGTTTGTAATCTTTTAATTTTTCGGGCAGTAGTAGCCACCTGTAGCAAATTAAGGCGTAAGAGAAATTATCCTACACCCGCTTATCTTTGGAATATGACAGGCGGGAATCTGGTTGAATTTAGTCGGCTGTAATACTGCATCCTATTGTTATAGGATTACATAACATTTTTCTGATGCCTTGCAGTTGGGTGTTGGGGCATCAGAGGCTAGGGAAAAAGACAACCCTGAGTAAAAACTACCGGTAGTCACGGCCCGTAAGGGGGCAGCCCCTCCGCATGACTTACCTACCCATCTATAGACTGGTGCCCTATAGCGGAAAATTAATTTAATTTAGTCGCAAATTTCAACCAGAATTTCAAATTACTAAATCGTCTCTTTATGACAACTACGTAGCAGATAGTTTTGCAAGAACGTTAGGATGATACCACATTAAGCTACATTCTGCTCTTTTTAGCATTTTCTAAAAATTGTGCGTAGCAGAGAAAGCAAACATTTTGTTCTCTACAACACGGTGTCAGGTTAATAAAGATTAGAAGATAAAACATGTATGGTAGAGAATAATGTATGTTTTGCTTTTGACATGAGCTTGCAAAAAAACGCAGTCATTGCATTTTACTAAATTTTATCTCAGCTTAATATGTTAAATTAAAGTGCTGCTTACGTTGATTATAAAACCGCAAGTAATCTTGTAAGGCTCTTCTCTACGCGTGTGGTACGCCATTGGTTCTTTAGCGTGGGTTATATGACATACTGAGCGCGTCGCGTGATTAGCCACGAGATCAGAGAGCCTCAGAGAAAAGCATAATGCAGCTAGCGTATTATATAGATGTCGGTAAATAATACGCTTGTGTATTTCTATTTTTCATTGAAGAGAATGCTTCGTAAACGGTGTCTCAGCGCAAGCTCAGCTGAAGCCTTCGGCTGACTTGCTTCAAAACTGGCGTTGATGTTCGTACCATACAGCTGCCAAAGTGACTGTCAATGAAGAAAAGTCCCAAGTTAAGATTAAAAGTACAGAAAAAAAGTAAATAAAACAACATTGGAACAAGTCAATTTAAAAAAAATATAGCATTTCCCGTTTCTCGTAAAGTCAGGTTTCAGTCGGGCGATTTACTTACCCAGGCAAACGCAGAATCGCCTTATTATAATAAAGTTTGGCCATGTCTTACATGATAATAAAAAGCTTGTTCCTAGATATCAAGCAAAACGGTCATATTCATCCACAGATACTTAAAAGTAAACATATTTGTGTAATCGTGTTATGTAAAAATTATAAAAAGTATGCTGACTCATGTATAACAACATCAACAACAACAACAACAACATATAACAATAATAATAATAAGAAGAAGAAGAACAATAACAATAATAATAATAATAATAATAATAATTATTATTATAATGATAATGATAATAATAATAAGGGGACATTTGTAAGCTATGTTAACAAGGTAAGTTTATATTGTGTTTTGCAATATATCTAATATTGAAAAGCCTATTATTTAACCTAGGTTTATTAAATATAATTAAATATAGGCCTAATTAATAATAGTAATAATTATTATAATTATTATTATTACTAATTATTATTATTATTTATGTTGTTGTTGTCGTCGTTACTGTTCTTGTTATAAGTATATTTTATTTAAAAAAGTTTAAATAGCTGCTTTTTCCGGTAGGACAGAGAACCACAGAAATGAAACAAGTTTGAAAACGATCCACGATAGGTAAAAGGTGTGGTACGGAAACATTTTCCGACCGACTATACTTCATACTGGTGATATCAAATCAAAACGTCGTTTAACTAACTACCTTGCAGTCTGGATACAACTAAAGATATGTAAATGGATAAAGAAGATGAATGCAGAAATCAGAATGCCATATACAGAACAATATAACGTGAAATAGGAAGTCTTCGAATTGTTAAAATTTAGCTTTAAACCAATAAATCGCTGCACCCGGAATTATCGATGTGGACTGGTTTCTCAGTCTTTCCTATAGATGCGGTATTATAGTACATAATAGCTTTAAAACATAAGGCATTAAAAGATCAACAACTTGGTTACCTAAATCCGTGTTGTTACAATTAAAATGATGTTGCATCTTTCGGTTTGTCTCTCTTGTTAAACACTGTGACATAAACAGTTTACCTGAAACATAAATATTATATCAAAAATCTATTTTTTTAAATGCCAGCCAATGCCCATTTAATAAGACCGCTTTTGAATTCTTTCCGTAATGACATAACAGATTGTATGATCGCGTAAGCGATTTAGGTCTTTGAATAAGCTTTAAACTACATGCTCGAAACAAACTATAAACAAAACTATATGCCTAAAAGATTTCGTACATTATACGCACGTTGTGATGTCACAGACAGATAATTCAAAATAGCAACAAAAGAAGAATGAATAACGATTCAAGTATCAATGGGCAGGACATACATTAAGTATTGTCTCTGGCATTCAAAGTGTTGTGGTGTGTAAATCAAGTACAGACAATCTGATAAGGGCGCGTTCAACCATACAGACCGAGCGAAATATGTTCAGTTAAACACTTTTTAAATGAGCAAAGCGAGCTCTTAGTTTTAACTCGACCGTTTTTAATTTTGTTTGTGTGTCTGTCTACTTCTTTTGGGGTATGTCCGCGATAACATTTGAAATCATCAACAATTTTTTGTAAAATGTGGCACACGTGTCCATACTTTTACTCCCCACAAGCTCCCTTGTGTTTGAGATTGATCCCGTCATAAACGGAAATAAAAATTGTGAAAACATCGCTAAAATTAATATAAGGTATCATATTAACAATAATTTTAACCACGATTAGAATATATTTTTCACTTTTAAAAATTTCAAGGTTTTGCAACCACAAACATAAAAAAGTGAGTCAAAATTTTCATAAACCCGCAGAAATCCCAAACAAAAATTATCACTGTTGTACACCACTATAGAAAAATTATTCCGATTAGCGCTTTCAAGCTTCTCAGCTCATCGTCAGATCGGATTTAACAAGAAGAATAGTAAAACCATACCATACACACCCCCATTCACCAACTGACCACACACAACACGCTATAATTCAAATGTCCCTTCTCAACCTCCGAGCCCTGTCACCCCCGTCTGTACAGTTACATATTTTTCTAGCACATTCCTTGTGTTTATGTGTGTGT
Organism: Magicicada septendecula; assembly: GCA_034769895.1. NCBI lineage: Eukaryota > Metazoa > Arthropoda > Insecta > Hemiptera > Cicadidae > Magicicada > Magicicada septendecula. The sequence continues at coordinate 319,110,782 of CM068373.1, read as the reverse complement.
GTGTACATTCTTTTTAACCTAACGTTGTACCGCCTTTCTCATTCACACTTGTGGGCGCGGTCACTCACCCGTATTTCAAAAACATCCATATAGTCCTATGCAGTTTAATTCTTAATGTTATCTATCTGTCCTCTTTAATTTCTTTTATCTATCTCCTGTTATCTATCTTTTACTTTTTAATTATATTACAAAATATTTCTTCATTATCAAAGTTATTTTTAATATTCATTAAATAGTCTAACAGTTTTTCTCTTTCTTTCAATATTTCTAACTCCTCCCTAAGCTTCCTTTCAACTGTGTTACTTACTATTTTTTAAATTTAATAGTTTTCCAACGGGTTAACAAACTTATGGTTCTCTTCTATGAAATGTCTTGCATATAACGAATTCGTTGTTCTATTACCTTCTCCACGTTTGTGGTCAGACAACTTGCATACGGTAATACATACGGTCAGACAACGTGGAGAAAGTAATAGAACAACGAATTCGTTATATGCAAGACATTTCATAGAAGAGAGCCATAAGTTTGTTAACCCGTTGGGAGACTATGAAATTTTAAAAGTAATAAATAACACAGTTGAAAGGAAGCTTAGGGAGGAGTTAGAAATATTGAAAGAAAGAGAAAACGGTTAGACTATTTAATGAATATTAAAACTAAATTTGATAATGAAGAAATATTTTATAATATAATTCAAAAGTAAAAGATAGATGACAGGAGACAGATAAAAGGTAGATAAAAGAAATTAAAGAGGGCGGATAGATAACATTAAGAATTAAATTGCATAGGACTATATGGATGTTTTTGAAATAAGGGTGAGTGACCGCGCCCACAAATGTGAATGAGAAAGGCGGTACAACGTTAGGTTAAAAAGAATGTACACACACGCACACGCACACGCACACACAAACATACACACACACACACACACACACACACACACACACACACACACACACACACAACAACAACAACAACACATAAACACAAGGAATGTGCTAGAAAAATATGTAATTATACAGTCGGGGGTGACAGGGCTCGGAGGATGGGAAGGGACATTTGAATTATAGCGTGTTGTGTGTGGCGAGTGGGGGGATGGGGTTGTGTAGGGTTTGGTTTTACTATTCTTCTTGTTAATTCCGATCTGACGATGAGCTGAGAAGCTTGAAAGCGCTAATCGGAATAATTTTTCTATAGTGGTGTGCAACAGTGATAATTCTGTTTGTGATTATAACCACTAACACGACTTTCTTCATTAAACCGCAGAAATCCATGTAGAGTATCAAATTGAAGATTGCGTTAGCCAGTATATCTTACGGCTATTTGAAGTGTTCTCGAGAAGGCTCTGGAAGGTACTTTTGTGCTACGTGAGTGGACGGCCTTGATACAGACGACGCACACGGGCTTGTCGAGAAGCGGGTAGAACGAGACTCTCGCCTTTTTGAGAGGGTCCTTTGTTACAATAATATTTGTTGAGATTACTGCAGATATAGACTAAACGACGTTGTCAGTACAGAGAAATATCTGCGGTCTATTTAATTAAACGTTTTTTTTATACAAAAGAGTATAAATGTCAATGGTGAAATAATTTTTTAAAACCTAAACGTGAATATATGATAAAGTAGGTACGGAGACAAAACTAATAAACAAAACGACTATGTATATAATAACAATAACATATACACAACATAACAATATATCTTGAATTGGGAGAAAACAGTCGACACACCCTAAGACAATGTTTAAGAGTTTTAATAGTATCTTTTACGCCTTTTATAGCCAGCAGTACCTTTTACGCCTTAATATTTTCCATTAAAAAAATAAAATGTGCAGTGTGAGAATATATTAGAATTCAAAGCGCGGAAACAACCTGCCAAAAATGGGATTGCTTAGAGAATGTAAAATTTGAAAAAGATCATCTTCAAGATACGCTTCAAGGATCACGAATATGTCCGTTCAAGAATAAACTTCTCAAAGTAAGCATTCTAAACTTCAAAGTTAAAATAAGATAAAATCGTAGATACTGTAGTTATTAGAAATTTCGAATCAGGAAAAATCCTAACCTTAGATATAAATAGTTGAAAAATACTTCAATCAATAACAGGTAGGTAGGAATGCGTCAATTTATAACAGGTAGAATAAAGCAATTTGTTGGAAACTTTCAGTACTGTAAATACAAGAAAACACAGTATACCGTGAATCGCATTTAATTACGTATATAAAGAGTGGATTAAAAAATGTGGGTGATAGTAAAGAAGGAAAACAATTATTTGTGGTGTACAACAGCTTAAAAAGTAACCGGTAAGTCTGTCGTCTCGTCAAAAAATAAACTATTAAACATTTCACATGTACGTAGATGTGTGTTATTTCATGAAATGAGTGAACAAGCAGTAACGGTGTGAACGGGCGGTAGACTCTGCCTGCTCTACATTTGGCTTATTAATTGCTTTCACCAATAATTAATTTGTCTGTGACACAGGAATTCCGACCTGTCACTGTAGACAGCAGTATTCCATAAACATGTATTATTCAGTAGCTGAGCTGCAGTTCAAACAGTACGCTCCTTATGAATACTGGATTTTGTAAATTAAAATTAAAATTTTGTTACACTAACAAGTACAATTATCTAGTGCAATTAGAAGTTTGCTGTCAACATCTTATCTTGCTGTACGATGATAGTTTTATGTATTTCTTTTTACAACTGTAAGAACGAATGATGCGGTATTAATAGGAATCAATGTTTTTAATATAAAAATACAGTATTGCATAGAGAATTAGTATTATGCAATACTACTAATCATCAAATAATGCTGCGAAGACATTTATCATCCTCTAAGTTACAAATGCATGGATAACGGGCACAACAGAAGAATCACATATCTCATTTCATTTACTCTACCAAATTACGTCTAATGTAAATAATTCTTGCAAAGGGATTCGTTTATCTTTCTGGCACTATTCAGAGTAGATTAAACATACCATTTACTAAACCTGTTAAGCGTATTATATGGTAATTAAGATCTATTTAAAACAACTTTTTAACTGGCATTTGGCAATGCAGAAGGGATGGGGATTTAACGTTCTTTAAAGAAGCCGTTAAGCGACGATTTTTAAGATGCCCCTCCCAGCGTTTATTTTCACCGAGTTTTCAATGCGTACCAGGCATTCCGTTTTGTATATTAGACTTGTTGTTTGTTTGTTTTTATCCAAGGCTGTTTGTGTTTAATCAACTTTTATTTGTTGTTGTTTATTAAAAACATTCCCAGTGATTATTTGTAATTACCGTGCCATTATATTTTAACAATTAAATTTTAAGAATTCCATTTAGTGAACATCTGTTAAGTGTTAACATTTCAATAGACCATTTTTAAATTTATTTTTCTGTAATGTGCCTTCTGCCACGGAAGCCGATAGTTCAGAGAAACAGAGTCGATCACAATTTATGAGAGTGACGTAACTGGTTTAAAGTTTAAAGTCTTTCAATGCCCACTACAGCGTACTGGTCAGTTAGCCTATCAGATTGCAAAATTAATGAAAACCGCAAATTAAATATGTTAAAAATAAAAGAAATATTTCAACTCAGTCAAACGGTTAAATATTTCTATGGTGTACTGCAAGTAACCAGCAGTGAACTACGTGGTTGTACAGCACAACATGGCAGCTGACCCACGTGTCTCCACTTGAACTGTCAATTCGGACGTTATATTAAACAAAGTACAAATATAAAAGCTTATTACAATACTACTGCTACTACTACTACTACTACTACTACTACTACTACTACTACTACTACTACTACTAATACTACTACTACTACTGCTGCTGCTGCTGCTGCTGCTGTTACTACTACTACTACTACTACTACTACTACTACTACTACTACTACTGCTGCTGCTGCTGCTGCTGCTGCTACTACTACTGCTGCTGCTGCTACTACTACTGCTGCTGCTGCTGTTACTACTACTTCTACTACTACTACTACTACTACTACTACTACTACTACTACTACTACTACCACTACCGCTACTACTACTACTACTACTACTACTGCTGCTGCTGCTGCTGCTGCTGCTGCTGCTGCTGCTGTTACTACTACTACTACTACTACTACTACTACTATCACTACTACTACTACTACTACTACTACTACTACTACTACTAGTATTTTACTACTACTACTACTACTACTACTATTACTACTACTACTACTACTATACTCAATCTTGTTGAAGTTATACGACCCATATTTTGTACGTCTTGTCCATCTTCCGTAACATAATATTCTCGGGTTCTTAAAATATGACTTCGTCGTCGACAAAATCAGTGATAACGTAACGTGTAATCATTATTAATACATACTCTAATTCTCTTATATTTTTCTGTCAATTTTTTTAAGTACTTCGGTCAAGAGTGATTTGAGCTCGTCGGAGCCAAACTTTAGAATGAATTAGCAACTTTTACACACTCAGTATCTTCAGAATAATGAGTCTATTGATACTATTGTAATTCATTTTTTATTTTATATCGTTGAAAAATTTTAGAAAGGGACATAATAAGCTCATGCAAATCGATATAAACCAGATGAATTGACAACTTATATCCCAGTCTTATACGTATTATTTCTACGGTTCTCAACAGGCTATATTGTGAACATAAGGTCTCCCAGCTCGGAATCTGTTCTTCTCTGATAAATTCCTTGATCACCCGTTCTACTCGAAATTGAAGAATTTTACGCTTTTTAGCTTTATTACGTAATACCTTTTTACAGCTACAACAGACTACTTCGTAACGTCAAGGTTCGTACTGCAACGACGGAACGGTTTCGAACAGTGGAGAGTGTCGTTCCACAAGTTTCTCGGCCAGCTGACCAGGTGTGTGTATCTGCCAACACCCAAGGTTGCAAGACAGCACTCAAGTATCCTCTAGAGTTTTCGAGTGCTTGCTAAGGACGCGTACTATGGAACATTAGTCTGGAACCCTGCAGGATATAAATAGGCAACAGCTGCCGCTTAGAATTCAGTTATGTTAAGCGATTTTTCTTAGTGCGGATATTCACTTCCACCTAACTCTATTATTCGACATTATTATTGCGTGTGGACATATTTAACTTGAAATATTGTATGAGTATAATCCTGTTGAATACTTTGTTGATTGCAAACTGTTATTTGTAATTAATTAAAGGTGATGATTAGTGACTTTATTGGTGTCTGTATTTGTTTCCACTGTGCCACACGAAGATCAGTGAGATCGTCATAACAGTATGTGCCGTAGTTTCCCAATGTGGGCAATGGAGTGAAATAGGGGAGGGATGCGTCGTTGGGCCTGGTGGTGTTGAGGATTAATTTTGATCGCTTAGACATTTATAGATATTGAATTTTATAACTATTCCGTAATAATGTCCAACCGTTTACATGTTTTATCATTTCTTTTCTTCCTTTGTAATGTTATATAGAAAATCTCAAACAGTACGTATGTTCCCATAACGCATATAAAAATAATATTCTTTCGACATGAGTTTCAGTGTCATTTTTGGCAAACAATACGTCGTCCCAACGATAATCTTTTATCAGCATATTCGTCTCTTTTAACAGATATACTGTAACTTCAAACAGTTATAACTTGATAGTCCATTATCAAGAGGTGGATTTGATTCGACTTAACACATGAATAGAGCCAGCCGAGAGAAAATAACTTTCCCTTCAACAGAAAAGCTAGAGAAAAAACACGAGCCTGCAAAAATTAATCTAAGAACAACGTTTGCAGTACTTTGACTGATTTTTGTACTGTTTTTTTGTTGGTGATTTTCAAAAGGACTTGTACTTTTCTTTTCCATTACAAACAGGTTTCCAGTTATTAAGGAATATTAAAAAATGTACATTTTTTATAAAATAAAAATTTGTTCATGCAATCATTTAAAAATATATTTTATACAAAAAATCTTCGTTAACTAGATTACATTAAAACTGATTACAAGCCTTCAAAGCAAATTTTTATTTTACATTCAAAGCTTCGTGTATGTTTTTCTTCATGTCAATTTTTAAAGGATTGTCTCTTTCATATTCCACTAGTTCCAGCAATAGTCTACTATAATACAGATATTCAATATCCGCTTACATTTTTTCTCCGTTTAATAGAGATCTCGGTAAAATATTTCATTCACTAATCGTACTAATTTTCTTGAAAGTAATCCACCGATAAGTATAAAATGAATGGTGTGTTAAACTCATTCGACAATCTAAATTTTAAATTTTGTCAACATGTTCCCTGGAATAGTTTTATATTATGGGACTTTTCTGTTTCCGAGGAAGTGTTCACTACTTCTTCAAATATTTTCCAGGCAACGTTATTATCCTTCACTGTAGTTTTAAATATTATATCCTTCGTAGACTGGCTGGCGTCCTGTCCAACAAGAAACTAAATCATTTTTATTCTTGCATTCCCACTCCTCGCATCACAGAAATATTTTATTCACTGTCTTATAACACTCACACCCTTTCACAGAGAACAGCAACTAAGGCTTATTGTAAATATGTCTCATTGCAATATATAAAAGGTGTCCTTTGCAAAGGAGTGTGTATATGTGAATTTGATAAAACGCTATTGTTATTAAGATAAGTAGGGTAAATACTGCATGTTGACGTAGCTTAAGACGATTATAAACATTAAAAACCGGCAGTGCAGTGTAGTGTAAAAGTTGATAAGTATTGTGTGCGTAACGATTTATCTGAAGATAATTAACAATAAGCTAATTAACAGACACACTATAAGCAACTTACATTAGTGTGCAAATTAAATTAATAACTAATTATTTTCGTATTAAATACATTTTGCTGGAATTTATATTGAACTGACAAAGTAATTAGTTATGCAGTCACATGCGATTTGAAAGTTCATGTCCACCAGAACATGGTCGATTGTCCCAAACAATCTAGAATGTATTATTATGTAAAAATGACTTCATGTGTAGGCCTATAACAGCACTGGTGAGACATGAAGTTGGGAGTCTCCATACTCATATTCACTCGGAAGTTTGCGGTGGCAATTACGAATTCTACGATTCAGTACCACGAATCCAGGTACGGCGGCGTTCAAGTTCGTCAACGACCGATGGCTGTCAACGAGGATTAAATCAGGAGCAACTTTGATGAAAACACTGAGATCGACATCCCACTCACCTTAGGACGCCAACGGTCGGTGTGAAAGCGTAAGAGCTGGTCCGCGAGATCGTCCAAGCTGATGCAACTTAATCCAGCAAATCCAGAAAATTGAAATTTTATATATAAAGTATATATAAAGATATAAATACTTACAAACCTGATGATGTTGATACTTTTCATTGAGTCAGGTGCGTCAGGTGTTGAAACAACAAAAACGCAATACACTACTTGCAAAAGAAGCTATATTAAATAATATCACAATATTACATATAAACAAATAAAAAACTATTTATAAAGTATAAAATAATTAAAGATTCTCTTTTTTAATTGATAACTATAAAATATATCAAACATATATTTTTTAAACTCCTAATTTTCAGATACAAACTGTATTTTTGTATCTAAAAATGAATAATCAATATACAAATTAATTCACCTAATCGAAATTTATTTCTGCAAGCGAAGTCAGCTGTGAACCTGTTACTTTGCAATATAAATGTCTACAAGGTAACTAGGTGTGGTTGCCGTGAGAACTGTTATACCCACTACACTATCATCGCAGTGATTCAGCAAGCAGCCAGCGCACTTGTGTTCTAAAGTCGTTTAATATTTTTTCCATTTCTATGTTCTGTTACTGTTTACCCACATTTAACGGACTGCAGTACAAAACTGTTTTGTGAATGTATGCGACTGCAGCTAAACGTGGAAGGCGCAACGTGGAACGCGCCACAGTGAAACACGTGTTTTCAGCTTGGTCGTATCTGAAAATGAACAGCTTCCATTAAACGAAGTTTACACACAGCGAATCAGATTCGTTGATATCAAAGCGTATAATACAGATGCTCTGGCGTTTATTATTAAAACTCAGGTACTAAAAAACTCAAGGCGCATACAAACATTTACAGGCATTGCACAAATGCAATCCACAGAGAAGGGCATTGAAAATGCTTCAATAAATCTACAAAATATATTTATTTATGTTCATTCCCCAATCAATGAATTCATTATTCATTCACAAATCAATGAATTCATTCTTCATTTACTCTACCAATGTACAGATTATAAGTTAAATGTAGTCGCATTCATAAGCGAAGTTTTATATGTGTAAATCGTTATTGACAACAAAGAAGTAGTTTCTATGGAAACTCACCGGTTCCCATTTTCGATCACGTACCAGCGATCGGCCGCAAATGTGCGACACGTCCTTATAAACATTTTCAATGTTAAAATTGTGCGTCCAAAATTATGACAATAAACAAAGGTGCGACTAAAATCGATTCAAAACAACAATTTTTTTAGATAAATAAATAGACATTGATAATAAATATATGTAACACGCTTATGTAATAAAGTAAATGCATATTATGAATTATAGCATACATAAAACAATACTTATTTTAAAGGAACAGAGTTGGAAATTGTCAGACAAAAGTAGGCTATAAATATTTTGTTGGTTTTTTGGATCTCATTTTACTGTAATTAGTTCAAACCACCGTCGTTTACCATCAGATATGTTTACACACGTATCGGCTTATAATGATACTCTTGTAACAGACAGGTATATTTCTGTAGCATACTGGTTTAGCCCTTAAACAAAGTTCCATTAATCATAAAAAAAATAGTTCGTTGACATCATTTTTTTTAAAGAAAGTGAAAATATCAAGATAAAAACCAGTCACTTTGTCAGTCCATTAAATGCGACTGTATTAATGTAATGAGAGTTAACATTTGCGTTATTTGAAGGACAGTGACGTAGGTAGGTTAATGGGTGTCTCACTATACCGAGCCACTTAGCTATGATTCCGCGGAGGTCAAAACGTAATCTGACTTTTAGTTGGAAAAATCTTATTCTCAAAGAAATGCCAAACAGTGCACGATTGTGTTTCTGGTTCCTCCATTTGTTCGTTCTATCTTTGAGGCGGTGCAGTAAAAACCTCAGAGGTATGTCATCGTATCCGTCACTACAATTATTTGCAATTTTTATGTGCTTGTTTTTAAATAAATTTGAAATATTATGATACATTTTATTAACGCATAAAAACTTTTTTCAGATTTTTAAAAAATATTGTTACATTTTGTTTATAAGTCGTCAAATTTCATTTCTCTGATGTATTGTTATTTTCGGTTTTCGTCTCATATAAGCAATTATATGATAGCTTTCTCTCAGCTCAGATTACATATTATTCTTGACGTTCAATTATTTCTAATTGGATTATAACCGATGTTTTTAAATACAACAAAAGACCAGTTACTATAATTGCTGTGCTTCCCTGTGAATAGCATTTCTAAAAATTTGGCTAATAAGAAAGTGAAGGCTCGTGAAATTTAAAAACGGGTTCTAATTATTAGATTCGTTAAACGTGACGTGGGTTTGGCAATCAATAAAAGCGTTCGTGCCAGAGGCAGCGTTACGGATTGTCCGCGCTTTGTACCATAATTGAGGTACGCTGGAGCTCACACACTAACGATGCGGTGAATGGCGCTCTCCGTTAAACGGAGATTAAACCCTGCTGCTGTCATCGATTTTCCAATGATTTTTTTACGATTTTTTATGGAAGCAAATGTTTTACAACCAATAAATTCTTGGAAGTACAAAAGAATCGCATCACAAAATATCGTTTACCGCCTCGAGTGTAGGTTCACAACGATAATAGAACACACACACACACACACACACACACACACACACACACACACACACACACACACACACACACACACACACACACACACACACACACACACACAGAGAAATAACAACAAACATTCAACAATGTGATGTTTGTGATTCAACAACTACGTCAACAAACAACAATCTTGAGCCAAGGCCACACTTGTGGTTTTTCATGCCTAGCATACATGGAAATATGCACCAGTATGAGTTATATGGGAGCGACCAGGAGAGGGAGACGAAGGGTAATTTTAAGACTAAGCAAGAGGAATAAGAAACGTCTTTAATGCCACCCTGTCAATAAGTATCTTCTAAACAATGTTTCAATAACGCGTACTTTTATTGTGTTATTACCGTTTGGTTTAATGGGATTGATTTCAGGATGTTATCACACATTTCTCAACCACTTTAAAGATAGTAATATTGATTAGTCATAACTCATTTCTCGTTTTGAATGAAGCCGACTCGATCGGGCTCCCCCCCCCCCCAGGCCAAATTCTGATATCAGAAGATTGTGACTTCCTTTTGAGATTTTTAAATAATAGAAATAGCCTTTCAATTTTTATGTTTGATATCTTTGAAACTGAATATTTAGCATTAAGTGCAATATCACTAAATCGGCAGAAAACAAAAGTAATGGCTTTTGAAGATCCTGTCCTATGTAAAATAATCACAAACAATGTAATTTCACAGCAGGTTTACAGTATTGTAATTATCTTGGGAAAGTATTACTTATGGCTATGAGAAAATTGTCGACAGCAATATCGTCAGATGTCGTACGACATGCGGGCCTATCCACAGACTCCTAAAGAACGATGTTTGGAGAAACATCAGCCAGAAATTATATAATACCATGACCGAAAGTTGGTTCTATTGCATGACTGAAAGTTGGGCATTCGCATAAAGTAAGGAAGATTAAGTGACGATCAGAGATGGTGAGATTACTTTCTGCCGGACTATTTGTCCGCGTTCTACTGCCACCATTGTTCACAGACGTTTTGACCCACCATCGAAGGCCATCTTCAGTGTAAAAACAATCGAGTAATTTGCAATGTCGGACTGGAGGAAGGTCAGACTGGGTCAGAAATGTTTTCTTGAGTAAGTTAAAAATTTACTTCATTAGATAGATTGATAAATGTGCATTCGCGAGAAGTAGGAATGAAAAGTATTGTGGATTAAATAGCTAGGTACGGGCCGATGTGGAGATATTGTGTGGAGAGGGCCCGTGGGACGAATTCCAAAAGCAGTAATGAAACATAAGCGTATAGGGTGTTCACAATTGTGGTATTGCGAAAGTACTAACATTGCTTTAACATAAGCTTTTTCATACGTTTTCATACAGCCTACTGAACACTATAAAGGTTGAGTTAGTTGTAAACAGGCTGCAGAGTTTGTCAAAACTACCCATAGCCGGGATTTTTGGACGTGGTCGACTGTTGTTGGTGACAAACCTTTCGGCCTCACCATCGGAGGACATCTTCAGGGTCGCTATAGTTTAGGCAGATATTGGGGCGAACTCACTTCAGTATTGGGCTGAAATTCTATTTCCGTTCATCTGTCATTACAACTTAAAAATAATATAGAGCGACAATACAAACAATATAGTGACATATTGTTTGCAATATAGTGTTTCAATAAAGAATACAATACAGAGTATGCAATACAATTTTATTTCCGGTTAAAGAAATTAGCGTCGAAACCGTTTAATTTGTTTCAAAAAGTATTTGGATATAACGTCTTGTCACGTCCTCATATTTCCGGAAATCATTTACAGAGAGAGGAAAGGTTGTCAAAGACCAGCAGCCGGAGCGGCGACCTTCCACCTTCCGTGCAGATACTGTGGTAAACACGGAATCCATTGTTGTGCGCAATATTAACGTATTTATATTCGGGACTTACCAACGAAGATGAACATGCCATATTGTAGTGCTCAGGTTATTCTACGGAAGATTTAGAAATGAAACACGTCTTTCGTCGATGGATTCCTCATTTGTTTTCACCAAACTAAATAAAGTTTATAGTTAATGTGTACCAAGAGGTGCAAAACAGCGTTAAAAAAAAAGGAAGCTGCTTTATTCAGAACGTAGGAATTGTAACTGTAGACGATTCTTGGATAGTTTCACTATGGCTTAGTAACTAAACAGCAAAGTTTACAATGGCAGCCAAAAAATTTAACCATATTTAAAGAAGCGAAAGTTACTAAGAGCGCTGGAAAATTGGTTATAATTTTCTTCGACTATGAAGGATTTATTTGCCAAAATGTACATGTAAATCGCCTCATATAACAGCGGCTGTTCCCATTGTTTGTTAGGAGTACACTGTATATTAAAGCATTATCGGAAGAAATGTTTAAACAAGTAAATGAATCGTTTAGTACCAAAACCAGATACATCCAAAAAAAGAAAATTTTCAGGAGAGCTAAAAAACTTTGTTGCAGAGAGCTGGTTTTGCAACTAACCAACCATTTCAACTCCAATTTTAATAAGGATTTATCAGTTTTAGAAACTTGTGAAGTAGATAGGGACATGTAGAAGGTAATAACGTATAGGAAAATGCAAAAAATGTGAATGTGAAAAAAGTGGATGTATCTGATTTCGAAACTAGACGACTCAAATGGAAAATTCGTTATTCCATCACGATAATAGACAGCCCCAAGTTGCCTACATAGCAATAGACGTTTTAGTGATAAGAGCATATCTACTGTACCTTCATAGGTCTTGTTCTCTTGATTTGGGATGTTTCCAACCATTAATAAATTCTTGGATTTCGTTGTCCATGACGTGTCCGTCGATTAACTAAATATAATTATAGCATTACCGTCTCGGAACACAAAGTTTGTATTGGTAAAAACGTAAAAGTGTTACCTTATAGCCTGAACCAGACTTCGCTTATTATAAGCTTCGTCAGAGGCTGCCGCTGGTAGCGCTGTCCGTCTTTAGTCGATCCTTCAAAAGTCGACGACGTTACCAAAAACAAGACGGATAGCGCTCCCAGTGACGCCTCAGACGAAGCTTATAATAAGCGAAAACTGGTTCAGTCTACAAGATAAAACTTTTACGTTTTGTAAAATATATAAAAACACTTGGTAAGTTTCACAAATTTTTTAATTAACTCTGACAGCTGTTTCGACTAACTTAAGCCATTGTCAAAGAGCGAGTGAATGAAATTACTGAACACAGGATGTTAGAGTAGTGTTGGTGGTAAACATCTGTTTAGGGCGTATCTGGAACATCTGTGTTGTGATGGCGAGGGGGGAGTGTGTGCATGAGACAAGGGAAGGTCTGGTGTCTTTAAAAACTAAATACAATCATGAATGCAAAATATAAAATTAACTGAACTAAATATAAACTGAATGCAAAATTTAAAATAATGATGAACATTCAAAATAATATAAAATAAACTAAACTAAATAACAGATTTTAATAAAGGGGATACACAAAATTCAGTCTGTGCATTGCTTAAATTTTTGTTATTTTTTATTGCTTTTTTAATTTCTAAAATTTTTAACAAATCCATTTTTTTACCTTTTTGTATGTTGTGGAGTAGTGTTATGTTTTTTGTGTCTATGAAGTGATTGTGTTGTAAGCAATGATCTGCAAAACCTCTATTAGATGTATTGGTTAAAATCGCCTTCTTATGTTCAGAAATGCGATGTTTCAGAGCACGGCCACATTGTCCGATATAAATAGCATCGCATTCTGCACAGTGTATTTCATAAACTCCATTTTTCTCCAGTGTGTTAGATTTTTCTTTATTATTGACTAGTAGTGAAAAAAGATTAAGTTTGTTTACTGATACCATGTTAAGACCATGGTTTTTTAACCTATTATTAATCTTATCTGTTATACACGGAATGTAATTTGTTAAGTGAAATGTTTTGTTACCCTGATCTGGCTCTATGGAATAAAATTCTTTTAAAGTAATTTTCTTCTGTTTTTTTTAAATTAAAGAGTTAATTATTCTTTCATCATAACCGTTATTTTGTGCTATGGCTTTTATAATATCTACCTCTTTATTGAAATTTTCTTTGGATAAAGGAACTATAAGGAGACGATTAACCATTGCATGAAAACTGCTTAATTTTATGTGCCATGATGTTAGTGACTGTTTATGTATAACGGTATCTGTAAAAGTAGGTTTTCTATATATCTGAAAACTAAGATTATTTTGTGATCTAGTAATGGTAAGATCCAAAAAATTTAAACTTTTCATATTTTCTGTTTCAAGTGTAAATTGCACGCTACTATAAAAGGAATTAATATAATCTAAGAACATATGGAGCTGTCTATCTGTTCCCGTCCAGATACAAAATATATCATCAACATACCTTGCCCAATGAAAAACATATTTTATGTTGGGGTTATCAGATGTAAAAATGTTTTCTTCCAAAAATGTCATAAAGATTTCACTTAATAAAGGTGATAAAGGAGAGCCCATAGGTAAGCCATTAAATTGTTTATAGATTTTATTATTAAACTGAAAATAATTTTCTCCTATGCATATAAAACACAACTGTATTACAATTATACCGCCCGATTATAAAACTCAAAACTTTTACGTTTTATCAATAAAAACTTCGTGTTTCGAGTCGGATGTGGTATAATTAAATTCATTAATAAATAATCAAATAATTGTTAATTTTCATCAAATAAAGAAGTAATTGAAATCATGTAGGCAGTCTACTCTACAATTATATTTCAAATGAAAGGCTAGATTTTGTATATAAGGAGTAGTAAACGCGATGAAAATGCAGGGGAAAGGACTTTTTCGGAAAATATTGAAAACTAATCAACGCAATAAATACTAACTTATGTTGATTTATTCGTCCTATGCAATAAATGTTTGTATAGTTGTAAAATATTCTAGGATATTAGGGAAAGTTTATTACAAATTCAGACCTTCCTGATTCCCAGCATTGGTGTCTATGTTGCAGTGACACGGACGTGAATAGGCGTTATTGCGATTGGTGGAGATACGGACCTATAATAAGCCATCACTGCGCCGAAATTTTGTGTAGGGAAGTCTCCAGTACTAGCAGAATTGTTATTGTTCCCTACTGTAAACTCCCCGGCTACGTCCTTTATGCCTTTGAAAATAACCGCCATGGGCATTGCCGAAACGATCGCCAAAGTAAACAAGAGACCACGTCCCAACAGTCGGGAATATTTTACACTTATCAACTGATTCCGAACGTGAAATCCTTTGTCCAGTATCAACATTCGTGTGATTTTCAGACTCTTACCGTCACTTTGGTTCATTCTAATAGATGTTTCTTTCCCTGGCAACTCTCTGATGTTATCCTGCCACTCTGTTTCCATCACTCCAATGGGAATCCCATCACTCATTCACGCCCAATCCCATTTTACGATAGTATGCATCATTAATATTGATTTCGTGGCCGTAATATTGAAAGCATACGTATCACTACTGCTTCTATGAATCCTGCTAATTTTGCCTTTTTAAATATTTTTATGGTCATTCTATCTGTTTTAATGTTCATTACACTTTTTATTTACATATAAACAAAATCGCTTTTACCTGAACCTCTCTGGATAGTAAATTCCTTTATTCGTCATTATAATTTGGTAATAACGTCTACATTTACCAATATTAAGAATTTCACGTGTGTAGCTTTTCTCAGGTTTTTGCCGTGAAATAAAATTAATCGTAATAAATATTGTTACGGCGGTCTACTTGATCGTCGTATTGTAAAGTGGAAAGCAAACTACAAGACACTAATTAAGTCACACTAATTAATTACCAGCTTTAATTGTCACAGTTAAACAGTTCGTAATTAACAACACAGTCTCTTACAACAAATCAAATAAAAATTGTTCACATGCAATAAAATGTCAACTAATATAAAACACAACTGTATTACAATTATACCGCCCGATTATAAAACTCAACACTTCGCCACTATAACCACTTGAACGCACAGAGTAATCACTTTTAATCGCCCGACAATAAACTGAACTGAGCGTCCCTGCGTACCTCTAGATTTATACCCCACCGAAAATCTAGATTATAGCACATACTACGTAAGATGCTCTACAGTACGACGTAATTGGTTGAGGCTTTGACACAGTGTGTGCGGCCGCGCGAATTTTGCACAGTCTAGCAAATGCGCTGAGAATCACGTACGCCACAACATTCAACTAGATTTCTCTGGAACATTCGATAAACAGGTAGATTGTTCTGTAATGTCGTAACAATATACAATACTACTGCGCTGTACTATATATACTACAATACAGTGTTAAACGCTGTTGTATCTCCACATGTTGTTCTGGGTCTTTCCCAAGTTTGTAGAAGATTACCATATGGAAGAAATGGAATAAGTAGAAACTACGGTTAAACGTGAATGAATCTTTCCACACGTAAAGTGTAGAAATCTATAGCATTTTATGCGGAGGTATGTATACGTCAAGTCAACAGACTTGTATGCAGTAAATAAATCCGTTACTAGATTTTATTATAATAATACTACAAGACTATAAAAACATCTGTACCTTTTTGTGTTCCGCATTTTTCTTCTGTCAATGAAAAAGTTGTATGAAACGCAGTTTTATTATCTAAAAAGTCAAAAGCATAAAAGTCATCCGTTAGGCATAAAAATTAAGACTGTTTGAGTATAATATTTTTTGTACGCTTTGTACGATATGTATAAATAGGTCTGTCTAATTTTTACTGAAACTAGTTTTACAATGGAATTGAAAAATAGTTTTTCTAAACGTTTACCTTTATGGTATAGCCATTTAGAATGTAAACGTTATTGTATTTGAGGAGGAATCAGTTGACAAGATAGCATTTCTCAGCGCTCGAGCTAGCTTGTCAAAGTCCCATTTTGTCATGGAATATTGCGTCGTCATCATGATCAACACCACGTTCACTCAAACTGTTTTGTGACTCCCTGCTTGTCTTTTTCTGGTTCCCTCATTGTCTGGGTCATTTACTTTAACCTTATGTTTCTACTCTTACTGGTACAAGGCGTCTGGAGTTCTGTGGTGTTGAATACCTAGTAGACATTTAAATATATTTCTTTCCTTTTCTTCCTGCCTTGTACTGTTTTGACAATACTTGTCAGTTTTCTGCTCTTTTTGACGGTTTCTTATTTCGTCCCGCCATCCTAGGCATCCCTCCTGTTCTCTTTTTTAATAATCCAGTCTCAAACTCTCTTCGAGTTATCGTTTACTCGCTCAATGTATAATGTAACCGAACCAACTCTGTTTATTTCCTTCTAAATTCTATAAATTTATAATTTGTTTATATTTACTAAAGTTTTATTGTCCATTTTTGTAAGAAATTCAAAAAATTCTTTATACTTTCTTTCTTGTTTCCAGCGATTGTCCACGACCCTGACCCATATGTTATCAGTCCAGTCAGATACTAGGGAGACTATACAGCAGTCATAGGCAACCTTTGAATTTATGGGGTCGCATATACAGGGTCCGCCAGTGAAGCGGGAAAATTAAAAGTACCCAATTTTTTCATGAAACATTTATTATCAGAATTTTTTTTACAGATTTGAGTTGAGTAAAGTATGCCATTATTATACTTTTTAAAAATAACGCCGCTCAAGTGAGAGCCATTTCTGTGTAAACATTCTTCTAATCTTGACCGAAAATTTTCGATCACTCGACGAAGCAGGTCAGGTTGTATACGTGCAATTTCTTGACTAATATTCGTTTTTAATTCCGGTATGGTGTGCGGTCTATCAATATACACCCTGCTCTTCAGAAATCCCCCCCAAAAAAAGTCGCATGCGGACAAATCTGTGGATCTTGCAGGCCACGAGATGTCGCCATATCTGGATATAAGTCCGTCCGGGAAGAGTTCTCTTAAAGCAGCCATGGACACACGAGCAGTATGACTTGTGGCCCCATCTTGCTGGAAAAAATTAATTTCCGGAAACCTAGGTAGCTGTTGCATAAAAAATGTTCTGACCATGTGTGTGTAGCGGTCTGCATTGACAGTTGTGGTGTTTCCTCTATCGTCTTGGAAAAAATATGGCCCAATAATGCCAGATGATGAAACTGTACACCACACTGTAACTTTCGGACTATGTAATGGTTTTCATGCAACTCACCTGGGTTTTCATCATTCCAATATCGACTATTTTGTTTGTTTACATAGCCATTCAAATGAAAATGTGCTTCATCTGACATAAACATGCGGTGAATAAAGTTTTCATCATCATTTACACGTCGCAATATTTCTTCGCTGAAAATCCTGCGAGCCAGCATATCGCCATCTTTCAACTCCTGGATTACTTGAATTTTGTAAGGATGAAAAGATAAGTCTTTACGCAAAATTCGTCGTAACGATGTGTCACTAATGTTTAGTGCGGATGCATGTTTCATTGCAGAACGTTGTGGACTACGCGTCAATGCTACTCGAACTCTTTCAATGTTTTCCTCTGTTCTTACAGACCTTGTTGCTCCTCTATGCTTTAAGTTTAATGTGGAACCAGTTTCTTCAAACTTTTTCACCCATGACATAATTGCATGATCGGACGGCACTTTTCCATGTCGTGGAATATTGAAATGATTACGAAACAATCGTTGTATAGAAGTCACACAGTCACCATTCTTATAAAACGATTTTACGCAGAAAGCACGCTGTGCACCGGACCACTGCTCCATGTTTTAAAACATATAATAACAAATGGCATTAAATGTAAAACAACAATAGAAAACCTCCACGCCCTCTCGTGAGCAGAAAATTAACTATTCGACTTTCAAAATTTCCCGCTTCACTGGCGGACCTTGTATAACTGAGGACCAGTTCGATAGGCACACCCCTTCCCACCCAATCAATGGAAATTAGAAATGTGCGGAGTTCAATAACCGGACGTTACAAACATTAACTGTCGCTTTATAATACCTTTGCGCTTATATCTAGCGACGCGGAACTCCGAATCAGCAAAAGCTTTGCAGTATTTTTCATAGAAATTTGTGAAAATGTTTTACGAGGTATATTTATCAGGTAGAGTGTATCAGCTCATCTAAAAAACAAGATTAATTCAAAATCATTCGTGGAGCCGTTTGTATTGCCAACCATTGCATGTCATCTACCAAGCCTGCAAATGCCTATCTACGTGAAATAATTGGGCCAACTCTAATTATTTAGTTTAAACATAATTTATTTCTTGTTAAAATCTGTGCATTAATTTCATTGAACCCTTAACATAAGAAGGCCAGACTTCACAATTACTTTTTCATTTTCATCAAACTCTTATTAAAATCTTAGGGTGGTCAAGCTGCGTATGTGGATACAACACTCCTCAATGTTTTTGTTTACAATAAATTTAATCAACATGGGTTCTTTTAGGTTAAAAGATACGCAACTTAACACAACACAATAATTATTATTGTTTAATAGGAGAGTGGTCACCTCGGATAACTAAAACTCAATTCATTAATAAAAACTTAAACAGCCGGCTTGCGTCAACTTCTAGGTTAGACCTGGCGTGTCTGATATAATGCCAGTTAAGTTAATTAAAATCTAAATGGTCAATTGACAAAGAAAATTCAAATTTACCAAAGTTATAACATCTTCAGCAGATCCAATTATCGCTAGACTACTATTTTGGTTATCCTTTCTCAGGTAATTTTCTTATTTCTAATAACATATCAATAGGTTATGAAATGGTTGTACACTGACTTAACCTATTCGATTCAATAAAACATACTGTCCTTGTATAACTAGTTAACACTCATTTTATAATTAGAGCGAATAAATTTCGTTAATTCTTATCCCTAGTTCCTTGTTACTT
Source organism: Magicicada septendecula (assembly GCA_034769895.1). Lineage (NCBI taxonomy): Eukaryota > Metazoa > Arthropoda > Insecta > Hemiptera > Cicadidae > Magicicada > Magicicada septendecula. Next base: position 319,091,179 of record CM068373.1, on the reverse strand, counting down.
GACTTTATGAGGATTAATGCCTCTTCAAATTTCATTATATATTCTTAATCCTATACATTGTCAGGTTATGGTTCTCTTCTTAAGTCTATAATCATAATATTAAACCACTATACTCCATTTTTATTTATTAGACCGCAATTGCTGGGATTGTACACTAGAAATCGTATTCGCACTTTCACTATTCTTGATTACTTCGTTTAAATCACTTTATTAATGCCTTTTGGACATTTTGAGTCATATTAACCCTGACTATGACGTTTACTACACGCACAGGTAAGGTTAATTTACTTTTCTGGCGTCGAGAACTCTCGTCTTGTTTCCTGAGTCTATCGTACAATAAGAATGACGCTTAGCTTGACGTCCCTTTGTTGGCCAAGCCTCGCTATAGTTAATTTGATTGGTGGAAAGCTCGATGACACCTCTCTGGCGTTTTCCGGCGGCGTCGGTTTTTGATGTCGAGAGTAAGAAAATATTTTCTTCCAATTTACACAAATATTTAAAATGCGTTTAACTTTCTTATGGCGCTTGGGAGTTCTAATTTAATCATCTCAATCGGTTGCAATTGTTCTGTAGATCAATTAGATACCCCTCAAGCCATAATTCTGTTCATGTTTAATAATTTCTTATTTTCACAACTTATGCCTACTACAATATTTTTATTTAAAATTATCTTACTTTATATTATTTACAATTTAACTTCACTACTAATTATTTTTATTACTATTCAGTCTCTTTCTGCTTTTTAGTTAGATTATAAATAGGTTATGTGTTACAACAACTCTAAAATTGAGTATAAACCCTGCTGTACAGATAGCATTATGATTCATTTTGTTTTGATTGTCTCCAAGTCACGTTTATTAACTAATTAGAATTAATATTAGGCATTACCTCTTAATGTTACCTGTTTGTGTGTTTTAAGTGATTGACTACCCCATTCGGGTGAATTTGATGTTTTTATAATAGTATAAACCTGAATATGAGGATTTATCCTCGAAACGCGTCGTTTTAGAAATTAAAACAGATAAGTCACAAGACGGGAAGTTAATACAGGTAATGCCTAATATTAATTCTAATTAGTTAATAGCATTATGGTTTAGATTTAGTTGATATAATTCATTGAAGGTATTTTAAGAGTTAGTTACATTTCCCACTTATTCTTAGGTTCTCCCTTCAACTTCTGGTTATCATTGTCTGACTTAATTGATGCCCTTTTTGGTGTATTTTTGTTATTGACATATTTAGTGTTTGGCACACCTAGGCCTTAATTTTTATTCTGCTTTAATCTTAGAGTTCATTGTTTATATTGATTACATTTTAACCACTACTTGGTGTCTTGTCTATCTTATGAGTTTACTACTGTTGGTTTAGTCTGATACTCTGTATAACTTAATATTTAGTATCAGTCTCTGGGCTCTTTTTAGGCCTATTATCCCCCAAGTTAATTTTAACAGTGGTCTGTTCATTGCTATTGGATTACCCTTGAATATTTTACTCATTTTTCTAACTTAACTATTACAACTTCTAGTTGTTGCCTTTAGTGGTTTTGACACAATTATTCCCTGAATTATACCCTTTGGGTTCACCTATAGTTCAGGCACTATGTGGTGTTACATCCTTTCTCTTAACTCTTAATTATTTTTAATTTTAGTGATCATTCTCCTTTACAAAATAGTGATAGTAATTATATTAAGGTGTTACCATCATTTGATTGGTAATAGTATATCACCTTTCTCTGTTAATTCAATAAAACCTCTTGCATCTGGTCTCAAGATACAAGTATGTCTATTTTCTATTATCTTGTTATATTTCTTAGCTAATTACAATTGTTTTACATTATATAAGCGCCTGTGAACCTTGCTGGTTCTATTGACACTAATGTCTCCTCTCCTTTATACCTTATTGTTAAAGTTTTTGCAAGATTTGTTAGGTAACTTCAGAATGTCTACTTTATTGTTTGAATTTATTCTAATTACAATATAATGCTACTTCTTCTATACATTAGTTCAGTGTTTTAACATTTAGGTTCATTACCCTCTAACAGAAATTGGATTATTTATCATTTAGTTATTTAATTCTTTTATTTGAGGTGCCTTATTCACATGTAGTGAGGTTATGGGTCCTATCTTGGTTTGAAAACAATGTGTTTAGTTTATTATGATTTCAACGTCTTTTAATTCAAGGTTAATTAGACACCTTTCTGTCTCTATTACCCATTCTTAAACAGTATTCATTAACATCATTCTATAAGTTATATCCCTGCATTTGCTCTAGTTACTAAGGCTGGTCTATATGATTCATTTTTGTTATTCTTCCAGATACACAGTTAATTTATACTTTGACTACCTTTACTTCACTCTCCTGACTTTTATTCATTATCTCATTTATTCACTTTATAAGCTTTCTTTGTCAGCATAGTTATTTATACTAGGTCACCAGGCTTCATTATTACTCTGTTCCTTACTCTGGGCTTTCTTGTTATGATCCATTCATCTTGTCTTAATTCTTCTTTTGTTTCGTGTAGGGCATATCTTATTCTTCTTTCTGTTTTTATATCCAATTGAGCTTTGTAGTATTCCTCTTTATTCCACTCATAGTTTCTCCTCTCTACCTTTGGTTTTCTCATTTTTTCCTAATCTATTGGGTTAGTTGTCAGTCATTGTCATTATTTCTTTGACAATCTTCGTCAGTTTGTTAAAGATGTATTCTTTATTCCTTTAAAGTTAATTTCTACTTCTCTTTGTGATTAACATTACAGTTTGGATGTAGTATTTCTTATGATTTGTTATTGTTGGTTATCGTTTGTTTTGGACCCTGGTGGTCGTGATCTTATGTAACATTACAATATTTTAATTATAATTTTAGTCGTTCGCAAATTACCGAAGTTTAGTTAATAAAATAGGTTTTCAAGATTTCTACGAAATTTTGATATGGTGGATTATAAATATATTGTTACGACACTACAGAAGAATCTACGTGTTTATCGAATGTTCCAGAGGAATCCAGGAATGTTGTGGTGTACGTGATTCTCGACGCATTAGTTAGACTGTGGCAGAAGCCGTGCGTACTGTGCCAAGGCCGCAATGAATTACACTCTAATGTTTTTCTTTATTGTTAATGCACAGTATGGAATGCACTAGTTCTCAGCGGGATATAAATACAGGTACGCAGGGACGCTTAGTTCAGTTATTATCGGGCAATATTGTGTGCGTTCAAGTGGCTATTAGTGAAGTGTTGTGTTTTATAATCGGGCGGTATAATTATAATACAATTGTGTTTTATATTAGTTGACATTTTTTTGCCTGTGAACGATTTTTATTTGATTTGTTGTAAGAGACTGTGTTGTTAATTACGAATTGTTTAACTGTGAAAATTAAAGCTTGTGATTAGTGACTTAATTGGTGTCTTGTATTTTGTTTTCCACTTTACCTACGACGATCAATTAGACCGTCGTAACAATATGTTGCTGTATAAGTGCGAAGTCAAGTAAATCTTAATATTTACCGTTTTATGATAGTAAATGTCCGAAGGTCTTTTTAAAAATGTTTCCATTTCGGGCTTTTACCAACAGTTAGTTGTAAATGTCAAGATTTACCGTTGGGTTGTGGTAAAAGTTGTGTACAGAAAAATTTTTTTAGCGTTGCAGAAGTAGGAAACGAGGAGGTTACTTTTCGAGAAGTGATTAATAAATTATCTATAGTTGCAGGACAAGGCTTCAAAAAGTGTAATTGTTTAAAATAGTGTACTACGAAGAAGTGTTCGTGCAAAGCCTCCTCTTTGTTGTCCAATTCTAAATGTCATAACAGTCAACCCTGCTGCACAAGTAAATTTTGATTTATTGTTACTTTATTTTCCAATTATTTGTATCAGTTAATTATTGGACTAAAACACCAGTAAAAAGGACTCGTATTTGTTTTTGTCAGTAAGATTACATTCTCACAAAGTGGTAAAAAGTTTTAAATGTTCGTTTTTCCGAAAAAGGTTCTAATGTTCTCTTTTTTTAAGTAAACGTCGTTAATTTTATCAATTTTTATATTATCGGTTGTAGGTTTTTTTTAGTAGTTTTACAACAATTTATTGTACACTGCTAAATAAAAGTTATTTCAGAAACAAGCAGTAGTGTAACGATTTAGCTTTTTTTGTCTCCTTTCTTCATGCGTTTTTGTGGAAATTATTATTTTTCTTTAATTATCAACTGTAAATTTCTTTAAAATTAAAAATACGCTTTTAACACAATGCAGCCGTAAATCTTGACATTTACCACTAACTGTTGGTAAAAGTCCGAAATGCATATATTATAAAAAGATTTTTGGACATTTACCATCATAAAACGGTAAATCTTTGGATATACCTGTAAATATTAAGATTTACCTTACTTCCCACTTTTGCAGTAATATATAAACATAAATAATGGTATGCGTTAGTCGCTTAATTGCAGTATTCTTTTCTAGCTCTTCAGTATTCAATTAACAGCTAGATTTGTTTGGACAACGGTAAAGCGCGCAGTCTACAAAATGTTAATATTTATCACATAATTTAACACACATTGTAAAATCCTGCTTGTGTAACATGGAAAACATGCGCCAGGTAAAGCAGTATTTATTTATTTTTTTAATTTTGCTAAAATGTTAAAAAAATGTAATAAGTAAAACTCAATTACGCGTTCAGTTTACCTACGTTCCACCACACTGTTATAACACTAAATGATTAATATTGAATAACGTACTGGAAGATAGAATGTAAAGCCGCAACCGCACTAGTGCTGACCAAACACAATTGTCCGTGCATGAGTTTGAAATGAGAGGAAATTGTACGGGGCTGTGACTGATTGCCGCTAGTTTCTATCGATAATACCTCAGCCTTTACTAGTTGCTGTAGTTGGTTACTTAAGCTGCTTCTTGCGGTTGCTGCAATCCAAACTGCTTGAACAAAAATAGTCGACGGAACTGTAAGGATTAAAGGGTTCTACAATAAAAAACATAGTACTATGCAGGGATTAAGAGTAACAAGAGGCTGTTTTTATTAAAAAACAATTATGCCTCTATATACCTGATTGGGGCACACATTACTCTAAAACAAATCAACATTGATATCGTGCCGGGGTTACAAGATATTAGGAGCCTAGGGTCAAATTAAACGAAAATTAAACTACGCATGAAAATTAAATTGGAAAAGCCTTCCAATGCCTTGTCAAATACTGTACAAAGCTACGGCTCACTGATTTGTAATTTATTTGATAGATGTTAGGGGGCAAGTGCCCCACCTTGCCATCCCCGAATCGGACCCATGACAGTCTATGTATAGCAAATTCCTCAGGCAATAAAAGTTATAAGATTTGCCGAACCAACCAACGAATAAGAAGAGAAAGAATATAAATATAGATCGGTAATAAGAAACGTTAGTATGATTTCATTCAAAGACACTGCAATCAGCGCAGACACATGGCGACCGACACGGAAGTAATCGCATAAACTATGAGTATGGCTGCAGACGCGATATATCATAAGAAATGTTTTAGCGCCTTTCTCAAGCTTACTAGCGTAGGAAATTTCGACCATTAAGCTAAAAGGTTACAGTACCCATGAAAGATATTTTTTATTATGTAGAAAGTTACGAAGATTGTCGGTTCACATTGGGGGAGCTGAAAGATTTGCTTACAGATTATGTTCTGTTATGTCATAGGCATAATGCCACACCTGAAGCTACTTCAGTTGATTCTTCCGACAGTTTTGATAACATCAAAGATAATTAGATCTATCCCATCGATCTTTTGGTATAGAATATTACAGAAGATAAGAACGATGCTGAAGATGAGGATCAAGAACTTCAAGAAGAACATTACGACGAAATGAAAATCCAAGAATTAGATGATGCGAAGGCGAATCATAACGTTTTTGACAAACCAGGGATTAGGCCTACAGGAGAAATTGTGTAAAGAAATCGCGCCTTGTGTTCTACCTCCAAGGTGGTGCGGAAACATTTACAGCATACATTTTATACTTTTTTCGCCCTATATCTCGAAAACGGTTTGTCGCAAGTAGAAAATGTACAGATCCTTTTTTAGAGTACACTCTCTGTAATGCAAGAATCAAAAAATTTAAACTGAGATGGACTAAACATATAGGTAGAATGGAAGCGTAAAGGCTACCTCAACAAGTTTTACAATATGCGCCTAAAGGGAAAAAAGGTGTGGGAAGACCACGCAAAAGATGGCTTGAAAGTAGAGACCGGAACAGGTGATAAATGAAGAAGACGAAGAAGAAGAAGAAGAAGAAGAAGAAGAAGAAGAAGAAGAAGAAGAAGAAGAAGAAGAAGAAGAAGAAGAAGAAGAAAATATCAGGGTCTATAACTTTCGTAATGATCTAAACTGACCTCCGATTCATAGAAAACGAGATATAGCCTACACAAAAAACGATTATTTTTAACTTTGACCTCTAATACCTTGTCAAGCCGGCGATCTTGGTATCAAAGTCGATTTTTTAAATGTTGTTTAAAACGACATTTGAAGCTTTCTATCCAAAAAAGCTCGACTACTTTTTGAAAGATTTATCTTAAACTTATCGTATCAAACTGCGTGAATTAAAATAGTCGACGGAACTGAAGGCCCTACAATAAAGAACATAGTACGATGCACGGCTTAAGAGTAACAGGGCGCTGATTTTATCACAAAACAAGAATATCCGCTTAGAATAAGAAGAATCAGACTTAGTCTGTCATTTGTCACAAGAGCAGCTTCAAATCCTGATAACCCTGTATGTCTTAATGTGTTCTCAAATAGGAACAGGGAACAAACTGCTAAACGCCCAACCCTACCCAAACCATTCTATAAACGTATAAACGTATTTACCTTCGAAAATTAAACAAAAATTTTCTTTCTGTTTTCACCCAACAACATCCACCAGAGCATCTTTTGTGACGTAAACCTGTCAAATTTGATAACATAATCTCAGGATCCCCAAAAGCTACTACAAATCCGTACATTTTCTTGACTAAGTTCTACGAAAAACTTGATAAATACACAGAGTACACTCACGTGTTCACAGAGGTTTTCGCACAGACGAAAACAATGGATGTGCAGTAATATTATCTAGACCTGAATACTTATTCAGGTTGGACGGGGTCTGCTTGGTTTTTTTCTGCGAAGCATATAGGCTACTATTCGTTCAGCACTGGAAACAATAAAAGATTCTATGGGCTTTAGGTATATTATCTTCTCAGATTCTAAAAGTGTTTTAGATAGTCTGCAGCAGAAGGACAGCAAAGAACCCATTATTCAAGATGTAATTATCATAACCCTTGATATCTCACCTAGACAGTCCAAGGAAATTATTTTCAGTTGGATACCATCGCACATCGAAATTAAGGGCAACGGAATGACTGATAAGGCTGCAAAAACTGCTACGTCGAGTCAATATCATCCTCACAAACTGTCCCACAATGACCTTATAAAATAACTTCATTTAAAACTTCTGGAACACTAGAATAATGAATGGCTTAAGTCACCACCCGCCAAGCTATTTAGAGTTAGGAAAAATATTTATGAACAACCCTCACTTGCTACAGACTCCAGAAGAAATAAAGTGATCATAACAAGGCTCCGTATAGGCCACACGCTGCAAACTCTCAGCCACATCTTTACGACCGAGTCTCCTGCTGGATGCAATCACTGTAGCACGGTTTTGTCAACTTTCCATCTCGTTGCAGAGTGCCCTCCTCTTCATCATCTGCGAACCAAATTTAATATCTCTTCAGATGTTAGAAGAAGTTTAAATGACAATACTGCAGACGCCGAAATACTTCTCCTCATAAAGGAGATTCAGTTGATAGCAAAAGTATAGGTACGGGCTATTAAATTTATAAGAATATTAAAAGTTGTGTAATTACTAGGACGTTTAAGTTAATGGATTGCTATGTGGTCGAGTTTGTTATAACCGTTTTTATTTATTTTATATATTTTTTATTATGTAACTTGTTTTACATTTATTGTTATACATTGTTTGTCGTTACACATGTTATTACGTGTTATATTTATTATTACGTACACGTTTAATGTGTTATTAATTAATAATTATATATTTGTATGATGTATATTTATAATGTTTGTGTTTGTGGGGGTTATTTATTATTTTATTTTGCATTATTTAAACAAATATTTTTATTTGTTAAATATTTTTATTTATTTTATTTATTTTTATTATTTAGTATTTAAACAAATATTTAATGTAGTTTTTAAATCGTACCAGTTCTTGTTTATTTTGTTGCAATTTTGTTTAATAAGTATGTTACTGAATCTGTATAAGAATTTCTGTATGATTTGAATTTTTATAATTTTTGTGGTCGCTAATGACCGATGCTGTTGCAGCGACCTTATAAATAAATAAATATAAAAAAATAGTATCTTTTTCCTCGCGATTCGTTATATCAATAATCACAATCTATCCATCATGCTTAACTGTCTTTTCTTATTTTCCTTCTTCTTTACATGTATAAGGCTCAAAAGCCTGTAACGTCATCTGTCTTTCTCCTAAATATTTAAATAACGTCATAGAGTTATGACGTCCTTTTCACTTCTTGTATGTTTAAGATCTTTGCTATTATAAGTAACGATAAGTTACCTTTTTACATATCTTTTATTTTGTTTTCCATTAATTTTTCTCTTGTAAAATAAATATTTCCTTACGACTCTTCCGCCAAATTTTTATTACCCCAGTTTCTATCATATTTATAGCAGCGTTCTATCCTTCCCCTGAATTAACATCCGTAACCTTCGTTTATCTTTGTTTGTCTGTATATTCTATTTTATAGAATATATTTTATATAATAAGCGTCATAGGCTACGTTTGCAAACTAGCCATTTCCTTTACAAAACTCAGTTACCCCTAAGAAATTTTCCCACCATTTGTTTTTTAGTATAATATTATATCCAGTTTAGACAATATGCCATTAAACTTTAATAAACGATTTCTGTTGATGTTATTAATTTATTCAGATGATAACACTATACAATAAATATTAATAATTATAATTTATTAATATAGTTATAAATAAATCTAATAGCTGAAAATTATAAATTATATAAGCGATAATTTTACGTTTCCAGAAACGTTTTTCGCCAGACTATTAAACGGCTGGTGTTGTCGCAAAAGTTTCGACATGTGAGTGGTTAAATTCGTAGTCCACACTGAAGGTAACCCATGTCGCTGCGACGTCGATATCAAACCTGAATCAACAGAAATTACTAACGATTAAGCGTAAAAGCACGAAACATATTTAATTACTGCCGCCAAAACACAATATAATGTGGACAATAAATCGTTGGCATTCATTTAATCCAAGCAGACAGAATTAACGGATCACGATTATCGGCACGTCACACGGCATTACATAATATTTGCATATAATTTGTATATGGACGGCTTTAATTTAATATATTAATATTCCTGAATTCATTAAGTACGAATGGCAAACAAACACAAAACAAAATATAAACATATAACGAAATTAATTTTAAAAACTTTTAAATAAATATAATTAAATCACTACCGACTCGGAACACAAAGTTTTTATGGGTAAAAACGTAAAAGTTTTACCTTATAGCCTGGACCAGTTTTCGCTTATTATAAGCTTCGTCAGAGGCTGCCACTGGGAGCGCTGTTCGTCTTGTTCTTGGCAACGGCGTAGACTTTTGAAGGATCGATGTTCTGTGTGTAAGGTGTGATATGTTTGAATAATGCGTGTGATTTGAATTGCGTCTGTTCGTTTAGGATGTCGTTTTTGTGTTTTTGTGTGTTTGTATATTTCTAGTTGTTCAAGAGTGTCTAGTTTTCGGCCTTGTGTGTGTACGTGTAGAATATCCATGTTATTGTCGATGTTTTTGTATGTGTCGTTTGGTTCAATTAAGTGGTTTGCAAAGGTGGATTCGGTAGTGGAGTGTAGTGCCTTTGTGTGTTCAACGTATCTTTGTTTGAAGCTACGTCCTATCTGTCCAATGTAGAATTTATTTATTGCAATCCGAGCAATTTAGTTTGTAAACACCAGGTAGATCGAATTTGTTTTGTGCTTTGTGTGTGTGTGTTCTGTTTTGTTTGCAGTTTTGTATGTAATTCTGTATCCTGCTTTTTTGAATTTGTGGGCTATTTTTTCAGTGTGGTTATTGATGTATGTTAGTTTTATGAATTTGTTGTTTTCTGTATTTGTCTGTTGTTTGTTTGTGTTTTGTGTGGGAGTTCACTGACTATTGTTCTGTTGTATCCGTACACGTCATGGACAACGAAATCCAAGAAAAACTTTTACGTAATAGACTGTGGCGCTTGATTTCATATAGCGCACGTGTGAAGTGAAATTCGTCTGGACGCCGTCATGTAAGAAACTTTTAAATTTAACTAACGAATGCTACAGTTCTTTCTCAAAACGGAAATTACAGAATATAGTGTTAGTTAACAATAAAGATTTGTTTTCTTACTTGGAACATGTTTCGGGCATCAAGCGATTTGCTTATGGTGGCCGAAACCATGTTCTTTTATTAAAGTCTTGTGACATATCTGTGTCCTGATTGGTTACTGGTGCTGGTTTCAGTTGACTTTTGTTTGGTTATACTGGAACAGATGTGGTGTAATATATGTTCCTTTGAGTGTTACCAATATTTAGTGTTTTCAAAACTGTGTCATGTTTACTAATAATTTGTATTAATTTGTTTATTTAGTTTTGTATTTTATGTTTATATATCTGTAGGTGTTTTCATATATTCATCATAGATCCTTTTTGTGGTATATGATTTATTGGTATCATGGTGCTGAGGTCAGGAAATTCGTGTCCTTTATTTACAGTGGATGTTGCTAAATTGGAGTTATAAATGTACATTTAGGTCTTTTAGCTATGTAAAATTTGTTGCATTCTTTGCATTCTGTTTCATATATTCCGTTGTTTATTTTGTCATATTTGTTGTATAACTTGTTTAGTATTTGTATATTGGTTTTGTTTTTATAAGCTGTTTTAATAAGCTATCTGTGCTTTTAAATCGTTTTGTAAGATTTTCACCTTGTTGTTTAAGTACGTAAATGTAATCATGTTTTATTATTATTCTTATTATTTTATTGTATGACTCTAACTGATCAGTCCTTAAATGTGCTGATTTTATTTTATTTTTATTTTTATTTTATTTTTTTTTATGCTTTTTTCTGTAACCATTTTCTTTAGCAATTTGGTAAATTATTGGGAATTGTTTGCAACTGGTTTGATTTGTTGGAAATTGTAATGCTAATGCAGGTTGGTTTACTATATATTGCATACTTTAATAAGTTGTTGTTTCTTAATTGAGAGTATGTGCAAATATGGGCAGTCACTTAACGTTTTACATGACTAGGAAAACAAAGTATGGAATACAGCTCAGGGAAACAAAATGCGCACTGAATACGGGTCTGAATTAAAACAAAAAAAAAAACTTTGCCGAAATGTGCGGGTAAAGGAGTGTTTGTAATCATGCTTTGTTCTTGAAAATGAATCGCCGGATATGTTTGAACAGCGAGTAACGAAACAAATGGGCAGCAAACTCGGCAAAGTGTCTGCTCTACATTTTGCTTATTAACTGCTCCCATTAATGTTTAATCTGTCTGTGACACTGGCCTTTCTGAATAGGAGAATGCCATCAAACATTTTGTTAATTTCAAGTAAGACATTTTACATCGTATTATAAATATTACATTTTGCAATTTCAATTAAATATCAAATATCAACTTCAAACATCACATGTTTGACACATTAAAAGTTATAAAATAAAAACTATAATATTATGATACCGTGTTTTAATCATATTTAGTAATTACCGTTGACCGCTTTGAAAATTCATTTTAAAAAGTACATATATTTTATTCCATAGCTTCACGCACACACGCGCGCTAGCGTGTGTGTTTAATATCTTAGGAAGCAATATAAAATGTGATACACAGATATATATATATATATATATATATATATATATATATATAGGTGCTATTTGCTTTAAATTTATATTGTAATTTTTTTATTTTGTAAATTAACTTTCAACGGCACGTATACGCTAGTTTGCAAAAAAATAGTTAATGCTAAAAATGTTTTAAGTTGTTTGTTTTTACTTCCATGTTCCATAAGGAAATGGAAGTATGGTGATGGGGAAAAAATCGTGTTAGAGATAAGTGCTGATTCTGATTGTACTACCCTCAAAACATGAAGAAAATTAATTTTTCGAAAAGTTTCTGTGTGTGTGTGTGTGTGTGTGTGTGTGTGTATGTGTGTAGATTTTTTTGGCAAACGATAACAGCCGCAAATTAAAACAGAATCAAATAATTTTTTGCATACATCCCTGAATTGTAGAGTTCTAAAGACATTTAGTTTTTGGTGAAGATCGGTTAAGGGAAAGGGGTAGTTTGCTAGCAACGTTTTATGTTTTAACAAGGGTAATTTTTTCTATGACGAACGATAACTGTCGTAAATTCAAACAGAATCAAAAAAAATTTCATACCTACCTGAATTATAGATGTCTCAAAGCCTTTTGATTTTTGTGAAGCTGGGTTAAGAGAAAGGGATAGATTACCAGCAACGTTTTATGTTTTAACAAGGGTAATGTTTCTTATGACGAACGATAGCAGCCGCAGATTCAAACAGAATCGAATAATTTTTTGCAAACCGTCCTGAATTGTAGAGTACTCAAGATGTGTTGTTTTTTGTAAAGATCGGTTAAGAGAAAGGGGTAGTTTACCTGCAGCACTTTATGTTTAACAACAGTAATTTTTCTTATGACGAATGATAACTGCGGCACATTCAAACAGAATCAAATATTTTTTTGCATACGTTCCTGAATTGTTAAGTACTCATGGTCTGTTAATTTTGGTGAAGATCGGTTAAGGCAAAGGGGTAATTAACCGGCAGCATTTTATGTTTTAACAAAGGTAACTTTTTATGACGAACGATAACAGCCGCAAATTTAAACAGAATCAAATAATTTTTTGCATCCAGCCTTGAATTGTGGAGTTTCCAAACATTTTGTATTTGGTGAAGATCGGTTAAGGGAAATGGGTAGTTTACCAGCAACGTTTTATGTTTTAACAAGGGTAAATTTTCCTATGACTAACGATAACTGCCGTAAATTTAAACAGAATCAAATAATTTTTTCATACGTCCCTGAGTTATAGAGAACTCAAGGCCTTTTGATTTTGGTGAAGATCAGTTAAGAGAAAAGGGTAGGTTACCAGCAACATTTTATGTTTTAACAAGAGTAATTGTTTCTATGATGAACGATAACTGCCGCACATCAAACAGAATCAAATAATGTTTTGCATGCATCCCTGAATTGTAGAGTACTCAAGGATTGTTGATTATGGTGAAGATCAGTTAAGAGAGAGGGACAGTTTACCTGCAACATTTTATGTGATAACAAGGGTAATTTTTTCTATGACAAACGATAACTGCAGTAAATTCAAACAGAATCAAATAATTGTTTACATACGTGTCTGAGTTGTAGAGGACTCAAGGCCTATTGATTTTGGTGAAGGTCGGTTACGGGAAAAGGGTAGTTTACCTGAAACATTTTTGTTGTAACAAGAGTAAAGTACTTAATTTTGATAAATAAAGTATCACGATAAGAAAAGCTTAATAATCCACTGTAGAAACGTGGATGAAATATCTATAAATGAAGAGGCTAGTTGAACGGGGTGGGGGTAATTTTCAATAAACGAAAATTATATTTGAAAGGGGAGGGGATAATTTTTTTTATATATGTACTACGTTATCGGCAACAAAGAAGTAGTGTGTTGTTAAAATTCCTTCCCGGCCTGTTTGGCCGTAGACCAATGTTTTCTGTAAAACCAGACGTTTCGGCAGTGCCATCGACTTCCATCATCAGTCAAAATCGGGTGCGATAACGTGAGGTGGTATCCGTTAGTGACCACAGTACTGTGGTTAAGGCTGAAGCAGTAAGTAGAAAGAAGTAGTTTCTATGGAAATATTTCATTTCGAAAATGATTTTAAGTATAAATCTTAGTACATGGAAGTCATGTGTGGTTCTCCATACCGATATTTTTTCACGGTATACAAAGTCTCTCTCCGACCATGTAGTAAACAATATTTATATAATTACAAAAGCTTTTCATTTTGAAACATTGAATGAAAATTAAAATAAACCAAGGAATTATTAATTTTTTACCACAGGTAAAATAAAAGAAAAGAAGCGTAAACAAATATTCTTATTTGTCTACTGCCTAACTATTAGAGTCTCTAGGCAATTTCTTAGTCTTCACTTCACAAAACAAAACATGTTCAGTTATTTAGAAAATATTGGCGTTCTACGGCAAAGTCCATTTATCATAGTGTCTTGAAATAATATTTAATATTTCCAGTAGTTACACTTTTGTCATTTATTTATTTACTATTTTTTATCTAGTGCAATTCAATGGTCTATCTGTGAATATTTATGAGTACCTAGTGACTAAAAGTTTTCACTGATTATTTTTTCTTATAATTTCTTCATGCGAATTGTGTTCAAGTTATAATTCAGGAAAATGTTCGTGTTTTTGTATAATAAGCTTATTTTGTACTTAATTTTAGTTCGGGTTTGTTTTGTCAATCAGTAAGCCAATATTATGAGTCACGCAATATTTCCTCCAATTATTGGTAGTTCTTGTGTTGAGTCATTACACTTGATCATCAGTTTAAACTCCGTTTTGCTTGTCATAACATACTACTCAAAACTGTAAATTTATATATTAACTTTTTATTGGTTTTATGAGATACTTGCATTTGCAAGGTGTGTGTTATTTAAAATCTAATTAATATTCTTCGGACTTCTCGGTATTGACAGATTTTACAAACAACTTATCTTAGTTTTATAAATTGTAACTTTTGGCCACCAATATTTACTTTAATACGTGTTTTAATTTCCTTATTCACAAAGCAAATTTAATTCTTGTAATTTAATTCCTGTAACAACATAATGTATGTAACCTAATATTTTACACGTATTTAACCTCCAATTAAATAAACTTAGGCCTATTCTGATATTACATTATATTTATTTTAATGTAATATTTTTTCGGTCCAATTATTTTTTAATTTTGTCACTAATACATCACTTAAATATATTTCTTTGTTTTTTTAAATTATGATTATTTGTTAATCCACTTTTGTAGCTAGTAATTGCTACAGTCAATACTTGAATTCCCATTATGGCCTATTTGTATGTGTAATTAACTTTTAAAAAACAGTAGTACACGCGCACGCGCGTTCCTACACAAACACACACACACACACACACTCACATGTAATTTGAATATTTGGTTACTTACAATTCATTCATTTTAAGATTTTTAAATCAAAATAAATTTTTGTACTAGCTAAGTTTAATGAATTGTATATTATTTACATAAAAACATTTAATTATTGCATGCAGTAGAAAAATAGTGGAGTAGTTTAATAACTTAATTGATGAAATGGTTAGCATTCTTCTTCTTCTTCTTCTTCTTCTTCTTCTTCTTCTTCTTCTTCTTCTTCTTCTTCTTCTTCTTCTTCTTCTTCTTCTTCTTCTTCTTATTATTATTATTATTATTATTATTATTATTATTATTATTATTATTATTATTATTATTATTATTTTGAAGATTAATGTGTAGAACGTATCGACAAAACAACCAGGGTTGTGTAATAACTGGGGTCCAACGTTGTGTTATCTCTTATCGCGATAACTCCATTTACCAGTCAGGGCAATCAGGATTTAAAATTCACTGTCTGTTTAGATCTTTGTTTACCAATTTTTATTTGTGTTCTATTTGGTTAGACCGAAAAATCCAGGAGTAGAAATTATCTGCTAATAAGTTGTTCTCAGCATCGAAGGTTTCACAGTGCAATAGAGGAGGGAACCCTTGCCACATTCTCACGTCCCAATTAAATCGTGTAGTTCCCACCGCACAGTAATTTCCAGACATTATTGAGTCGTAATCGTTAGCCAAGAGTCATATTATCAAAACATACAAATATTGCAGCGTTTTAGAAAAGCATGAAAAATTATAATTTGTTTCCTAACAGGATGCTTTTAAAATATTTAAAAGTAGGAAATGAAAATAAATTTCAATAATTCCTCCAAACAGTCTAGATTGACATGTTTGGTTTACTTATTATACAACACAGAATAGTTTATAGAGGTAAAAAGTCTCATACATCTCGGCTACTGAATCGGAATGGGTCAAAACTCTGCTGAAAATGTGACGTCTAGGATAGCAGAGATAAAAATTAATCTTATGAAAATGCATTAAACGCAATACTAAGAAACTGTCACTTAAAACTTTTGAAAAGTGTAATTACATACCAATTTTTATTACAGTTGATTTGGATGAATGATAAGAAACAAATAAAGACTTTAAAAATAAGGGTTTAAAGGAAAGTGCGTGTTGGAAGACCAAATGAACAATGATGACATTTCTAATATGGCACTTAAATTACCCTTATTAGAAGAAAGAATCAATGGTTAGAATTCGCAATTTTACAAACAGAAATCTTTGGTAAAGAAAGTGAAAATTCTATCAAGATTGTGAGGATTTAACCTGTGTATTAGGACAGGAAAATTTATAATTTTGAATTGTACACTAAACTTAAAATAAATGAAAAAAATTAGAAGAATAATTGAAAGATTTTATCTAAAGCGGATTTGGTTTACTTTTGTTACTTGTAACAAACTATTTTTACTCATATTTCTAAACCATTTTAATGGATATAAAGTCTATTGTACTTAGTAAAAATTAAACTTACTCTATTCGGTAATGTAGATAATTTGAAAATCAAAATAAAGATTATTTTGCAACTCAAGGAGATTGTCAGTTTCATATTCAAAAAATATGACAACAATATATTTGCATTGTTTTTATCTGTCAACCTTGTTTCATATGTCTGTCAAAGAAGTGATAAATAGTATTTTAGGTGGAGACGAAGGATTTAGCACTGGGGAAACGAGAATAAATTTTCTGAGATTTGCTGGCTGGTGAGCACTCATCATTGCTTATTTTTATTAATACAAATTTATCCTTTCGTCCATACCCAAATCTAAATTTTCGCTGCCTCAATGATATCCGCTTCTTTATTCTCCATGTCTTTGATCGAAAGCAAGTATTTCCATATAATACCAGGATCATCTTCATGTATTTGATTTTTTTGGTATTTTATTCTGCAACAAAAAGTTTGTTTTACCTATTGAATGAAAATGAATGACGAAAGACGAGTCTCAGAATTAAATATACAATTTTTAATAGTTTCATTTCTAATTTTACTTTTTTGTTGATTAACATACGTTTCTACTCAAAAAGATTCTACAATAATTTATGGTGCCCTATAATTATTGTGGTGTAGTTAGTAAAAGCTTCATAACGTGTACAATATAAATTATGCTTCATTGCAACATATTTGTTAATATGTTTGGAGAGTGTATGTTGGTAAAAAGTGTTTCGTTCGTACCATCTTTTCGTATACTTTCAAAACGGGATCTGAGTGGGGCTATAGGGATATATCATTTCAAATACCTCACATATCTTTATTGTAATAAGCTGACTTATTTTCATACGCATGCTAATAAATTTCAAATACTTTCTTCAGTTTATAAACTCATTATTATTTGTATTCCGCACTTTAAAGCTATATAATCAATTGAATTGTTAAATTCAATAGTTATAGTTGAACGAGCAAGGCAAGTTATTGGTTTTTAACGCGACCGTTTCACACTTGTCTGTCCGTTTTAATCTGTCAGTTTGAGCTTTATCTTTCAAATACATCAACCTATTTTCATAAAACTTTTAACTTACCTACATCTGTTATTTTTTATGTTGTCCTCCCCCCTCCCCCCCATAAAATAGTGGCGGGAGAAAAAAAGTGAGCGATCAAAATTTTAAAAATTCGTAAAAATGCATATAGGTTATCAAATTTAAGATAATTTTATTCAGAAGGAGGAATATATTGTCTTCAGTTTAAAAACTTTTTAAATTTTAGGACACCGAGCACAAAAATCGCCTAAACCCATGTGGTGCATCAATTTTAAGAATGTTAACAACGATATGAATTGGTTTAATATAAAGCCGCTTACTCACAGGTTTAAAAAACTAAAACTTGGTAAATATGATTTTATCTAATAATAAGTATATTTTATTCAAAATAGTAAACATGTTTGGTAGCTCAAGGAGTTTACCAATTTTATACTCAATAAATACGACTCAAGGTATGTTTGTATTCTTTGTGTTAACTGACTTTCTTTTAATCAAATATATTGTAACTTACCGTCTGTGACTTTCTGCAACAATGTCTTCACTCTAAAGTTCACTCGAAACTTTAGAGTGAAGACATTGTTGCAGAAAGTCACAGACGGTAAGCTACAATATATTTGATTAAACAACACGTTGCTTGGTACTAATTTCGGATTTATTCCTTTTAAATATGACTTTCTTTTATATGTAGGTCAAGGAAACAATGAATTGTATTTTAGACTGAGGTAAAGGATTTACTATTGCGGGAATAAAAATAAATTGAGCCTTGCTGATTTTATAGTAGCTTTAATGAATGCAACAGCAACTAACACAAAAAGAAACTAAACATTTAGGATATACGTTGGATACGAATGAAGTAAATGTACGGAAAACGAAAGTGATGGGAATATATGCTAAGAAGTGTAAGATAGGAGAAATATTGAAGACGAGAATAGAATACGTTGATGTGTACATGTACTTAGAAAGATTGTCGGGTAAGAAGAGGATAAGTATCTGAGTATAATAACCATTGTTAAGGAAGCGTTCTATAGGAAAAGCCAACTTGTGTTTTACTGTATAATAAAATTTGTTCTGAAAAAGAGGCTCGTTTCGTATGGAGTGTTTCACTTTGAGGAATAGGTCAATGATATGAAGAATAATAAAAATACAGAGAGAATGATAAAAGTACTGGAAATTCGAATTTTGGATCACATGAAATATAATTACATACAATAAGGAGTGGAGTACATACCTGCAAGTTATAAGAGGAGAAAAGGAAACTAATTTGAAAGTACTTCAAAGGGGAATGAACTACTAAGAATGGTTTTGAGTAAACAGTGGGATATGAGAAGGAGAGAATCAGGAGAAGATTGTAGATGTTGGATGACGCACCAAAGTCTACTATAGGATGTCTATGGAAAGGTAATGTTTAAGCCCGTATAGGAACGTCTCAACCGGCTAATCTCCACATGGCTAGAGAAAACAACCTTCTATAAAATCGTTCGTTCACTGCGGTGTTGATTAACGAGAAGGAGTCAGCGGAATGAAATTGAAATTATTATTTCACTTCGTTCACTAAAAGTGTCACGAGTTTAACCGCCGATAAAACCGTTGCCTTCATGACAACGTTAAAGGCGGAGACGGATTGTCCCGCGCTTTGTAGCGTAATTGAGGTACGGTGACGTCCGCAACGCTAACGAGGCGGAGAGTGGCGCACGCTGTTCACGCGGATTAAGCCCAGCTGTCAATACAAGACCGGCAACTCTTCGAACGTGACACTTTTTCCTGCGCTTTAGTCGACGACTCGTATATTTCAAATCTGATAGAGCTAGCACTAGCAACAATACACGTCACAGCGCGGCAGAATTGTTTATCGTCTGTGTGTGTTCGTTTCTATACGATTAATCACACACAGGCCACATGCAACTACGATAAGAAAAATATTGTTACTATCGCCTGTTAAATATCGTAAAGTATGCGGCGCTATTGCTACGAGATTAAGATTTCACGTAATGTGTACAGGACCATGTCATGCATATACACAGGCGACATTGTTAAACGATTTCTAATTTAATACTTTCAATAAAACTGTGGCTTCTTTTATCGGCATATCTCACTTTTATTTCGTGCATTGTTACGAGAACCGCATTGATCGCGACATAAAAACAGTTGTATAAAATATTGTACGCCAGATAAATCGATACTCACATTTATTTTACACTTTTATAAAAAAAAAAATTATTAGTCCTGGGCCAGTTTTCCTAGTTATACAATTACCTAAATAACGCCAATTAAAACTAAACAGGAACAATAACAAAAGACACGTATTAATAATAACAGCATTTTCTCCTTTTTCTTTAACTTCCTTGTTAGGACTCTATCCTGTTCTATAAAAACGGTCCTACATGCTGTCACCCCACCTCTTCCTTGCCAGCCCGATGCTCCTCTTCGTGTTTGATTGGTCACTACCCTTGTGTCATCCACTCTTGATATGTGTTCATTCCACATCCTTCTTTCCGCAATCCAAGAATTAATATCTGCTACATTACACGTTTCCCCTATATCATTGTTTGGTAGCCTATCGTACCTTGTCTTCCCTATTAGCCTCTGTAATATAACGGTACAGTTTACCGTTTTCTTTGAGTAGTTGCTGGATCTGGCTTCGTCTCTGATGCATAGGATATTACTGGATGTATTGTTGAACCCTAGTTCTTGCTTCTTCTGTGACGTATTTATTATTCCATATAAGGTTATTCATGCATTCAGCAATTCTTCTTGCTTTCATCAATTGATCAGTTATTTTATCTGTGTTAGCAGTCTTCATAACAACTTTGTCGTACTTCGTTCCTTCTCTGCTATGTACAATTTTCACTCGAACGAGGCCTTTCGGTTTCGCAACCATTATCAAGTTCTTACTACAACAAAATTAAAATACCTACTTCCCTTATATATATACTAACCCTCCAACGCATAACAGGTTACATTCAACCAATAGCAGGCATTACTTACCGCCTAGTCCTTGTTAGCCCCGCCCCTTACTTAGTCAACTTGACCTCGTCACATACATTACCCTCTAGAAATCTCCTACAGCTTTCTACCTTCTGAACACATATGCTGTAACCGTATTACACCTTTTTTACATTACTCTTTCAAAATATAGTAAAATATACCCTCATTACTAAATTCAGTCTTTATATTCATCAGCGCATACCTATTCGTTTTCCATACTTTAATATTTCTAATTCTTCATACAATTTGCGTTTACTTATGTTATTCTCTAACCTTACAATTTCGACGTTCTCTGTTGGGTCTAAAAACCTATGCCCTGTTTCATTAAAATGTCTCGCGTAGAGCGAATTCGTAGTTCTGTTTCCTTCTCCTCTCGCATGCTCTCTCAATCTAATTTCGAACTTACGTCCTGTTTCACCCAGATAAACCTTATCACACTGTTTACAGTTCAACTTATAAACACTGCTTTTCTGTAATTCAGGCGTTATTTCAGTACTACTATTCTTTATATTATCAAAAACTGTCTTTGCCTTTTTCACCGCTACATGTATATTGTGTTTTTCAAAGCACTTGATTATGTTCCTCGTTTGTAATCCCAGATACGTTATTGATCCTATATAGTTTTTTTTCTTTCTTCTCTTCTTGTCTACTATTTCCTTCTATTCTTTTTATAATTTTCTCTACTATCCCTGGTTTATAATTATTATTTTTTTTCGCTATTTATTCTATTCTTTTTAATTCTTCTTTTTTACATGAATCATCTTCTAAGTATTTTATTGCCCTATAACAAAATGAATTTAGTGCCGCCATCTTGTGACTTACGGGATAGTATGATTCCTGAGGTATAATTAAGCCTGTATACGTTACTTTTCTAAATACATCAAATTTAAAAACACCACACCCTATCTTTATATTTAGATCTAGGTAATTTATTTGTACTCCACCTATTTCCTCTTTGAACTTTTTATTTTCAATTAATTTCAATCGTTAGTTCTGCGAATTCTTCATTTTTTCCCTCCCACACCACAAAAATGTCGTCTACGTACCGTATCCATTCCTTTATTTTATCCTTATATTTTGATTCCATTATGACACGCCTCTCAAAACAATTGATATATATTTCCGCCATTACTGGTGACAACGGACAACCCATTGGTAGCCCCTCATTCTGAACGTAATAATTATTGTTAAACCTAAAGTAGTTATGGTTTACGCACACTGTCAGAACTTTTATTAAGTCACTTTTATACTGACACTGTCCTAAATTGTTATTTTCTAAAGTATGTTCAACCGATATATTCGTAAACATTCTGACACGTCTAACGACATAAGTTTCGTATTTTCACTTATTTTCACTAACTTCAACCGTTCTATTACATTTCTACTATTTTCTACACTATTACCTACATGTTACACTACTACAATATTACCTATTACACTATTTCTACAAATTCTACAAATTCGTATAAACTCCTAAGCAACTTGCTCACTTCTTTCGATATCTTATAACTAGGCTAATTAATAAACGAAACTATTGGCCTAAACGGCATCCCTTCTTTATTTAATTTTGGTTGACACCTCAACCTTGGCGCTTCCGGGTTTGATTCTATAAGTAATTTCTTCTTCTTTTCGCTTAGGAATATCTTCTTATCGCCTTCTGTTTTGTTTGTGTATCAATCTTTCTTCATTACAACCGAAGTATTTCCTTTGTCTGCTTTAGTAACTAGTAGATTATTTTCTTTTATTTTATTTTTCAATTTCTTTACATCCTTCGTGACTTGTTCTTCCACCTCATTTCTTCGATTTTTTCTTTTATTATACATTTTTTCAACGATTTCTTTTAACTCATACCTCATTTGTTTTTTAGCATCCTCATTTTCTATCTTCTCTACTATTACTTCACACTCCACTAATGCCTTTTCCCTATTTATGCCAACAGGCGGTGCATACTTTAAACACTTATCTAATAATTTTTGTTCCTCTTCTGTGAATGTAACTTCTGTAAGGTTAACCACTCGTTGGGCAAAACCTTCCTCACTACTCTTTTTGTTACCTACACTTATATTTCCTTTTTTGGATAGTTTCTCTAATGTACCAAGTAATTTGTAGTTTAAATTCTTTAATTTCTTATTTACGTAATTCTCACTGAACCCGTATAATATTTCTTCCAATTCTATAAATGAGAATATTTTATATAATTCCAAGTCCATTTTAAATAATTCTTTATTAAATGTATTTAGTTTTCCGTAGAGGTGCCTAATTTCTAATTTTATCCATAATTTTTCACTAAATTTTTTCACTTTTGTCGCTACTTCACCATTATTATTTATCTTAACTTTTGCATAATTCGGTATTATATAGCAGCAGTTTATTGACAGCCTCACACAGAGTTGTATTCACTACAGGCTATTTGTTTCCAAGTTATGCATTCTGCAGAAACGTGTTTATAGAGTATTCACAAAGTAAAAGGGCAACGTCTAATAAATTTTAATTAGTAAGGTATCATGTTTTTAATTTTAATCATTTTTTTTGTATGGGCCATCTAAGGACTACATGCCAATTTCAATTCTTTATTCTTTGTTCTTTTTTTCTCCAATATTCTTTCATCTTGTCACTGTGTCTCTTCTTCTTGCCTTCAGTCCACTGTCCACTTTCAACCTGGGTTTTTCTCTCTACTACCCTGGACTCCTTCCATTTTTAACACTTTTGCCCCCAAAAATCTCTTTCAATTGCTTCTTCTGCGTGTATATTATTTTTTCTAAATGTTTTTGGATTTCTTTAATCCAACTTGATGTTGACTTCTCCCCCCACTCAGATATTTGAAGATCTGCTTTGTTAACCTATTATTGTCCATTCTATATAGTTATCCAAAAAATAATAGTCTTCTTTTTCTCATTGTTTCTGTCATATTTTCTATACTTTGATATATTACATCATTACTTCTTAATTTCCAATCTTAAATAAAATTTTATAGTTTATACTATTCCATTAAGACATATGAGATTTAACAACAAAAGCTAAACATATAATTTACTAGAATGATTTAGAATATAAAATTAAAGAAATAAGCTTCTATGTTCTTTATATTTTACAGTATTCTCGTACTATAACTGTTTTAGAAAAATTACGTATTCTTAGGATAACTAATTCCCTCAAACATAAAAAGATCTTCACTTTAGTAGATCAGTGCTTACGGATTTGTCCTTTTTGGATAATTTTAATTATTTCTATTAGCGAAAATGTATTTACTACGAAATGTAAGTGACAAACCCTAGCAACGACAGATTCGTTATCTGGTCGAGATGACGTTCAGTACCTAATGAGAAGCCACTTCAAAAAACGTATTACTCCAGAGTTCATAGTATGTGCACAAAATAATGATTGATTGTATGCATGCGTACATATGTGAGAGCACATTCCAGTTTATCATTAATTAATCTACATTTCCATGTCATTAGGGGTTGCAGTAACAAGCAATTACGCTTCAACGAAAAATGTGCCGTACTCAGTTCACGTTCAGCTGAAATAAGAACAGACACAGTACAAAAAAATCAATAAACACGTTATTGGTTCCCGTATCTGGGAGTAGGAAGAGGTACAGTTTCGAAGTATACGGTAAGTATCGAGCTCCGTTTCCTCACCACTCTCGCTCCGTGACGCGTGAAGAGGAAATCCGTTATAAATTATCCGTGGTAGTCATAAATTATCATTATTATGTATTCAATTATTCAATAATTATTCAATTATTCAATTAAGTATTTCAAATATATACTATTTAGCATATCTGAAAATTGCTGACGATTATTTAATTCTTCATCTTTTTTCTTCCACAATCATTTATCTTTTTGTAGACCTCTTTTTATTTATTGATTTATTTATCCTCATAAGTGTTCGTGTTCTGAACTAACATGAAATCGCAAACTCATTTATACTATTCTATTTCAATTTAAGTATGTTAACTAAAGATTTCATTATATTACTGGCTTTGTTCAAGTCGTAGGTGTCACGAAATTCTATGAACTTTTCTTCAATTTTAAACACAGTTCTTAACCATTCATCTAGTTAGGTTCATAAGGGTCAAGTCCTCTTGAAATATTTGAAAGCCAGGCTTGTAGTCTTGGGGGAACTTACTCGTTTGATAGCCATATTCGAAACGTGATATAAGTAAGCCTATATGTATATACTGTATATACAGTATATGTGTGTGTGTAAAAATATATTTTGCAGTGTATCAAATTAAATATTGCATAGATAGGTAATAATAATAATAATAATAATAATAATAATAATATAAAACAGAGTCTATATATTCAGGTAGGAAATTTATTAATTAACACAAATTATACTTTTTTCTGATTTAGTCTTCAAAACATAAAATTATTAATTTTAATATTGAGTCTTTTAATAAAGAGTTTAATGATTTTTTTACAACTGTGTAAGCTTACTTGTTTGTAGAATTCCACACTTTTGTGCAGGTCCTATGATCAGCTGCGTTGGTGTCCAGATGCACGTTGACCTTGACGTAGCTGACACTCGCGTTTTACACACGCCCGGCGTTATCTTTTAGTAACTGTTTATTAATTTATCTCAGGAATTCGTAAGTGAGAATTTAATAGATATGTGTATTTTGCATACACAATCCGAAATCTTCAAGTGTTGTCGCGGCTCAATCAGTAGTATTCCGCTGAATACTCCTATCCTATGCGGAGATCTTGAAATCGCGCGATAAGCACTTATACGTGGGTTGGGAAATATTAAATTTGATGAATTCTACACAAGTATTAATATTATTTGTTTTTAAAAAACGTAAATAAAATTATGATTAACGATTTATCTGGTGTAATTATTTTGTTTCCGCTGTTCAGTCATGACGATCCGTGCGACCGTCGTAGAAATATTATTAGTGTAAAATTTTTGGATTTAAAATTAGGATAAGAAAATGTACAATTCTTTGTAATAGCAATTCCCAGCTGTATGAGGTTTTTGCAGTGTCAACTTCAGCTGATTAAGTTGGATTAATTTCGACCAAAGCATAAAAATATAGGATGTTTCTAACTTTATAAATATTTTCTGTTAATTTAGAACTTTTGTTTCAGGTATGTTTTGCAACAGAGTAAGAAACAAGTATGAGTTGTATATTGTGTGGTAAGTAACTTATAAAATAATATTTTACACTTAATATACAAATCTACATATAAAGCTACACAGTAATATCATATAAATTAGATGTTTAGAATTTCAAGAACAGTGACAACAAAATTTTCTTGAAGCCCTAGTTCCTAAATAAAACATGTTTATTGTTTGCACGTCAGGTTATTTAATGTTTTAAATCATATTCAAGGTGACCTGTTTTCAGTAATCATACTATTTCCATTTTGATAAGTAGGAGGTACAAAACGCGGGTACCATTCAAAAATTTTAAGAAAATATGAAGATTCTTTAATATGTACATCGATGTTTGTCAGCTGTTAATTCGGAAAACTCCACGTTTTTGAGTATTCTTTTCTTCGTAAAAATTGCATATCGGCAGAGTTTATTCCTTTCATCAATTGAATTGAATCATTTCGTTACACTCTTATGAAACATTCATCTTACATTTGAATATTATTACTTTACTTATAATTAGCTTTGTTTGTTGATACCTCTACGTTATTAGACTTCTATATCTCGTAATGTATATCGTCCATTATGTATATTATTTGTTACAAATTTAAGGACGGTCTTATCCTTTCGCCAGTGTCCGCCAGTAACCAAGTTCTCATTTTACTTTTTTTCTTAAAAATTGTTACTCGAGATCATTACCTTAAGAAAAACCTATTTAGAAATATGACAAGCCGTCTACATGAGAAATCAGCTGATAACTAGTTAATTTTAAATGGGTAACTTTTGTACTTTTACATCTTACCTGGAGACTTTTATAGCTTACTTTTTACAGTTTTATAGAGATTCTCTTGAAATTTTTACGTTGTTACTTCTTTACTGTTTTGATGATCAATTGTTGACTATTAGCTACACAAATGATTTTCCCCTAATAAAGTATTTCCTGCATAGTGTCTTCAAGATAAAAATTGTATTCAAAAACATGAGTAGTAGATACAACAAAAAAATAGAAACATCCAAAATAAGACTTTCATTTTGCGAAACTTTTTCAAAGAAATTCAACAGCCCTTAGATTCAAGTACTATACGTATACGGCGAGAAGGAATAAAATAAAAATCAGAACTAGGAGCGTGACTAAAAAGTGATTACCGGAATTTATTTAATCAAATTTTACTACAGCACAAAAGTAATAGTATTTTGGTATTCGGGGCCATAATACAACAGAAAATAAGGACAAGTTTTGAAAAACGTCCCAGAAAATACAAGGGTCTTATAATCCAGGTGTTTTTATTTTATATTCAATAAGATTTATTTATTTAGTCATAATAGAATATGGGCAACAAACGTTTTAAGCATTAGCCAACAAATTTAGTTTAATTATTAGTGAAATTCGAAGAATTGGTTTAGCGAAATAATTTCAAATAATTTAGTAAACGCTTAATGTAATTCGTTGTAGTCTACATTATGTACGTAAAACCTAGTGTGTGCCTGCGTTAGTTTGTTAATAAAATTATTTGACAGATAAAAGACGTTAATATTACATTAAAAGGTAGTTTCACTTTGACATCGGCAAGACAGGTAGCTGGCTGAATTTTAATAAGAGTTGTTCTAATAATTACGTTACACAAAGTTTATGAGCCGGAAAATCTCAACATTCCGTTTTTTAACCGATCTCAAAAAAGAGAGGAGATTTTATATTCGTCCCTATGTTTTTTTTATGTATGTTCGCTTATTTGTCGAGAACGGCAAACCGATTTTAATAAATCTTTTTTTTTTATTTGAAAGAGCATGTTCCTGTAGTGGTGCCACAGATTCAAATTTGGTATTGGGACAGTACTAAGCTAGTTACAGCGGAATACTATATTTTATACTTACACTTACGCTTTGAAAATTCAATAATAGGTGCTTGAATATTAATAAACGTTTTTTGTCCTATTTTACATGAAATAGATTTCTGAGGTAACTAATCTTTTTTATTATCTAAAGGGCATGATTCCGCGGTGGTTACGTATTGGGCCAGTACTGGTCAAATAAGAAACCAGTAAGTACTGGAAATTACATACAAACAGCTGGGTCAATTTTAATATAAATCTTCTTTAATTTTTTAAAGGAGATGATTCTGCGATAGCCTCATAGCATTTAAACTTGGATTGGTATTGGGGCCGTACAAGGCCAGTACTGGAGTAGTGGCAATCTTTTAGAAACGAATAAACTAATTTTGGTAAATCTACTTTCATTTGAAAGGACATGATTCCGCGAGCGTCTCATAACATTTCCAAGTGATACTGAGGCATTGCAAGGCTAATACTATTGTAATACTATATTTCACACTTATACCATTACTCATGTATTGTATGGGTTATAGTAGTTATCGTAATCTTTGCATTGCTTTGAATGCGTTTTCATCACGTAGTTTTTTCAGGAATTTTCATCACTTAGTGCAATACCTTACAAAGTTTTCACTTGAGTAAGAGCAACTTAAAGTTGTACTTTGACAAAATTTTCTTCTGTCAAGTCTATCACATCTTTATTCAAAGTTGTACATTGAAACTTCTGAAACGTTACAGGCTAGTTCTTAATAATTAAGAATTATTAACGAAAGCATTCTCCGTTTCTACACTTCCATAGTCTTTTGTAGCTTGTAAAGCTGCAGATACAGGTGATGTTGCAATTAAATCTACTGCTTCTTTTGTGTTACTTTCAATAGTCTCATCATGAAATCGAATATAGACGGCAACAGGCAATTCACCTGTTTCAAATTGATCACGATGAAGTACAGAACATTAAAATGTGTTTATTTAATTTTGCAGTGCAAGAGCTTGATTAAGCATTAAACACAGATTATAAAGTTAACTTGCCCACATGCGTAAGTAAATTTTCACGCGTCTTTGCAAAACAGCAAATTTTCAATAAACCAATTTTATTTTGTTTTCTAGAACTTGTTTATACATCGATTAGGAACGTGTAAGCGCATTTTGCTGCTGCTACAGACAGCATGTATGTGTATGTGTGTGTGGGTGCGTGCACGCTTGTGTGATAGGAGGGCAAATTGTACGGCCGATTGCGCCGCGCTTTCTCTGTCATAAACATCCATTTCCTGACTTTCAATACTGCGTGCTGCGGTTGCTATTCACTAGTGACATCCAATCACTAAACTCGTTTAAAAATCTGCTACAGTCCAAACTGTTTGGTCAAGCATTCTCGACTTAAATATAATGTTATGAGGTCGTTCAACAAAAGCGTGCGTGTAAATAACGAAAAGAAATTTCTACAAACTGTTCAGAGAAGTGATATTTTGTGAGGCATATAAGAAGCGTCCGTTTTGTCCTGTACAAAAATAACTTGATGTTGGCAAAAACGGAGAAATAAATATTAATGTCTTATTGTTTCTAAGGCTAAGTAAAACGGATTGTTATCCTATAAATATTTATAATGTGGAAAACATATTTTGTTCACATAATAAGCTACTGATTTTTCTTTAATAACTGCAATCATAACATGCAGTGGTAAAAATTTATAATCCATCCTAAAAGTTAGTCGGAAATTAAGACAACCTAAATAAAATATCGGTATGGAGAATCATACATGACTTCCACGTTCTAAGATTTATATATAAAATAAATTTCAAAATAAAATATTTTTATAGAAATTACTTCTTTCTACTTCTTTCTTCAGCCTTAACCACAGTACTGTGGCCACTAACGTATAAAACCTCACGTTAGCGGACTCGATTTTCATTGATGATGGCAGTCGATGGCATTGCCGAAACGTCTGGTTTTGCAGAAAACATTAGACTACGGCCAAACAGCCCGGGAAGAAATTTTAATAAACTACTTCTTTGTTGCCGATAACGTTGTACACGTACAAAAAATTATACCCTCCCCCTTCAACTATAATTTTCATTTATAGAAAACTACCCCTCCCCAATCAACTACCCTTTTTATTTATAAATATTTCATCTACCTCTCTCCAGTGGATTGTTATGACTTTTCTTTTCAGGATACTTTATTTATAAAAATTAAGTACTTTACTTATGTTAAAACATAAAACGTTGCTGGTAAACTACCCCTTCCCCTTACCCGATCTTTACCAAAATCAACAGGCCTTGAGTCCTCTACAATTCAGACATGTACGCAAAAAATTATTTGATTCTGTTTGAATTTGCGGCAGATATCGTTTGCCATAGAAAAATATCTACACGCAGACACTTTTGAGGAAAATTACTTTTCTTCATGTTTTGAGGGTAGTACAATCAGAATCAGCCCTTATCTCGAACACGATTTTTTTCACCATCACCATACTTTCATTTCCTTATGTAACATGGAAGTAAAGAAACATGTAATTACTAAAGACGAATAGGCAAACTATATTTAAGCTGCCGTTGCAACGAAGAATAAATCAAGCAAAAATCGACCTGTTAAGGTACACTAAACTCCACGGAGGAAGACAAGTGTAGACAGACGAGTGTAGTGTAATACTAACTCCACACACGTCTTACAAAAAGCATTTCGTATTTATGAAATCTCTTACAGCATAGTTTTCTCAGTTTACTATAAAACTCCGCCCATACATCAAAACACTTTAACTTCTGTAATATCTTGAATAATTTCGTATTCAGTTACGAAACTGTTAAAAAACAACCAATACCAGTTAAAACGTTTTGCCATTATGCAAGTTTTTATGTATTTTAATAACTCTTTAACAAATAAGAGTCTTGTACTGTTAATTATGTTAAGGTTTCTGAAAATGTTCCAATTTTTAATGCAGTAGTCTGAACGATAATATTTTTTAGTGGAAATGCCTTGTGTAGGAGAGCGTAGAGAAAACCGCTGAACACGCAAGCCTTAGAATTGGTCAGACTTTAGTGTACCGGTAATAAAAAATAAAAATAAGACATCCTTGAATATCAATAATAATTTTTTTAAGGATGTAAAAAATTAATATATGCACCGTCAAGGTTGGTCGGACGCCCATGGTGTATCGGACTCTAACCGATTTAAATACATTGCCACACATGTGGCATAACTTCATCTCGAAACCGCTCCTTGCATTAGTTAGAGGTGGTGTCTCAGTTAAGCATATCAGGCTACCAACTCATTTTCCATACTCCCCGTGAGTTCATACCATATTGTAACAACGGTCTACTGATCGTCGTATGGTACAGTGGAAAACAATATACAAGACACTAATTAAGTCACTAATCACCAGATTTAATTATCACAATTTAACAGTTCGTAATCAACAAGATAGTCTCTTACACGCAAAAATTTTTCTCAAGCAATAATAATGTCAACTAATAGAGTCTCACACAATTACAAAACACATAACAATTCACCACAATACTTCGAACTGCACTGGAATAAATCGCCACTTAAACTGAACTAAGCGTCCCTGAGTACTTGTATTTATGCGGTTACCGCTGAAATTCCAGAATAGTCTATACTATGCGTCAAGAACGGTACTAGAAAACACCAGAACGTAATTGATTGCGGCATTGCAACAGCGCGCGCGGACCGGTGAAATTTGGATCAGTCTCGGCCATGGTCGCGTGACAAGTGTCACGTAATTGTCCTTCATCTCAAAGTAGCAGCAATGTGTACATACACACACATTGTAGCCAGGCTCTGCTGGAATAGCCGAGAAACACGTACCATGTTCTGAAATGTCGTACACATTTTCTGCATTACGTGACAATATTAATTTTGTCCTCACAAAAAGTGATATTTAAAAACACTGTTCATAGGATTGAGGTTGCATTTTAATTATATTGATTTATAAAACACGAGTTAACAGTAAAAGAAAATGTTTATAAACTGATTTTGGAGATGTAGGTACGATTTGTTCAGTGACATATTAGCGGCTGGCTTAACGTGTCACGAGGAATGCACTTGCCATTCTGTCGTGACTACCTGTGTACGTTAGCTATATATCGCGTGCCACTACGGGCATTTACACATGCAAAACACTCGTAAAGTACCGCTGTAAAGTGTTTGTCTTGGCCGCACGTATGACCTCCAACTGACGACTGCGTGAGCTGGATTTCCGCCTCGCATGAATTATCGACATCCTTGTCATCGACCTGACAAGAGAAAATTTTATGTTTAATTACTCTTAATGCAAAATAAATATACTCATCAAATTATTAACATTATATATGATCGGAATTTAATATTTTGTCGTCTTAGTGGGAGGACTCGATTTGACACTAGGAAAAGAAAAAATCGGTATGGTGAACCATACATGACTTCCATATTCTAAGATTTATATATTTAAAATCATTTACTTGAAGTCAGTTCGTTAATTTCTAAAAAAAAAATCCTCCACCCTCAAACTGTTTACACTATTCAGAGGTATATTATATTATGGGGTAGTCGTTAAATATAATGTTATTTTCGAATCACCTTATCTATAAAATTTAGATACTTTATTCTTATAAATAAACTGAACTATGCAGATAATCACACATTAATTTCATATTTATATAATGATGTAATTATATAGCCACAAATTATTTTGTGGCCTGCTGGGCCGTGGTTGCGGATCTTCACGCATAGATGATTTAATTTAAAATTAAAAAATTATAATTTTATTGCCTAGCAACAAAATTATTTTATTTTTAACAAAACTACCATTGTTTGAAAAAGGTAAAATTCGTTTTTATTTAATTTCCTCAAACTCATTAAATCAATACCAAACGTAGAAAAATTACCGCCTTCCCGTTTTAACTAAATTCTTAGTTTATAGACATTTCATCTACCTTTCTACAGTGGATTATTTTGGCCTTCTTTTCAGGATACATTATTTATCAAAATTAACTACTTTACTCTTGATAAAGCGGAAAACGTTGCAGGCAAACTACCCCTCTTCATTAACCGATCTTTACCAAAAAACAGTAGGCCTTGAGAGTACAACTCAGACACACATCCAAAAAATTATTTGATTCTGATTGAATTTGGGGCAGTTATCGTTCGCCATAGAAAAGTTTCTACAAACACGCGCGTGTGCGTGCGATTTACGGAAAGTTACTTTTCTTTACGTTTTGAGGGTAGTACAATCAGAATCAGCCATTATCTCGAACACGATTTTTTGTTGCCATCACCATACTTCCATTCCCTTACGGGACATTGAAGTAAAAATCTCTTACATCCATGTATTCCATATATTTAAAATTTCTTCTTCGTCAAAGCAATTACCTATTACGTTCCATGCGAAATAAACAATAACGGTCTTTATGGCGTTGCGTTTATTCCTGTTGAATTGAAGTTAAAAACAAATTAACGAAAATGCTTTACAAAAATTTCAATGCATAATTACAGTGCTTTGAAACAACTCGATAACCGACTCACTGCTGTTTTTTCATGTCTTTCAATACTGTGTATGACCATTAGACATCATACCGTTATCTGACGAATACCAGCTTAACAATCCTGAATGTTTTTGTTTTGTAACTTGAGTCATGACAGTGATACATTTGCCTTCTCTATGCTATTTTTTCATAAGATCTTTCGTAAAGTAGTGTTACGTAATACGGAACGTTCTACAAGTATCTCGGCTATCCCAGCAGAGCCCAGCTGTAATGTGTGTGTGCGTACGTATTGCTGCTACTTTGAGAGTAGCAGCAATACGTGACACTTATCATGCGTCAACAATCGAGGCTGTTCCAGACCGCACCGGTCAGCGCACTGTGTTCAAAGACACCGTTTCTGGTGGATTCGAGAGCGCCTGTTTGTTTAACACGTCACCCAAAGTAACAGATTATTCTGGTATCTTAGCGGGGTATAAATATAGGCATTCAGCGACGGTCAGTATCAGTTTACTTTGGGCGATTCCTCAGTGCGTGTCAAGTGGCTATTAGTGAAAAGTGATAATTGTGCGGGACTCTATTAGTTGACATTATTGTTTCGTGTGAACAAGTATAACTTGGATTATTGTACAAGTTGATTATAAACTGTTATTTGTGATAACCAAAGCTGGTGATTCGTGACCTAATTGAGGTCTGTAACTTTGTTTTCACTGTACCATACGACGAACAGTTACACCGTCGTAACAGTATTCATAGGTTTCATTTTGGTTGTTTTTATAGGCACAATTAATTATTTACATTGTGAAATTTATAAGTATTTTAATATGTTTTTAAGAACAACCTATAAAATGAAGCTGAAAATATATTTTATGTAGTCTGTTTAAATGTATTCTCTAATATCTTTCATAGTATTTTCACAAATTTGTTTTTAATCCAGAAAATGCTCATGATTAAGTACTAAATATTAATGTTAATAATAATGACATGATTTAGTACTCATGTCAGAGATGTGTAACGAAATATAGTGACAAATAAAAAATTGACATGGGAGCCTTCATGAACATATGACTTCCAGTGGATTTTATCTCTGTGCTATAATTAATCAGCCTACTTCCTCTCATGTATCTAAGTATATCAGCTTACTAGTCTGTTGTTTCCTTTCCATGACAACGAATATTTTTGTCTAACTTACTTAATTATAAAACTAGCCACAGTTTTATAACGCTTTGTGGCACGTGATTTTTTTAAATTCCAGATGCTTTAAATCGAAAATTCTTAATCACTTGTGCTTGTGTACGGCTTGTGTTTGTGAACGTACGTAATAATACATAGCCTACTATCTGACGTTTTTCGTAAAAATTCTCAGTTCAAATGAGAATCATAAAAGTCGAAACCTAAAGACTCAAATTGTTTCACATAGGCCTAATGCTATTAACATTTATAAAATATATTTTTAAATAATTTACTAAGTAACGTCGTTACTTTTCGGTTCAAATTGTATTATTATTAATTTTAAAACAGATACTACTATTAAAATCTATTAATATTTTACCAAGTTTATTACGGAAACCAACACTGAATAGTTTAGATGTTTTAAACAAAACTACCTACGTGTAAGCGAATTCATATAAAAAATATTTGATTTCACTGTATACAGCCAAAAACAAAATAATGCTGTTATATTTCTTTATTATACAATTTTAACTGTAATTTAATATAAGAAACGTGCATTTTAGTGTTTGATATATTAAAGGTTTAGAGGTACACAGTATTTAACGGGTGGTAACAGCCTTCAAGTCAGTTCGACTTCATAAAATTTATAATCTCACGCTATGCCTAATAGAATGTATCTTATGAACTGTTGTACTATACAGAAAAGTAATAAAATTCTTTTGCAAGTAGATAATTTGTAGTATTTTTTAACCAAAATGTTAGCGTGGAGAAAGAGGTGAATATGGGGTTAAGAATAATATAAAATATTTACTTCATTGAGAAAATTTAATATTTTGCTAATGTAACTTAATACTTAATTACTGAAAGGAAACCAAGAACGTTAAAGTTTTCCGTTAATAAAATAATGGATATGACAAAGCAATTTTAAATATATTTTACCTAAAAATATACAATATATTGCAGATCTGAAAGAGGTAATATTTAATAGGTAATGTTACGTGGTTAAGTTTTAACAGGTGTTTGTAATAACAGGTTATGTTTGTAGAAAAGTGCTTCGTTCCTTCTGTCATTACGAATTTGGTCAACACAGGTTTTCCGTGACGATTTCTGTACGTAAGGATATTTTTTGACTATGATACAATGAAATGACCTACTATCTGTACATGGGAACAACGAAATCGTTTCTAGTTTTGTTAGTTTTATTAGCAGCCATCTTAACACCAACTTTGTCACTACTTATTGCAACACTGCTAAATACTTCGTTCTTGACGAGGCGTTTCCGTGTCTCCACCATCTTCAGGTCTTAAGAGCGAAGTATTTATCAAGCCTCGTCAAGAACGAAGTATTTAGCAGTGTGACAATAAGTATTGACAAAATCGTTTCTGTACTTCCTGACAACTTCATACTAACGTAATTACTTTTTAATTCTGAAATTTGATTTTCAGCATCTATCTCAATTTGAAACGCGTGTGAAAAATATTTATTCTCATTGTTCATTGTTAACTTGATAACATATAAATTGATAATTATAAAAAAAATTGAAGGTAATGCTTATAAACGAAAAATCGTTACAAAATAATGTGCTTTAAAAATATAGTAGGCTATAACACAAATTTTAATTATTTTTGTCACACAACTGTGTGTTAATTTGAACAGACGTTTCGGTCCCACTATTCGAGGACATATTCAACTATGTTTGGCGTCGTAACAATTCAGCAACAGTTGTCCTGATGATGATAATAAATACTGTCGAAACGTCGACACAAATAATTTGTGTTATATTTTTTTACCGATCCTCACAAACCCTTCACCGGAAAAATTCATTGATTGACGGTCACTACGAATTTAAGGATTTATTTAAAAGTATAATAGTTAGATAAGTAAGTATATATATATATATATATATATATATATATATAAATCGGATCTTAACGTTATCCTACGTCTTCCGATCCCTACATTGGTCTCGATCTAACCAAGAGTCTTCTTCCAATTCCCGGTCTCTCATTGCCCGATTGATGCCTTCTCTCCAACTCAACCTAGGTCTTCCTCTTCGCCTACGACCATATGGTGTCCATCTCAAAATTTGCTTGGGGATTCGATTATCCGGCATTCTTTGCACATGCCCAAACCATCTTAGTTGTTTTGTTTTTATGTCGCCGACAATAGAGCACTGAACCCCCATTATCCCCCCCCCCGGATTGTAACGTTTCTTACTTTTTCCAGTTTTGACCTCCCTGCCGCTCTTCGCCAATAATCCATTTCAGTAGTTTCCAACAAATTTTCTCTTCTTTTTTTATTGGCCATATTTCACACCCGTATGACGTAATTGGTTTCACAATTGAATTGTGTATACGATGTTTATTTTGTTTTGATATTTGCTGGCCCCACAGTATGTTGTTCAGCAATGCTATCGATTTTCTTCCCAAGATATTTCTTTCTCTTATCGCTTTATCTAGACTACCATCTTGTGTAACGGTTGTTCCTAGATATTTATAGCTACTGCAATTTATTATTTCTTGTTAGTCTTCTAAAATTAAATTCTTCTGTTCCCCACCAATGCACTTATACTCCGATTTCATTGTGTTTACTTCAAGGCCCCGTATCTTATATTCCTCTATAAGTTTTCGTGTCATGTATTCCATGTCGTGATAGTCGTGCGCTACCACGACTTGGTCGTCAACGAAACACACTGTGTACACTGTGTTGTCAATTATAATTTGTATCCCCATTTGTGGTATTTCTTTTTCCAGGTTTTGCGGGCTTGTTCCAAGTATATTTTAAAAACCGTCGGTGAGAGACAACATCCCTGCTTCAGGGATCCCTTACTAACATTAAATCCTTAGATAAGTAAGTACCGAACGATAAATTTTGGTCACTAGTTTCTTGATTCCATAAGAATGACATTGATTTCACCTTCAATAAAATTTCAGGGACGTCAATAAAACCTTTGTGGCAACGTACAAGGTGGCGTGTCTCTGCTTTGTATCGTTACTGATGTAGTGCAAATGGCTCACTCGACCGTGATCCGGCAGCGGCAAGCAAGCAGTCAATACAACGCTTCTCCTCACGTGACTTTATACGATGTTTTTATGGGCGCACGTGCTTTGCATCCAATAAACGCTACTCAGACTTGTCGACAATACACGGTACAGCTCAGTTGAATCGTTTATCGCCTTATCTGTGTACTAGTAAACACGCACACTCACGCGCACACACAGGCAGGAAAACAATGACAACAATACAGTTGCGTTCAATAATATGGCGTTGTTATCGTTCGTCTATTGTCGTTACAGACGCATTGTTTAACGATTAAACTGTTATTCATCTGTAATGTTGTGTACAGTCTGACAACGTGTAGAACTCAATCGGGCGATGTGTTACATCGACGAAACCACGCTCCATGTGTTATCACACCCCATCGACTTATTAAGTGACGTTAAGACAATTACATTGAAACAAACAAACTGAGTAAACGCAAGACAGTGCCCGAGTTCTTTATGCGAACTTTATAAGTTTTCTGCACACAAGTAGGTTTCAGTCTGTCCAAGAACACTTGAGATACGCATTAAGCCGGCATGCAGTAAGGAGAGAAAGCTGTACTGGACCTCTGCGCAACCTATAAAAGCCATAGCAGCCGGCTCGTTTGTCAGTTGACAGTGAGCGATTTCCTTAGTGCGGATCGAGTGTTTGTAGAAGTGTTGTAGCGAATAGTTACTGTGTTTACTGCGAATTAGTGCGGAATGTTTTATAGTTGACATTATTATTGCGTGTGGACAAATTTTACTTGAATTGTTGTAAGAGACTATCTTGTTACACATTATTCATTGTGATACTTGGAACTGGTTATAAGTGACTTCATTGGTGTCATGTATTTTGTTTTCCACTGTACCATACGACGATCAGTAGATCATAGTAACAATATATAGCGTTTTCAGTCGTCCACTATAGAGTCTCTGTACGCTATTTAGTTAATGTCATGTAGTTAACGCCTGCGAATTTTTGTCTTGTATTTAGCACGTGTACAGTTAATTTAAATTCATAATTGTTTGCTTTCTTACGGCTTATATTGGTAAAATAGTGTATCCTTCATTTGATGTTTTTATAATAATTTAATTGCAAGCTAGTTAATATTGTTACCATGTCCTTGTTGTCGTGTGTGTTATATAGTTTTCGTTTTTGCACGCCGAAGATATTTGTTTTCTATCCTACATTAGCATCTGCATTTTTCAGTAGTTTCTATACTTGCTTCGCGGTATTGTTTGTCAATTACAGTGTTACACGTTTCTTTATTTTTCTACTATTTACAGTTTTATTACTGTGTTCGTTTCTTAGTTATCTGAGAAACAGTAACCTTGTTTGCTAGATTTTTCCTCCCAAATTTAGAAGGGTCTAACATTCAAATCGGATCTCAGAATCAAATATACAGAGTAATAAGCAAAAATGAGAACAAGGCATGTAACTTAGTAATGGTTAAGAGTATTTATTAAAACAAAATGTACTGTAGCACAAATCTAATAGTGTTCAAGTGTTAATGTCAGTAGCAATAAATCAGGGCAAGCTTTTAAAAAATTAACCCCACGATATAGCGGGATCTTATAATCAAGAAGTTCTTATTTTTGAGTGTTGCGTTTTGCGTTATGCATTATATTTTATTTCATTTTCTGTTTTGTTTATATTTCTTTTACTGTATTTCTTCATCTTATTCTCTTCTTCAAGGATTAGGTTATATAAACCTGTTCCGGCACCCATCTCATCCTCGGACGACCCACGTCTCTTCTACCAATAGCTTTACAGTTCAGTGCCGCTTTCGGCAAACGATCCTCTGTCATATTTTGCGGATATGACCCACCATTGTCTTCTGTAAATTAAAATAATTTCAATAATGTCTTTTAATTTAAGTTCTGCTCTGATATCTTCATTTCTTATTCTATTTTGCAACGTATAATTTAAAGTATTTCAAAGAAACTGCATTTCAGCACTCTGAATCTTGCCGCATTCGTTTTTTGTCATGACCCACGCCCCACTCGCATAAATTAACGTGGTTATTGCAATTGTCTTATAAAATTAAATCCTTGTGCTGTGTCTTGTTATATTTCTATGATTTCTATGCATCGTACAACAAGTATTTCTAAATGTATTTATCTTCTCTCTTATATCATATTCAAATTCATAACTTACTGCACGCCGAGATATTTGAAACGGCTCACTTGTTCTAAAGTGCTGTTGTTTATAACTATCTTAGTCCTCACTGGATATTTACCTTTAAAGGCCATGATTTTCGTCTGTCTTACTGAAATTGTCAATGAGTACCCTCTTGCCTCTTCTCGTAACTGAAACGTAGCTTTTTGTAAATTATCATCATTTACTGTATTATATCAATGATATTTCTTGTTTGATTTTATGTTTAAATTTGTGCCACGTTCTGTACAGTGTAGCATATTGAAAGTACGTGAATAATTTACACAGCAGAAAAAAATACTTAAGAAGACAAAGTATCAACATGGCTAAAGAAGAGCTCGCGAGACGGCGCATGTGTGTGTGTTAACAAAGAAAATGTGACGTTGAGTGTACCAAAAACGAGAATCACAGGAGAACTTAACGCATATCGAGCAGGTTTACAAATACGATTGGCAACACGGGTAGTAGGCTACGG
The DNA here is from genome assembly GCA_034769895.1 of Magicicada septendecula. Lineage (NCBI taxonomy): Eukaryota > Metazoa > Arthropoda > Insecta > Hemiptera > Cicadidae > Magicicada > Magicicada septendecula. Next base: position 319,051,194 of record CM068373.1, on the reverse strand, counting down.
GTGCCGTTCTGCTGACTGCGTTAAGTCCGACATCAATACCGCGTCCAGTTGTGTCATACTGGTACAATCTTTACGCCATTTTTACGACAAAGGATCGCAAATGGTTTACAGTTCGTATAAACTTTACCGCGCGATATTACTGCTGACGTAAAATTGTGAAAACTGGCGCCCCCACCTGTGCACATTTTGTACATGTCTCTTCCATACATAAATAAACTTAATTATCAGAATTACTAACAAGACAAATTACGTCACTTAACCTAATAGTATATGCTGGAGGTTTGTAGTACTATAGGTTGAATTTATAGGACGTGATACGACGTACAAAAGTAATAAATTAGTGGGTAAAAAACCTTACTAAAGAGCATAGGCTTACGGGGACAGAATTGTGGGAGGTAAATAAATGAAATGTATCCAGAATTAGAGCTATAGAAATTAATTATTAGAGACGAAGTTGTAGAAACTCTAGTTTGGATAGAATTAAGAATATAGCGGAACTATAATATAAGAATATAGGTATAATAGCGGAAATAGGGATTGGAACGGAAAAGTGTATTTTTTTTTCGAGGGAGACTGTGGAAATCTAATGTTCGCCGCAGGAGGGTACGCATTCGTACGGTGTGTGGGACTCGCACCCACAAAAACACAAACCATGCTGTCCGCGGCATGGATCCACCTCTGGCCTCAGCTATAGTAGGTGTAATAGGAATGGTAGAAATGAAAACGTTAAATTGGTTCGATACCCAAAGAAAATGTCAACGGACAAAGAAGAGATGGGAATGAACACCACCATATGGATGGAAAAAAAGAGAGGCCTAGACGTTTCTAGAGATAATAAGTTGAAGATGCTATGAGTGAAAGTGGCGTCAGGTAAGAGGAGTGTCTGGACTTCGCGGCGTCGATGGAAGCGGCGACAGACTAACAAAATCTGTAAATAATGATTATTTATTATTATTTTACATCTAATGGTGGTTCTTATTTTATTCTTGGATTTCGTTGTCCATGACATGTCCGTTGATTAACAAAATGTAAGTATATCACTACCGACTTGGAACACAAAGCTTTTTATTGGTAAAAACGTAAACGTTTTACCTTATAGCCTAGACCAGTTTTCGCTTATTATAAGCGTCGTCAGAGGCTGCCACTTGGAGCGCTGTCCGTCTTGTTCTTGGCGACGACGTCGACTTTTGAAGGATCGATGTTGTGTTTTGGGTGTGATAGTTCTAATAATACATGTGATTTGAAATGTGTCTGTTCGATTAAGATGTCGTTTTTATGTGCTTTGTGTGTTTGTATATTTCCTACGCAAAACACAAAACAAAGAACAGACAAAGACAGAAAACAACAAATTCATAACATTAATATACATCAATAACTACGTTGAAAAAATAGTCCACAATTTCAAAAAACCAGGGTGCAGAATCGCATACAAAACTACAAACAAAACAGAACACATACTATCAAAACACACACAAAACACAAAACGAATTCGGTCTATCTGGTGTTTACAAACTAAATTGCACAGATTTCAACACAATAGGCCAGACAGGACGTTGCTTCAAACAAAGATACATTGAACACACAAATTTATTCGCTACCAAATCTACCTTTGCAAACCATCTCATTTAACCAAACCACACGTACACAAACATCGAAAACAACATGGATATTCTACTCGTACAAACAAAAGGCCAAAAACTAGACACTCTTGAACAATTAGAAATACACAAACACACAAAAACACATAAAAACGACATCCTAAACGAACAGACTCAATTCAAATCACACGCATTATTCAAACAAATAACACCCAACACACACAACATCGATCCTTCAAAAGTCTACGCCGTCGCTAAGAACAAGACGGACAGCGCTTCCAGTGGCAGCCACTGATGAGGCTTTTAACAAGCGAAAATTGGTTCAGGCTATAAGGTAAAACTTTTACGCTTTACCACTAAAAAATTTGTGTTCCGAGTCGGTAGCGATTTAATTATATTTACTTGTATTTACTTTATAATTGAGGGTCCATATTAAAACGCCTTGTAGACTGTTCCTACCAGAATATTTTACATGTGAAAGGTTTAAGCGGCACGTTTTCAAGTTGACTCATTTTTGAAAAGTCGGTCTTATACGTTTGACATTTTTTGTAGTTTTGTTATTATTATTATTATTATTATATTGTTACGACGGTCTCACTGCTACAGTGTACAGCAAAATACAAGACACCAATTAAATCACTAATAACCAGCTTTAATTATCACAGTTAACAGTACGTAATCTACAAGTTATTCAACAAGATTATACTCGTACAATAACTCAAATTAAATTTGTCCACATGCTATAATGATGTCAACTAATAGAGTCCCGCACAATAATCACTTTTCACTAATAGCCACTTGAAACGCACTGAGTAATCGCCCGAAGTAAACTGAAACTGACCGTCGCTGAATGCTTATATTAATACCTCACTGATATGCCAGAATAATCTGTCACTTTGGATGACGTGTTAAACAACAGGCGCTCTCGAATCCACTAGACACAGTGCGCTGTCCGGTACGGTCTGGAATAGACTCAATAGTTGACGCACGATAAATGTGACGTAATTGTCTTTCATCTCAAAGTAGCAACAATATGTACACACACACACACACACACACACACACACACACGCACGCACGCACGCACGCACGCACGCACGCACGCACGTTACAGATGGTCTCTGCTAGGATACCTGAGATACTGGTAGAACGTTCCGCATTACGTAACATTATTATTATTATTATTATTATTATTATTATTATTATTATTATTATTATTACATTACGTGTGAATAAAGGGTTTTGGATTATTTGATTTGTTAATAATAATTTGTTCTGTTAAGTAGACGCTAGACGAAAGTATTTATTAAAGCGCACATATATGTTTTTCTGTCTCAGACTTCAATTGGTGTGCCTTTGCACTCGAATTACGAACTTAAACAACGTCCGATAACATCAACGTATCATAACACTAACGGTGTAGTCATCACCTCTGTTCCGGTCTCAGCTGACATATAGTACACAATGAAAAGTACGTTTAAATAAAAAGAATTGAATATGTAATAGTAGCGGTTGGTGGCTTTTATCGCCAGCACACCAAGTGACCTACTTTAGAAAAGAGAAACTAGTACCTAGTACTGTGATGCAAATGTGCGATCAATCAGCCGCGAGAGTTAATCTGCACCAGGCAGCGCTGTACAGGTTTTTTGCCCTCAATATATCCGGTCTCCAGTCTCTACCTTATGTCTCAAAGTTGGAAAAAGCAAGAAGTAATGCATTTAGAATATGTATTAGATTGGCGCAGCCTGTACTCAAGCTGGTAGTTGAATATCTACTACGCATAGTTGCATATACGCGTGGTGAGTTGAAACAATCGATGGATGTCGTGAGGTAACTATTATAAACCGTTATCAGTGACACTGTAGATAACATATTATATACGTACAAATCGGTTCATAACGTTATCCTACGTCTTCCGATCCCTAGTCTCCATTGGTCTCGATCTAATCAAGATTCTTCTTCCAATTCCCGGTCTCTCATTGCCCGATTGATGCCTTCTCTCCAACTCAACCTAGGTCTTCCTATTCGCCTACGACCATATGGTGCCCATCTCAAAATTTCCTTGGGGATGCGATTATCCGGCATTCTTTGCACATGCCAAAACCATCCTAGCTGTTTTGTTTTTATGTCGTCGACAATAGAGCTCTGAACCCCCATTATCCCCCGGATTTTTCTGTTCTTTGTGTTATTGGCCATATTTCACACCCGTATGACGTAATTGGTTTCACAATTGTATTGTATATACGATGTTTATTTTATTCTGATATTTGCAGGTCCCACAGTATGTTGTTCAGCAATGCTATCGATTTTCTTCCCAAGTTATTTCTTTCTCTTATCGTTTTATCTAGACTACCATCTTGTGTAACTGTTGTTCCTAGATATATACATAGCTACTGCAATTTGTTATTTCTTGTTCGGCTTCTAAAATTAAATTCTTCTGTTCCCCCACCAATGCACATATACTCCGTTTTCTTTGTGACATTGTAAATGATGGATTAAATTTTTTCTCGTTCTAGTGGTTGTGGCTGACGGTATGTAAATTGAAACTAGTCTGTCCTAGAAGCAGTTTAAACAATCATAAAATTTATTGAAAGACTAAGAAATATTTTCAGTTTTTCATCACAGTTTCATTAAAAATTATTCATTTTGTGATTAACAAACACTGATTTCACATAATAATAATTTAAATATTAGACATATATCTTGATTAGGTCGAATAACGGCAAAAATATGTTACGCCATTACAGAACAGTCCTCGTGTTTCTGGGCTACCCGAGCAGAGCCCAGCTGTAATGTTTGTGTGCGTACGTGACACTTAGCAAATGCGTCAACAAAGGAAGCTATTCCAGACCATACCGGTCGGCGCATTGTGTTTAAGGCTGCAATCAAACACTCTCTAGTGTTTTCGAGTAGTGTTGACGCGTATTATGGATTATCATGGGACACTTGTGCTATCTATTTACACAATGACAGCTGCCGCTTAGAGTTCAGTTTAAGTGGCGATTTATTCAAGTGAGGTTCGAAGTATTGTGGCGAAGTGTTATAATTTGCGGGACTCTATTAGTTGACATTATTATTGCGTGTGATAAATTCACGTCGGATTATTATATAAGTTGATTATAAACTGCTATTTGTCATAATTAAAGCTGGTGATTGGTGGTTTCATTGGTGTCTTGTATTTTTCCACTGTACCATACGACGATCAGTTAGATCGTCGTAACAATATGAATACTTGCTTCACTTTTAGACCAACTACAATCCGTTTAGCAACAATCTACAACGTAACAGAAAGATATCCTTAAAACGTAGAAATAGCAGAAATGGTTTTTTTTTTAGACGGATATCAATAATCTAATAACTGGAACACATGACGAGCGAAAAATAAAGCAGACGTCGGTGTTAAGGGGATAATTTAATAGAGGGAACAGATAAATTAGAAGGAACAGATAAAATTAAAGGCAGTGGAAATGGAACTGTTCAGATATCAAGAATTCCCAGAATGGAACACGCAGTGAAGCAAGAAATAAAAGAACACTTCACTTACGACGTTGAAAAGAGAATCAGTATCAAATCGAACGTAACTGCTGTAGGATCGGACGTTTGAGTAGAATGGGTAAGAAAGAATACGGAAACAAGTTTCCAATTACCGCGTTGTAAATCAGTATCAAATCGAACGTAACTGCTGTAGGATCGGACGTTTGAGTAGAATGGGTAAGAAAGAATACGGAAACAAGTTTCCAATTACCGCGTTGTAAAGCGAAGAAGAAAATCACGGTCAGGAGGCCACGTAAAATATAAAAAGACAAATCTGAGAAAAAAGGAAGTGCTTAAAACGAGCATATTGTAGGGGCGAATACTCCTGTGTGTTGTGTTGCACCTGCTTGCAAACGTGTGTATGAAACGTTTTGAGAAAAAAATACTTTCTTCATAAATAAAACAGAAATGCTAACAATTTTAAATATCCTGGGGAAAACATATTCCGAAACGCCTCAGTCAGAGAATCCTTTAATATAAGGAAACTCAAATTAGCAAAAGCTTTTACTCCAACTCGGGAACTGTACGGTAAGAAAAAAACCTTTCCAAAAGTGCAAACGTCCGCCACTATAGCACTGTGATCAGGCCGATGATCATGTATGGAGTGGAAATAACGAGCTCCCAAAATTTGGAACCTCTTCTTAAAATTGAACTAAGAATTCTTCGGAAAATTATTGGCCCCAATAAAACCGAATATGGGTACAGGCATAGACCCAAAGAAGAGCTTTTTCGGGGGTCTGGAAGACCTGGAAACGGTTTCCGAAGTAAAAGGCTGAGTTTCGTTGGACATATTGTTTGGATGGATCGGTCCAGATTAAATGAACAAATTTTCAGCTGTATTTGGCAAGTTTCCAGTCTGAACGGATACACCAAACAACTCAAGGAGGAAATGATGAAACTGGATACCTCTATGAACGGCTGTGTGGATTGAAATACATACAGAAACAAGATTCAGAATCTTGAAGTTCTCTGCGGTGAGAAGAAGACGAGAAATGGGTGGAAATTGGAAAGGAAGGGCGCATAGTGTGTGAATGAGGGCCTTCTGGCAGTAGAAGAAAATTAAATGATATTTGCGTGGTCCACGGCTGGCCTGTTCGTGTAAAAGGAAAAAAAAACAGAAATGCTAACAAAGAACGTACATCTGTCTTCCGGAGAAAAAGAAACATTGCATCCAGTTATGCAAATACGTTTGGTTCACGTTTAACATAAGAAACGATTACTCATAGCTACTCAAAAGATTTTCACTTCTTTACGCTATTTCATCTTGTGTAATAATATTCCAATAAAATTTGCTCGAGTATGACCGGATGTGGCTTGCTTCCTAACACTTATGCAAACGTTTAGGTCACCTGAGGGCAATCGGTCATTGTGATTGTAACTGCAACTGTCCATACTGAACGGATCAATTCACCGGCTGCAAACGGCACCATTGTCCAGGTGCATGATTGTGAGAGCCCCATATACAGTACAAGCGGCTCAGTTCCGTTCGGTTGACTCCGACTCGACGTTCATTGTCTGTTGAAATGCCCACGTATGCGTACAACAGTACTGACAATAATACAAATGAAAGCATATACACAGGTAGGATCACTAATTATTACGCGTCCTATTCACATTTGCATATTTTTTTTCGAATCCGTGTTACTGTAATTTAGAATCTCATCGTTAATAAAAATATTGTCTCAAATCAAATTCCTTGAATTAATTAGTTTATACACGTTAGTACAGTACTGTATTTGTTTTAATTTTATTAATAATTTTATAGAAATTGTAAAAATATTTACGGTTTTTAGTTTATCAATTCAGAAATGTGATACTCAATACTCAATTACTTCGTGGACGTGTATAAGGGAAAAATATAAAATAGTAAGAAAAACAGAAAAATAAATACTCTTTGGTCATACAGAATCAACGAGACGGCAGCCGTCACAGCTAAGTAAAAAGGAAATGGGTTATATGAGGTAATAGGAAGAAAAAACAGTTTTTTGTGATTGAGTAGTATTTGTTGAATTGGCTTAATCGACGCATTGGTATGAATTGGTGTAAAATGTATTTATATCGTTACGCTATCATAGAACATTCTGCAAGTTTCTCGGCAGAGCCCAACTGTAACGTGTGTGTGCGTACTTATTGCTGCTACTTTGAGGTAAAAAACAATTACGTGACACGTATCACGTGTCGACCGCCAAGGCTGTTCCGGACTTCATCGGTCCGCGCCCACTATGTTCAAGGCCGCAAGCAGTTACGCTCTAGTGTCTTCTAATAGTGTTTACGCGTATTATGGATTATTCTGGAACACTTGTGCTATGGACGGGTGCCGCTTAGATTCAGTTTAAATGGCGATTTATTCCGGTGAGTTTGGAAGTATTGTAGCGAAGTGTTATGTGTTATATAATTGTGCGCGATTCTATTAGTTGACATTATTATTGCGTGTGGACAGATGTTGCTAGGTTTATTGTACAAGTTGATTATAAACTGTATTTGTGATTAATAAAAGCTCGTTATTAATGATTTCATTGGTGTCATTTTGTTTTCCACTGTACCATACGACGATCAAGGAGACCGTCGTAACAATATTTTACTTAATATTAATACGCTATAACTATCTTATGTCTTTATTTAAAGAATAAATCCCATTTATTTAACTAATGTTTTCGTCAACAATGCTATAAATGTAACAGGGCTGAATAGAAATAAAGAAACAACAGAAAGCCATAAGAGAGACGATATGAGTTAAGAATGAGGGAGATATTATATATTGTTCTGAAGATAATATATTATTCTACGTTATTCTTGTGCGCCTATAAAATTCTGTATTATTCTAATATAGATGATAATGATATTTTTTATTGAAACGTGCGTCAGGTGTTGAAACGACAAAAACGCTATATACTACTTGCAGAAGAAACTGTATTGAATAATATCACAATATTATATTCTAATAATCTATATTATTCTTAACATTGTGAGGGAAAACGCAATTAATTATGGAGGTATATTTGGGCTTCCTTACCCGTCCTTCCAGGGTGTCCAGACTACATAAGCTATATAACAAATAAATATGTTAGATTTAAAAATGGAAGAAACGAATAACTATCCTATAAGTCGTGCCCTTCAGGTCACTGGACCTGATAAGCTTGACCAACGTTTCAGTGGACATCCCAGGCACGGCATTCCTCAGGCCTATAATGACGCAGTGTTCTTGGAATGCGGTTTCCGTCTCTCCTGGTCAGATGTTCTTCCCAATTCTCCTTATAAGGCTGCAGCCTCTTTCCTGGGGCAATCGCATTCAACCCATTCCGTATGGTGTCATCAATATCAGGAAATAGATAACTTTTCCGCATGCATACGTGTTAAGTATAGATGATAACTAAAACAAATGAAGGTATTAAGATAGCAATTGATATTTTTTAAAATAATATTTAACCGTAAATCTATGAAGAATTTATGTCATTTACTTCGAGTTCTGCTCTGATATCTTTATTCCTTATTCTATCTTGCAATGTATAATTTAAAGTATTTCAAAGAAACTGCATTTCAGCACTCTGAATCTTGCCGTTTTCCTTTTTTGTCATGACCTACGCCTCAATTTCTTTCTTCAAATGCTTTGGCTATTTTAAATTCTCTGCCACTGATCCCTCTCATATTCCATATAGCTAACTGTAATTCTTACGCAGTCCATTTATTCAAAACCTTATTTTTTGCCAGGGTCCTACTGTCACAGTTTTCAGATCTTTCTCCTAGGCTGCTTTGGATACTTCAAGTATTTTAAAGTTTTACGTGAACAGGTTACTGGCCTGTTTCACAAACCTCTACTAGGAGGACCAGAGACTCTTCTGTCACCGTTACCATACCTTAGCCGAAAGGCCCCTGTTTTGGGGCGCATTAGATTCGTACTCACTCTTCTCTTTCTGTAATAGTATTTGGTGGCTTTGAATCAGTTATTCTGATACTGCAAGTTTCTTAGTATTTCCAGTGCTTACCTATCGGCATCAGTGAGCACTCTAAGATCCTAAGCCACCCAAAATTAAGAAATTAAAATTAAAAAAGTAAGACACCCTAGCCCTCGATTACTCTAATAGGGTCAGGGTGAGAAAAGAACAAGAGGCAGTCAAGAGAGATTAGACAGAAAAGACTAAAGGTAGGATCTCACACAAGACAAGTTGAAGCAAATTGAGAATCCAGCTAGGGCACATCGGGATTGCCAAACTCGTATCCACAAGATGTGGACCCTTGAAGGACATAAATGAAATTATTTAAATTTACAGAAGACAATGGTGGGAACATCTGCAAAGGATTACAGAGGATCGATTGTCGAAAGCGGGACTGAACTATGAAGCCATTAGTAGAAGAGACGTGGGTCGCCCAAGTATGAGGTGGGTTCCGGAACAGGTTTATATAATCTAATCCTTGAAGAGGAGAAGAAGAAGAAGAAGATGTATAAAGAATATTCAGTGGTTAGGCCTCCTGCATAATAAAGAATGAATATGAGCTGATGATATTTTTTGCATATAGATGTCCGGACGTTTAACAAGATATTCCGTTTAACATGTGAGAACAAAAAGGTTAACTATATTGAAAAATCTACAGTAAGTACTTTTTATAAAAAATACAAACTATTTATTTGACTCATACGCCACATCAAATAGTATTAATCCATAATTTAAATCTTAAAAATTCATACTGGGTTTCGTGTACTATTTGTACATTAAACAATTTGTATATAGATATGCCTCCTAACCTACATTCAAGTTCCTATGTTTGTTGCATAACAGGTGTATCATGGGAAAAGAGTCAAACGGGAAATCAGGGTCAGAGCACCGACTTACTTAGATTTTCTTCTTCCTCACTGATTAACTTAAGATGTAATAAAAATACTTAATTTATTGTATAATGTTTCAAGAACAATATGTTGAGAAATTTGTATTTTATGGGAAATGTTATTACAACAAATTTAATGTCTGCAAACTGTATGAGAACAAGAATTTTATCTAAATCAACATACGACAGTTCTGTAGAGACTTTGTAACTATATCTGGCGTTCAATATTACGCATGATGATATTATTAGAATGGCCATCGCGCAGTAAACAATTTGACTTTTTATTTGTTTATTCATTTTTACTTCCATGTTCCATAGGGAAATGGAAGTATGGTTATGGCGAAAAAAATCGTGTTCGAGATAAGGACTGATTCTGATTCTACTAGCCTCGAAACATGAAGAAAAGTCATTTTCCGAAAAGTGTCTGTTTGTCTATGTGTAGAATTTGTTATATAGAGAAAGATAACTGCCGCAGATTCAAACAGAATCAAATAATTTTTGCATATGCCTGAGTTTGGACTCAAGGCCTATTGATTTTGGTGAAGATCAGTTAAGGGGAAGGGGTAGTTTACCTGCAACGTTTTATGTTTAAACAAGAGTAAAATACTTAATTTTGATAAATAAAGTGTCCTGAAAAGAAGGTCATAATAATTCACTGTAGAAAGGTCGGTGAAATATCTATAAATATAAAGGGTAGTTAAAGGGGGAGCGGATAATTTTTTACATGTGTACTACGTTATCGATAACAAAGAAGTAGTTTGTTGTTAAAATTCCTTCCCGGGCTCTTTGGCCGTAGTCCAATGTTTTCTACACAACCAGACGTTTCGGCAGTGCCATCGACTGCCATCACCAGTGAAAATCGAGTGCGCTAACGTGAGGCGGTATACGTTAGTGACCACAGTACTGTGGGTAAGGCTGAATAAAGTAATTTCTATGGAAATATTTCATTTCGAAAATGATTGTAAATATAAATCTTAGAACATGGAAGTCATGTATATTTCTCCATACCGATATTTTTGTTAAGTATCAACAACCTTCCCACTGCTTCGCAATTATCGTTCACTAGCCAAGTAGTCTCTTTTGCAGTATTTTGTATCTCGTGGATTTGTGTATTCAATACTCTTTACATTAACACATTTGATTTTAACTACAATGCGTTGACATTATTATAAACGACAAACTATATAGTCTCAGTGGTAAATAGAGACCTAGCATTGAATCAGTTCTTACTATTAGGCCTACTCACGTTTCATATTTAAATAAGTGGTTGGGAACTATAGGCCTATCTTTTGCGTTTCAACAACACTAACCTCTTAGCATCAGAAACTACGACGATTTCCGTTGTGGACATAATCGTGAATTACTAATTCAATGTCGGTTCTTAATTATAGTTAAACAAGAAATTAAGAGCCAGCTGCACTTAACTTATCTTCCAGCGAGCTCCTCAGGCGGAGACTTTAATGAGAGCACTTTCACAGCGTTCACGGATAATTTATTAATCATTTTAGTTGACTACTTTAATATAATTAGAATCCAGCGTCACTGACTCTGCAACTGCGTTAGTTCTCGTTCATTAACTGTCCGACTTTTGCAGCGACAATGTTTAATTAGCCGATTTTAACTGGCTACTTGTAATCGTTACACCGCCTCACAATTATTAATATTGTAATCATCACACAAAAACAAAACTCAGACAATATATGACTGATGGTATTTTGTTGGTACTACATGCAGTAAATAAATATCGGTACAAAACGTTGAATACTTGCATGCGAATTTGTGTACCTAGTTATATCTTCTTCTTTCATTTTTCAAATGTATTACTGCAGTGGTTCCCAAAGTGAAGACTGCGGACCCCTGGGGGTCCGCGGGCACTTTTAAGAAAATTAGAATTTACCATAATTTTCTCTGGTTTTTTATAGTCTAAAATTTGAATTTTTGAATCTTAAAACTATTTACTAATAGTATTTTCCAGTAATAGCAGATTCCAGTAATTTTTGTATTTTTTTTTTTTATTCAAACCATTTGAAATTGTAAAAGTAATTTCAAACTAATGGCTTTAATAATGTCTTTAAACAATGTCGTGTAGCAGATCTGTTTGTCAGCCGAACCGACTAGAGCGCCGCTTCAACGCAGAACTGATCTCGCTGTTTTAGTCCACGTATATGCACCGTATCTCGCGTATAAGCACCGTGTCTAAACAAAACATTCTTCCCTGTAGCTGGTTTAACGCCTAACTAGCTGAATTTCGACACGTGTGGCTGGAAAGGTAGAGCCGAAGTTGGCAAAGTTAAGAAATATACTTGATGTTGAGAGTGACTTAGTATTGGAATTATTAGACATTAAACCCAATATTTCAGAGCTAATTGTTCAAAAGCAGCTTCATTGTTCACATCAAACTCCGCGTATGTTTGATATCATTAATATTATAATTTTGCAAGTTAAGAGAATTTTGATTTTAATATCTTTTAATTAAAATATAAGAGTTTGTATCATATTTACTGTTTGTTTTATTTCATAACTCAGGCGGGGTCCGTGAAATTTCTAATTTTTTTGGGGGAGGGGTCCGCAGATTGAAAAGTTTGGGAACCATTGCCTTACTGTACTGAATCCTCTATTAAACTCTGCAAGTCTTGCACACGCTTCTCTATGCTGTCATGTAGTTCATTCCCATAATGTGTATTTGGAAACTCACTGTAATTGTTTAGCACCTTTCCTCTGCTTTTTGCTAACCTTTGGAATTACCTTACAATTGCTTCTTGGTAAGCCCTCCTGTCTGCGTTCATTTGCTTTCATTTCAAATACTTTTTGACGTATCATTAGGTGGCAGTTACGATCTGATGATGAACGGGTTCGTTCGAAAGCGCTAATCGGGGTCACAGTGACTAGTGGTGTGTGCAACAAGTGAGCAAGTGAGTGTAGCATAAATTTATTTAACCACTAATAAAATTTGTAGTGTAACACTGTTGTTCTCTAACTGAACTTGCTCAGTTATTTTAAAGTTTCTGCTTCATATAATTTATTTTTTTGACATAGAGTTTTTTGATTATACAATTTATAATTAGAATACTAAGGCCAAAGGAGACTGATTTTAGATTACATACTAATTTCTCATTTACGTACGACTGTGGTATGTGGTATGGTGATATGTGGTAGCATTATGTGTAATATTTTTAAGATCATCATCGTTTTTTCCAACTTCATGTATTGTGATTCCAAAATATTTACATTTTTCTATATACAGTAATTAAGCTGGTATCTGTTTATCGGTAATGGTTTGTTTACTATTCTGCTAATTATATTAACTTAATTAGTTTGTTTTATGCGGCACTTATAGGCTATTAATTCGTTTTCCTTGAACCTATCGCAGTTAGGTACTGAATAGCTCTGTTAGTAACAAGTTGGAAAATGGAAGTGCTTCTAACATGCAACGTGAAAATTGTCCATCTAGCGTGGCAGGTTGAAAACACGGCAAGTACCTAAAACACTAATTTTGAAACACGTTACAAACAAGATGTTTTTTCAAACGTAGTTTAACTGTTTTTTTTTTTTAACAAAGGAAAGTGACTAATTTTGTTACGGGTAAAGATAGAATCTAAAACTCTCTAAAAGTTACAATGAAATGTAATATTTATCTGTAGCGCGTATTCAAGTTATCCAAAATGTGAAAAAATATTATGTTTTCCAATTTTATTAATTGTATGTTAAATATTATAGCAAATAAATAGCTGAAATCAGTTTGTTTAGTTTTTCCCACTAATGCGTGTGCCCTTATTAGATGCGACTTCGAAATTTCTAAATGAATATCACAGTAAAAAAGCTTGTGTTAAACGACTTCTGCAGAAAAAAAACCATAAATAGAGTGCTGTGCAAAATATGTTTCTAATAAATAGATAGTTTTATCATGTGCCATAGCATTTTATGTCAACAAAATGGTATGTCTTCTACTTTATTCATTTATATTGCAACAAAACACAGGATATGAAGTTCATATAATAGGGATACTAAGGTATATGACCTTAACACATATTCTGACGGCCATAGACACGTTAAAAATTGATTTTGTTCTTTTCTTTGTAAAGTAGTCATACGTTTTGAACCAAGCTATGTTTAAAAAAGTATATTATGTCAAAATGTTCATAATTTTATATTCTTTTAGGTTATGTGAAATATTTGTTTGTAAGTGCGCGAGTGCGCGTGTGATTTACATTTTAATTAGTAACTTTGTTGAAAACTAATATTTCATTCTGAAACTTGGACAGGATATTTTCATGGTTCCAAGCTAATTTTCCATATACTCAGTTCTCCACAACTATAATTTTTATGTTTTTTTTTAATGAAATCAGTCTTCTTTTATTTTCGTTATCTCCAAGAAAGTAATATAATTTGTAGTTTAAATCTAGACAGGCCTTTGCAGAATTGGACACAGTTTCAGCTTGATTTCTGTATATCACTAAGAAAACCTGTGATGTTGCTACAGTTTCCACCAATCAGAAGGTCTAAAAATTATTTGAGATGGTCTGTTGCAGAGAGCACATCGCTCAGTTTTTCTTCCAAAGTTTTTCCATAACGTACTCGCTCTCACGAGATTTTCGTGACAGGACAAGTCGATTTCCTTAAGACTTAGAAGTTGGTTCACGGTTCGAGTTCTTCGCAACCATTACTAATTTATAAAGCTCAGATTATTTAAAATAGATCATAATCTAGTGCTTTTTCGCGTAGAGTGGAAGATTTTCCGGTGGGACCCGGAATATATCTAACGAGATGTTTTGAGTTAACGCGAGAACACTTCAAGAAGCCGGATTTGTGCAAGTTTAATACACGATCTATTTTTACCCAGTTTTGATCCCTAAGATTAAGATTATTCAAGTTATAAACAATAACAGTATCATATCGCAGTGTGTGTATGTGCCGAGACGTAGTTTATTCAACGGGTTGATCTTTGGTCGACGTGTAGAGTCGCGGCGGTGCGACGAGCAGCGTGCGGAGAGCCTGGTGTCTACGCAAACAGTTGGAATTCTACGTACAAGTAACTTATATGTAAAACAAACCAATAGACTCATTTATCGAAAGACAATGTTTTAATAAACAATTTTATATTATAAAGTAATAAGACAATAGTACATTTTATTGTTTTAATTTAATAAAATTTTCCTGCCTCCAGATATAGACTTGGTTGTAATATTTTCAATGTAACCTATCTGTATAGTTTTAATTTGTATCGTTGCAATATATATATAGACTTCTGATTAGATTTGGAGGTACAGAAAGGTGGTAACTTTCACTTCAACGTATATGACATAAGTAGCTGATTATCTATGAGAACCATATTAAAATATTTTATTTTAAAATAGTCTTCGATGCTTATGTTTACCTTTAGTCACATAGTATAAAGCAATTATATTTAATAGTTCAATAAAATGAAATATTAAAATTTCAAGGTCGTCATATTTTCTTTATCACTGTAATATTGCAATTCTGATTCGCCTTCTACCTTCATTCTTGTTACTTGAGTGTATTGTCATTAGCGTAGTTGGCCGACAGAGTCGGTTGGAAAACAGATCTATTAAGTACCAAAGTGTTATAAACCAAGTGAAAACTAAATCAAGAACCAACCAAATGGTTTTCAGACTTTTGCATTCGAACGAAAAATGAAATCTGCATCCTGCTGCGATTTCAAAGTTGATGCCGAGTCTCTAAGTCTCATGAACAATATAGTCCACTGGCAGCGGGCTATGGAAATAACTATAACCACCGCTCAAGCTAGCAAACGACTCCGAGACCTCCAAATTCTGGGCAGCCCTGACTATTGCTCTAGCCTGACACTAAGCAGGACCTACACAGCGTGCCTACGACCTACCTTGACGTACGCACACGCGATACTGCTGGGGGCAGGCGCCTGAAACCTTACGGAATCACAGAACGGCGAGCACTTTGCTCATAGGCTTATATTGGCGTGCCCGACGAACAAAAATCACCAACGCAGACCTCTACTCACTCAGTAACCTTTTCCGGACTTCGACACCTTCGTACATTGGCTCCATCGACTGTACGCCTGAAACACTAGACTCCGTCTGTCCATCATGCAGTCCACCGGTAAACAGACCTACCAGGAACAACAAAAGACGCACCGTCCTCATAAACCGTCTGCCAGCACTTGCTAACATACCCCCCTATAAACTAGAGGTAATCAGCACGATACTGCTACTTAGTTAATCAAAATCTTCTGAACAACCAGTAAATGCTAATCTTTACTCTCCCATTAACCATTCCTCCACCGATTCCTTGACGCTACTTTCGACGCTCATTTCCAACTTAAGCGTTCCACGCTGCTCTTCCATGCCGCTTTAACACTACCGCTTGGTACAAATTCATCAATAGGCAAACCCACAAAACACCAACACACCCCTAAACCTAAAGCAGAGACCAACCACACTACACACACATACACAATATCATCCACTCCCTTTCCTCTTCTTCTTTGTGTCCCCACATTCTCACGGCCGGCCTACACAGGCTTTCGCCTTCCCTCCAAGAACTTTCTGCATCGGTGGAAGGGGGCTTTCGGAGTTCAGCGCGATGTGAAACATAGCATATGAACTTAGTCGGGCCTGTAGCTGTACAAAAAAAAAATAAACCAACGCTGCAAATCAATTATTCTTCTTAAATCAAATATTCTTTACTACCGTTATTATCTGGAAACGGATTATGTGTATATAATGTGGTGTGATGATGTGTGTGTGTGTGAGCGTGCGCGCGCGCATGCAAGTGGGATGGATTGTTTATTGTTTATTAATAATTATTATAACACTGAGAACCTTACAAATAATTTATTGAAAAGCGTATACTATCAGCCAACTTTATAGCTGCAACAAACGCCCTAAACAAATAGTTGGCTGCATTGGTATGACAATCGTGGTTTGTTAGTTTGTAATTTGCGGTTCAGATCAGTAAAACGTTTCATCCAAAGTGCAGCATATCCTGTGTGCTTTATTTATTTATTCACCAGCGCACTCTGTCGGGCCGGCAACGCTAATGAAATAAGCTCACAGTATTCACCGTTAATTTAGTATTCATATCAGCTGACAAGCGGTGTATACATATCTTACACCAGATTTACACGTGTTCAGAAAATTTTTGTTACGTGTTTATTTTCCTGGATATGAACGAAAATTATATAACTAGATAACACTAAATTAAATTAGATAACATTGGTTGTTATTCATTTTAGTGTGAGTCTTAAAATTCTGTAATAAAGGTATGACTAACTGCCGTAAAAATATCTCCTGGTTACAAGACTCTTGAACTACTATTGTTGAAGTTGAGGAGGGTTATAAAGGAATATAATTAAACATTTTCTTAGTAAAACACTGTCTGTGGCCTTCTGTGAATCTACTTCTGTAGCGTATAGGTTAGTATTGAACAATAAGATCATTCACCAAATAAATGATTTACAATTTTTGGGTTTCAGTAATCACTTTTTAAAGAAGTAGAATTGAGGAGTTCAAGAAAATGTGTGGAATAATTAAAAAACAAGGAAAGAAGAGCGAAAATATTAAATTCTCTAAAACCCTGTTCATATCTGCAACTAACTGAAACATTGACTTTGATGTCAACAAGGATAAAGAAGTTACTGACAGCAGAGATGTGTTTTGTTTGTACCGTTGCAAGACTTACAAGAAGAGACAGAGCACAAAATGAAAGGATGACGTTAGAACTGAGAAAACGATATCGGCGAGAATCTCTTAGTACAGGAGTGAGTGGAAATGACGTGTAGCTTGAATGAACGACGATCACTTTCTTAACAAAATACTAGTAACAATTAACAGGCTTTAGGACCAAGTGAATTCTAAGCACACGATGGATCGAAATGATAGATTATAGTCTATAATTTTTCACGAGGTCACTGGCGTAATGTTTGAAGTAAATGATGATGACAAATGTTTGTCTAACTGCTGTAGTCTGTCTGCAGCATTTCTGAGTGTGGATAATACTTGTCCTGATTGGGTTCACACGGTCTCCCATCGACTCTAAAACTATGTTTATAATATATATTATTTTGAAGCAAACCACACACACAAAACATCGACAATAACATGGACATTCTACACGTACACACAAAAGGCCAAACACTAGACCTTCTAGAACAATTGGATTCATACAAACACACGAAAACACATAAAAACGACATCCTAAACGAACAGACACAATTCAAATCACACGTATTATTAGAACATATCACACCCCACACACACAACATCGATTTCAAAAGTCGATACCGTCGCCAAAAACAAGACGGACGGTGTTCCCAACAGCAGCCTCTGAAGAAGCTTTTTAAAAGCGAAATCTGGTTCAGGCTCTAAGATAAAACTTTTACGTTTTTACCCATAAAAAGCTTTGTGTTCCGAGTCGGTAGTGAATTAATTATATTTAGTTAAGTAACGGACACGTCATGGACAAAGAAATCCAAGAACTTTGTTTATAATAAGAAAGTAGAAAGATCTGGAAGGAAAATGTAGGGTTAGGCATAGAAATGGAAACCTGATGACATAATCATAATGGCGTGCTGATAGTAGGTACAAGCGGAAAGTCATTACATCTTCATACGATTCTCGTTCTCCTTTGACTAGATAGACTATATACAATCTAAGGCACATGTCATAAAAAACGTAATAAATAACTAACTTATCGATAAATTTCATAATTATTTTGCTACTTTCAGTAAAAACCGCCTTAAAGGAAGGTTCTCAGTTGGTGGCCGGGAAAAAGTCTTACAGTCAGGTGGTAGGAAAGAAATGAAATACCTATCGCGGACCACCAGTCACTGCTGCCTTCCAGTTTCAACTTTGTCTAGAGGCAGGCAACATTGTTCATAGATAATCTGGCCTCCTGGTTGAAGACAGTCTTTTTACTTATTTATCGTAAAATAATGTGTAATTATAAAGAGAAACAATATTGTGCCTCGAAAGGAACAAGCAACTATTAACTGCAGTTGAAATAGGTTTCGAGTGAACAGCGGCTGTTAGATCTGTAAGACAAAAATTAGATATTACTAGATGTATAGACTTACGGAAGCGGAAAATTATAATAGATAAAACTGGACAAACGGGGAACGATGGTACACCGAGTAACAAGAATGAAGGAAGAAGGCGAATCAGAATTGCAATATACAGTAATAAAGAAAATATGGCGACCTTGAAATTTTAATATTTCATTTTCTTGAACTATTAAATATAATTGCTTTATACTGTGTGACTAAAGGTAAGCATAAGCATCGAAGTCTATTTTAAAATAAAATATTTTGATATGGTTCTCATAGATAATCAGTTACTTATGTCATATACGTTGAAGTGAAAGTTACCACCTTTCTGTACCTCCAAATCTAATCAGAAGTCTATATATATATATATATATTGCAACGATACAAATTAAAACTATACAGATAGGTTACATTGAAAATATTACAACCAAGTCTATATCTGGAGCTCACTCGCGTTACGCTGTAGATTTACAAACTCTGGCTTATTTCAAAATATAACGATTTAAACAAAAAATTAAATTGTGTGAAAACCGACGGAATCAGACTTTTACAGTTGTAATTATGAAAATAAAACCAACTAAAATATGTTAACAATTCAAATATTTTGAACTAATAGTCACAAAGAAGGATACAAGAAACACGGAAAGAAAACCTACAGGTAGAGTAGATTTGTAAAGTTATAGGATGTAACTTTAAGTTACTAAATAAAGTTAGAAAAACATTAATTCCACACGGTGGAACAAACAAATTTGCATCTAGTCAAACATGGATTCAGTGCTAAGCTATGGATCGAAAGTATAGAGCTTGAATACGGCAGTTAAAGAAGGAATAAATGCTGTCGACTGGGATTCCTTGCGATGGGTGCAGGGATATCGACATGTTAGGGAAATGAAGAAAACAGAAGAAGTGTAGTAACTGTAGTGTCAGAAGCATGGTTTGGTCCATTTGGGGTAGTTATGGGGACAAACGGTGGCCGAAACAAATTAATATTTATATTTAACAAGTAAAATTTTACGCTTTAATGTGTTTTACAATGCCGTGAGAATGTAACTGATTTCTCACGACAATAATTTGTGGAAACTAATGTTAAATGATAGTTATTGCTTGAAATTTTTAAATAAAATAACGTAAAAATGTATTTATTATAGAAAATTATAAAAGTTAATTATGAGAATCAAATAAAGTAAATGAAGAAATAATTATGAGGGCACTGAAGTTATATTAACGTAGAGAAATAATACCTGCCTCTTTCTTCATCTGTTATTCAAAGTCAGTTTATGTAACAACCTTTTTTAAGCAAATAATAGCTGTGAAAGTATGCAACGCATGTGAATTACGGTAAAAAATGATTAATTAACTAATGTAGGCCTATTAGACATTACACGCTAAATAATATAACAAAAACAAAATTAATCATCCCAACAAAACAACATTAAATAATCGTTCAGTCGATATTTGGCCGCCTGTTTGGTAAACTTCGTAAAGTTTTTAGTTGATCACCTTCCTAAATGTTTTACACTTCTATACCAAAGTATTTTGGGGCATCCACGAGCTTTAGTATACCTTTTCCTTTTAATGTATCGTCTATTTTCGAATTTGTCATACTTCATTATTCGTCCTCCTCCTTTGGTACTTTTCTTCCAAGTATTTTCTCTCTCTGTTAATATTTCGCATCAAAAACATCGTCTCCACGACATAATAACCACCGGTGTTACTGCTGCTTAGCAAGTTTTCATTTTGGCCTTCTTACTAATTCCTTAGAATTTTATGAACATTTCATATCTAAAACAATGCTTTGTACTGTATGTAATCTCTATTTAAGTCGCCTCTTATTTTTATCATTTAATATATTGCTTAAATCTAGGTTAAATGTCCTCTTAATTTTACAAATTCCTATCTCAACCTCTCCTATTTTATTTGTCCTTTCCTTATATTTCGTCTTTAAACATTTCGTCTTGTCCTGGTTTGCTAACAATCCTCAGTTACTTTCTTTAAATTGTAATTTTGCAGGGTTTCTTCTATAGATTTCTACCTAATCCCATAATAGTAAGTCATCCGCATAAGTTATAACTTGTACTAATTTTTCTACTTTAGTTCGTTTGATATTACACACTTCGGTTGCATCCTTTCTCATTTTCAAACAGAATTAACACTGTTACACAACACTAATGAAATGAAATGGGGCAAATTTGTTTGTTCCACCGTGTGGAATTAATGTTTTTGTAACTTTATTTAGTAACTTAAAGTTACATCCTATAGCTTTACAAATCTATTCTACCTGTAGGTTTTGTTTCCGTGTTTCTTGTATCTAAATAAATAAACAAGCAACTAACGTACTGTTAAAATTTTAAAGAGAATTGCTTACAGCGACTAAATCTATCCAACTGGTGAAACAATTTGTTTATGATTAAAAGAGGAAGACGTAATTTTGGAATGCCACTCCAGGGACTTGAATATCATTAGTGTGGTTGTGACCTAGTACCGGTATTAGTGGGTGAGATAAGAGGACATAGCAGATTAGTGTAGTGCGACTAGATTAGTTTATAACCGATGGAAAGACAGTGAACTGGATGATTTCAAAGAGATAAACTTCACCAGGTGCACGGCACTGGGAGAAATGAATAACCGGAGCTAAAGGCAGCGACATACGCTTATTAAAAGACGGAAGAAACTTAAACTCATAGAAGTAAAAATGGTATTATGTAGAAAGAAATTAGTATGGAGAACCATACATGGCTTCCATGTCCTAAGATTTGTGTTTAAAATCATTTAATTGAATTCAGTCCGATAATTTCTAAAAAACATACCCCACTTAAAACTATCTTCACAATTTATAGATATTTTTGTTATTATGGGGTAGTCGTTTGATATAATGTTATGTTCGAGTCATTTTATTTATAAAAATTAGGTACTTTATGCTTATAAAGAAACTGAACTACGCAGATAAACACCCGTTAATTAGCCTACATATTTATATAATCATGTAATTATATAACCACAAATTATTTTGTGGCCTGTGGGGCCGTGGTTGCGGATCTTCACGCATAGATGATTTAAATTAACATGGAAAAATTATAATTTATTTGCCTGGCAACAAAATTATTTTATTTTTAACAATTACCATTGTTTGAAAAATATTAAATGGATTTTTATTTAATTTCGTCAAACACATTAAATCAATAACAAACGTGAAAAAATTACCCCTTCCTCTTTTAACTATCCTTTACATTTATAGATATTTCATCTACCTTTCTACCGTGGATTATTATGACCCTCTTTTTCAGGATACTTTATTTATCAAAATTAACTACTTCGCTCTTGTTAAAACGTAAAACGTTGCAGGTAAACTACCCCTTTTCCTTAACCGATCTTCACCAACATAAATAGGCCTTGAGTCCTCTACAACTCAGACGCAAACAAAAAAATTATTTGATTCTGTTCGATTTGCGGCAGTTACTCTTCGCCATAGAAAATATTATACACACAGAGACACACAGCCACTTTCTAGAAAATAATTTTTCTTCACGTTTTGTATAATTAGAATCAACCGTTATCTCGAACACTTTTTCCTTATGGAATATGGAAGTAATTAAAAAACTTACAACAATCTTACAAAAAATTAAAAAATTGTTTTAGAATAAAAATTCAGTGCAACATACAACATTTGTTTCTAATTGCAATTCGGTGCTACACGACATGGGACGCTTTGAGTGATAACTAATGAATTGAAACTAATGAACTAACGACTTCAATTTCTATGAAATCATATTTCAAAATATTCCAAGGACACGTAAAGCTAGTGGACGACCGGCATTGAATATTAAATAAACTCAGCGCGTTGGAAAACAAACAAACCAAATACGATGTGCTATGTCCTGGATGGCACGTTCACGTTTGACTATATCAAACCGTCAATATAAAGTTAATGAAACACCATTGCTGCGGCAGCTCACGTGTTTCACTGATGCAACTCCCGTGGGTTATAGGTTTTCTCATTCTAAGAAATACATGACTCTTCATTTGAGACTAAAGTCAAAAACAAGGAAAAAACAAACAAAAACATAAAATGAAATAACCACTTGAGCTGGCGATTATGGTAACGTCGCTTGTTTGCCTCCTTGGTTACAATCGATTATAGGGTTAAAATAGGGTTACAATAATAACAGAATTGCTTTTCTCCATGGAAAGTGAGCCAAGGGAAAGCTGCATATAATATTTTCTGTAGGAATAAGTTATTTATAAAAATCTAATGTCAAACAAAGTTACTAATGGGGTTCGTCTTAAAAAATTCGCTCTTTTGGTAATACATGAACTCTGTTTTTAAATACCACGATGTTTCTCGTAGTAGGGCTTTTCATGTAAAAAATTAAGACTTAATATTATGTTACTCATAAATATTCGTTTAAGGCTGGCAAAGAGCACCCCCGGCTGTTTTTTGTCAGCTTGCTACCCTTTCTTTGCGGCCAGTGAAAGTAATGAGATTAACACTGCATCGCAAAATCCCTGTATTGTTCTCTTCTGAGGACTCTTCTATAGTTAGAGAATAGTGAAAAATTATTGCAGAAAAGAACATTCCACTTACTGATAAACATAACTAAATGATTTAGTAATTGCCTAAATGACCTCTGAATTCCATAATTGCCCATATAATTTTCTCTGTTAATACTTTTTTTTCAATAGAATTAGTCGTAAATTTTGTGCAAGCATGAAGAAATTTGGTAAACGATAATTATTCTTTTTGCGTAAAAAATATTTGTACAAGGTTAAAATAATTTATATAAAAATGAATCATTTTTGCTCGGCTATACAATTTGAAACTACACTTTTTTCATTAAAATACAATTTCTCTCAAACCGCTTTTTCTTAAAAAATATTTTGTGTACACTGCAATATTGGAACAATGTTTCATTAAAATATATAAACCTATTTATATTTAAAGCATTTTTTCGTGAAAGGCGTAAATTATTATTAAAAAACCGAGGTTAAGTTAAGAAAATATATAAAGAAACAAAAAAGCATTTATTATACGTATTCAGAATACGCTTAAATAGTTTTGTCACTGTATGATGTATATACAATTGATTATTTTAATTACTGTAATTAATCTTAAGAGGTTTAATGTTACCACGAAAAAGAGAAGTAGGCATATAGGTGTTTTCAGTTTACGAATCACATTAAGTATTTAATATTTTTTACAACAGAACAATTTCCTTTATGCAGTAATTCACTTTTGATCGTAAATTATGTAGTATCTTTAATCCCATTACATTTTAACTACGTAGTTTCCATAGATACTTTACTTTCGAATGAAGTAACAATGGAATCCTTGTTAATGTAACCTTACCTGCATTCCTACCAAGTACCTTTGATTAATTGATTATATAAGCACCCATATTCTACATAGTTTTCTCCGCCTTACTAACCTGACAAATGTGTTGTGAAGGACACAACCAAGACCCACTAATGTTTGCATGAATTGTCTCACGACTGTAACCCGGTCTTGCTGCTTGTTGATTGCAAACAGTTCAGCGGTCATCATTCTAAATAGGATGTTTCACACCCATTCCTCTTGTAACATCGAGCATTTAACTCACTATTAGACAAAATACTGAAGGAATAAATTGTCACGACCTAATAATATAGTATATGAGATAACAAACTGTAAAGACAGGAATTAAAACAAAGAGTTTATAAGTTTATAATATTATAAGTTAATTTATAAGTTAGGGAAAGAGAAAATATACCCAGTTGGTATACAAAAACCTACAAAATACCTAACAACCACAAAAACAGTATTCCAGAAGCTATTATGGAATTCATCAAGCCAGTTTTCTAAAGTCTATATGAAACAGAGCTATATATGAAAGTATGAATAGTGTGATTTGGGCAAGACTGCCAAAGGTTGGCTTTGTTAGAATCAAAATCCTACACTTTGGTGTGTATGAAGCTGTATCTACATTCAATTGTGGACAGATTAAAAAGTGTAAAGTTTTAAGTAAGTTAGGAATAGATGTGGGAAAGAATACGATTGAATCGATGAAAGCGACTGACAAGGAAAGGCTGCGAAACTCCCTACGAGCCACTGCGGAGATGAAAAAAAAAGCAAGGCAAGCAAAGAGGCAGGCCAAAAAAAGGTTAGAAGATGAAAAAGAAGATCCAGACAAGCTGGAATGTTTTAAAATAAAAAAGTAAATGCTTATTCCATGTTTTATGCTTTATTAGCTTTCTAACTTTCTATTTCAGTTTGCCAAAACTGCGTTTTTTCAAATTGGTGCACACTTTTTTCAAAAATTAATTAAGATAACAGGATAAAATTTTCACCATGTTTTCCTTACCATCTGATGCACACTATAACACAAGGATTTTTTGATCGAGCAATAAATTTCGTTTTTAGAAATTTTTAATCAATAAATTTTATAAACTAAAAAGTTACATTCAAAGAAAAAAATAAATATTTTTGTAAAAAAAAGTCAAATAACATAATCCCTCTGTTAAAGTGTGCTATAAGATGCAAAGAATACATGGTAAAAATTTCATTCAGTTATCTCCAGTAGGTTTTGAGAAAAGTGTGCACTAAATTTACGAATTTTACATGTAAAAGATAGATCTTACCGGGTACCCTTAGTTGAATTCTCTGTTTAACGATTTATTTTTGCATCATTGTTTGTTAACTTTTGAGAATTATTATCAGTTGTAGAAGTTGATTAAGCCTATCCTTGCGAATGTAGAGATCGCTGGCCGCCTAGAAGTCGTGTAGGCTCGTATATCCAGGTTTCTGAACTTGTACTTGCATTATGAAGTTTGTAATTATAATTTAAATTCTTTGTATGCATAAGTGGATTGGTAATAGCCACTGAGGTTGCTTAAAAACAAGTAGATGTTTTGATAAATACATAATGTTTTTGTAATATGTGTGACAATGGTGTGGTAGGTAAATTGTTGACTGGCTAAACAATTCTCTTTGAACTGTATTAGCACAGACGGTTACTATGCAATGGAAACCGAATGGTAAACCAGTAATTGCCGCTCGTATGCTGCGTTAAACTGTAAATCCTATATATCTGTAAGAGTAGTTACGAACATACCCACCATTGGTATATACAATCAGATATACGAGTGTAAGTAGATATCTATACGACGAGCTCACAAGCGGCATTATCATAACATTTTAACTATTGTTTACTATTCAAATTTTTGATTGGAAAAATGTCTTAATTTAAAAGAATACAATTTTTTCGTGATAGAGACACTTGAACAACAATACACGGTTTTAAGGGGAACGGAACCGCCCTGTCTGAACAATGTTAAATTACCAAATTTAAGTAACTTTTTTCCTTTTCTTCAAGAATTGTAATAGATACTTAAATAAAATTTTGTACAGTTATTTTGTGATAGTATTTGTGAACACTGAACCAAAATGAACTTGGTAGGATCAACAACTCCATTTCTAAATTTCTTTGAAGTCATGATTAAATAAGTTATCAGTTTATAAACACAAAAACAAAGAAGATTTTAAAATAATTTTGGCACCAGATGTGTAAAAATTTTAACAAACTGATAAAGTTTCAGCATTATATCATGAAGGAGTTTTTGAGAAAAATGAACATGAACATAAAAATTTGTTAATTTTCGGTAGACTAATCGTAAAGTAGGCTAAGTAGAGGCTGATAATGATAGATTACTTGCTTGTAATGTAATACTTACTTGTTTGGAGTTATTTTATTATTAAAACATATTCATAGTCGCATACAACAACAGGTTTCCCGAATCTGGCACAGCAAAGTTTCCGTAAGGAAGTAAAATTATTAGTTATTTTTTTTAATAAAGTATAACGTAAAGTTCAGGCGATAAACGTAATTTCACCCGGTTGACACGTTCCACTAATAGACTCATATTTATGCCGTGACTTTCCTTTATAGCAAAATAATAAAAATACTCTTTAACAGAACTCAAAAAAGAATAAGAAACAAATAAAAAAAATTCGATTTTTTTTAATATTCACTGTTGTTTTTTCTTCTTAACCAATAATAATTTTCTACATGATAGCAAACCAATTAAGTTAGTTATGTTTTCCATGAAATACTTTTTTTACACAGTATAAAGAATGTGTATGCAAATAATTTATGATATTTAGGATTAACAACATTTTAAAGATTTTCTTATAATGTTAAAAAAAGTAAAAATTCTGGCTTTATTTCTTTAATCCTAAAGTTTGCGTTGTCCATCAGGAGAAAGTTAATTATCTGGTACACTTTGATAATTGAGAAATCTTATTGCACCAAGTTCAATTAAGAACTTCAGAAATTTAACTTTAAGGGTGAACCAAGTTTATTGCAGAACTTTGAAGGATGGCCAGCGTAAAACAACGTTTATAAAATGTATAGTAAAAGACGAAAATGAAGTTGGTATTACATGCTACATCCTACATGTTACAAATTCTTTTTTATTTACAAGAATAAATATAAAGATTAGTCGACAACGTGGAGTTATTCCACTTTTGTTGGATCCCGTATCTTACTTTTCCTATTACAAGCTGTATATATTGAAATTATTTCTCTCCATGCCACCAAAGTTATGTAAACTCTTAGCTCCATAAAAAATGTTTTTTTCGGTACCACGAAAAGGGTTTACGACAAATGTAATTGTTAGTGACAAAATCCCTAGAAACAGATAAATGTTGTAAAAGATTAAAATAGAGAGGAATGATATTACGAAACAATAGTTATGAAAAAGCAATAACATAAACAGCAATCTAAGGAAAATATGGCGTATCCTTGATAGTACAAGGAAAATTGGAGAGAGCATGTTATTCGTATATTCCCAGAAAGAATAGAGCTGATATCTATAATGTGTAGGCCGTGAGGAAGGAGAAACATTGTACAACTGGTGATGAGATGGTGACGTTAAAACAGATAAACATACCTAATCCTGGCACCATGAAAGAAGAGAAAGAGAAAATACGTGTATATAGACCGAAGAATAATTAATAAATTGAGTTCATGTTTTCCTTGCACAAGGATTTACAAATTACTTTCGTACTTTTACTGTTGCGTAGGCTGATTACTTACCACTCCACTGTTTATTACCAGATAAAGGAAGAAGTATGAGAATAATGAAAAACTAATCTATTTTGTTGGTGCATTTAAAAAGTTATACAAAACTTTAAATTAGTTTTTTATATTTAAGTTCATGTAACTTTCTACCTACTGAAAGTGTTAGAAACTTGTTTTTTTTTCTTAGTTACCTTTTGTCTCGTAACGTTGCTTACACTAAACCTAAAAATCAAGGCTGAGGTATATTGTAAAGGTATATTTCTAAGGTATTATATTATGTTAAAAAATAAATAAAAATTATGTATTTTACGAAACACTTTATGTTAAAATTTATCCTTATATATAGGATATATATATTTTTATGCTCATGATATAGGCAACCTACATGGAATGCATGGAATGAACGTCACTCGTTGTGCGGGACAATGTCTGCAGACAAGGATGGCAATGTTGAATACAATTCCAGTCGTCCAGTGAAGGCGTCGTCCAGTGTTTTAAAGGCACCTTCAATTACGTGATTATTCTCGGCGTGTAGCCCAGAAAGCGGTAGATTCTTCTGGAAACTTGACTTAACCGACATATAAGCGGTTGGCATATATTTTTCTGGCATATAAACGGTCAGCCAAGTTTAGATTCGGATCTGTGATACTGGTGGGCATTATCATAGCTGCTGATACAAGGATTGTTCTTTAGAAGCAGGTTTAGAGGCTGCAAAGCATTTTTTATTCAACGATTTTAAAAGAAGTTTAGAACGTTAGAATATTAGAAGGTTAGAGTTTAAAAGCAAACTCTACCTCAGCGTCCGATTTGAACCGCTTTAATAGGCCAAAAACATGATAATCGCACGAGGACAAGTCGGGACTGTAAAGGACAAGACGCGTCACAAGTACTTAAACAGGCAATATAAACAACTGAATTCCGTTCCCATGGCGACGAAGTCACGACTGTGCAGATCAAACTTGTTTCTATTGAACAATCCTCGTACTTTGACTTATAAATTATTTTGTGCGGACACCTGTGTAATTGGTGACGTAATACTTACTGCCACTTTGTTAATTAAGTGACAATGTTTGTTACGTTAGTGTGTGTTGGATAACTGTGAACTTGAAGAATTATTGAATACGAGTGCTTATTGTTGTCTGTGTTTATTTAAACAGCCATTAAAGTGGTATATAAGAATTTCGTCTGGTGTCAATTATACTGTCTCCACGGTTCAAAAGCGATGATCCACGCATAAGTCGTCATAAAAATACATATTTTATTAGGTTTACAGCATGCTTTACGTATTACCAAAGTTTAATAAACACAAAGACACAACGTTTAATAAATATACCTTGAACTAACTTTGATATAAATGTGGCTTTTACAATTTGTTAGTCTTAAAACATGTTAATAAAGTGCCATAGTTAATCCCATTTTTGTAATGATATTATATGCGCGTCCATGAATAACCATATAATTACAAATGCGAAAACGGCATTAAATAAGTTTTCCCATTTAATATGAATGTTTGTTTACAGGCCATCGTTTCCGCTAACACCGTCCTCGTGGAAATTCACTTGTTGAATCTAGTCCAAACGATTGTTACTTGCGTGTATTCACGCGATAAACATATTAAATTTCCATACGTACGATGCGGTATTGTGTTACATAATTATATACTCCGAAGTACTGATAACGATTTACCACGAGGTGTTTACATTTGTGAGCGAGAACGCATGTTTCTACACAGCTTATTAATTTTCACTTTCTCTACGGTGAATACAGTACCGCATGAGACAAAATATATATTTAGAAATACGTAACAGAAGAGGGTCCAAATTAAAATTATATCTGGTTGAGTGTGGTGTTTATAATTCTACGATTCCTTTGCTATAGTTTTACATTGTTCGCCAGTGGTTCGCAATTGTCTCCATTTCCCTAAAGGTCTATGATACAGAAGGACCGCCATGATTATTTACTCTATCGTCTTTGTAATGCGGCAGAAATAATATTTATTATTTGAAAAGTTTGTAGAAGACAAGCTGTCTGTCTAACATCATTGTATTCACTTCACACATGCCATCCGTCCATCCACATGATCGTGCTTAATGCCGTAACTCGCATCCTGCACACTAGAGGTCCCTGTCATTCCAATACCCTCGGTATCGATTCTTTCTCATAGTTGTTCGCTTCCATTGTCACCTAGACCTATTTCTTTTCCCTTTTCTTTTTATACACATATAGTAGGGTAAGGATGCCATAATCGCAACTCCTCCTACATCCCACCACCACGTCTAAAAATCTAACTACTCTACATGCACGCTCTCTCTTCCGTTGTTTAACAACTACAAACCACTACTATGATGGCCCAATAGTCTCGAGTGTTTTTGTCGCGTTAACTGTGTTTTAATTCGTTTTGGTAGAAAAACTGTGTTATTGCTGCTACTTATCGTCATTTTTGTTAGCAACTTAACACAAAATGTAAGTAAGAGAGCTTAATTGTCTATCATTTCTAACAACGATAATATTGTTTGAATTAAGTTGACAGGTTAAACTTCTTTTTTTGGTCGCGTTTGTAGGTTAGATAAACAAAAGTTTACAAAATAGCACAGCCTCCTAAATCGCACTACCACGTCGTTGCCTAAATCGCACCATCGTTGAAGTTGCCTAAATCGCACCACTGTGCTTATGGCTGCTAGGTATAAATGGATCCCTTCCTTTTTTTTACAGAGAACAGGAGATGGCCAAAAGGTAATACGGGAAATGATGTCCATAATCCATGAACTGTGCCCTCAAAGAATACAGAGTGAGTAAAATAGGACTAAATGAAATACAAAGGAAGCACGAGATATGAAATCAAAGAAATGAGAAATGAGATACAAATCAAATTCCTCCAGTTACATTTCTCAGCAGCGATTGTTGAAGTAAATAAAGACGATTGGAACTGCAAACTTTGTCAAGAAAACTTGGTAGAGGATACGGTGCAGTGTATTGCATGTAAAAGCTGGGTATATAAGTCGTGTACTGGTGTTTTGAAAGACAAACTTGAGTTTACATGTGATTTTTGTTTACAAAGATGTAAATTCAATTTCAATCATTTTTTCTACTACACTTTATCGTTTTGTAATGTTATAAGTATTTTAATTTGATCCGGAAAACTTCAAAAATATTAGACTAAAGTTTCATTTGGTTACTTTTGTTATTGTAATAATGATGAAGATGAAGATGATGATGATGATGATGATGATGATGATGATGTAGATGATGATGATGATTATTATTATTATTTTATTACAATGATGTTAAATGTTCAAAATAATCTCTTGAGTCTGGAAAATTATAATTTCTTTGAAATTTGTCTCGAACTTTGTTTTATATGCATAATGCACATCAAGTTCAAAGTATAGTAAATGGTAGTGCAATTTTGGAAACCGTAGTGCGACTTAGAAGACACGCTTCCTAAATCGAACTTTTGCAGGCTTATAAAAATTCGTCTTTTTTACATTGAGACTGAAGGATGAAAAAGATATAAAGTTACATAAGGAAGGGGAAGAATTGTAGCATTTTATTATATAAAAAACTTTAAAACATTCGTTATCGTTTCTGAATTATGAAACATAATGTGAAAAATGGTGCGATTTAGGCAACCTTACCCTAGTCGATATATTCGCATATATTGCAATGTAACTGGTTTAAAAGACGATGAGTTAGTTATTAGCTATTCATAATATTATTAATATTAAAAGTGAACCCGGTTAGTAATTTATAAATGTTCCCATCAGGAAACGCACGTATGTGAAATAATGTGACTTTATTTTTTTTTTAATTTAGATTTATGTAGGATTGGAATTTTATTATACTTCGTTTCCTCTTCAAGGATTAGGTTATATAAACTTGTTCCGGCACCCATCTAATCCTCGGACGACCCACG
Organism: Magicicada septendecula; assembly: GCA_034769895.1. Classification (NCBI taxonomy): domain Eukaryota; kingdom Metazoa; phylum Arthropoda; class Insecta; order Hemiptera; family Cicadidae; genus Magicicada; species Magicicada septendecula. The sequence goes on along the minus strand of CM068373.1, from coordinate 319,019,235 downwards.
TCTCTTCTACCAGAGGCTTTATAGTTCAGTGCCGATTTCGGCAATCGATCCTCTGTCATCCTTTGCAGATGATTCCACCGTTGTCTTCTGTAAATTGAAATAATTTCATTTTTGGCTTTTACTTCGAGAGTTACTTTACTGCTCTGATATCTTCATTCTTTATTCTATCTTCCATTGTATAATTATAGTATTTCGAAGAAACTGCATTTCAACACTCTGCTGAATCTTGCAGCTTTTCTTTTTTATGACCCATGCCTCAATCGCATAAATCGATGTCGATATTGCAATTGTCTTATAAAATTTAACTGTTGTGCTGTGTTTTGTTTTATTTCTAAGATTTTTATGAATCGTGCCAGAAATATTCCTAAATTTATTTATCTTCTCACTTACATCATATTCAGATTCATAGCTTACTGCACAGCGGAGATATTTGAAACGGATAGCTTGTTCTCAAATGCTTTTATTTATAATTAATTATAAATGTGCGGTTAGTAAGTTATAAATGTTTACCATCAGGAAACGCACGCGTATGAAATAATGTGACTTTTTTTAATTTAGATTTATATAGGATTAGTGTTTCCTTACAGTTAATTTGCAGAATAATCGAGTTCAAAAAATAGGACTATTCCTAGCCTGTTAAGCCTCTGTATAAACAACAACAAAATAATTCCACCCATGTGTTGGGTATTAGCACGTCATTCATGATAAAATTGTAATGTTGTTACAAAATGTAATATAATTTTTAAAATAACGTTTTGGTTAAAAAGAAACAGTTTAAAGATTACAAAATGTAATTTACGTTTTTTTAATACGCACACATCAGTTATATATTAAAAAATAGTACTATCTTTCTTTACAAATAATACTTTTTAAAACTGAAAACAGGTTATAAATGATAAAATTAAATATTAATAGAAAAACCTAAATTAGGAAATGATAATGTAGGTACAACTACTTAACTTGTTTTTCGTAATTGATAACCAATGATCTTTTTATGTGTCCACTATGGAGAATATGTTTCTCATTGGTCAGCTAGACTAATCATAGTCAGCTCATAATCATAATGAGTCAGCTACTCTATTCATAGGTACGTAAGCACTGCACTTGCTCATGGGAGTTTACAGGACTTGGTTTGGCAACCTGTAAACAGGACTTTAAACCTGTTACAGCCTTTAAAATCTTTAAAAAGTAAACTTTAAAAACTTTAAAAGGTGACTTTAAAAAGTACACCTTTTTTCAACAATTAGTTTTATTTAAGATATAAGTCGAACAACAAGCGTGTGTTGTTCCTATTTATGGACCAATTAGTCCTACATTATGATAAAGTAATCTCTGCATTAATTAAAATGGAAGAGAGTAAAGGGATGACCCCATCAAATTCCGCATCAAAACACGCGTTTATATTAATGTACTTGTTTGGTTACACGTTAATCACATTCTAGTATACTAAATGAACTGGGTCAGTGATATTTTGGATTGCCTCGTATGAAATAACCTAACCTAACCTTACCTAACCTTAATAAATTCTTTGTTTTCAAATGACATCGACATGTGACTTTGTTTCGTCAGATGTTAGAATTTTGAAAACGACGCTGAAACGTCACTGTACAATTGACACTTTGTTGTTTATGGACGATCAGGCTATTCTGTCGGACTCTGAAAACAGATTGCAGATGGGTATACATTTGTTAAATGGAATCTACTAAGACTCTGGATTGCAGGTATCCACAATTAAAACCAAAGTGATTGCTTTTTGTGGAACTGATCCCGTACGGGCAAAAATTGTTATAGATGGTACTGTCGTGGAACAAGTTAGCAGTTTTTAATACCTGGGCTACGGTGTGTCTTCTAATGCAAGCAACGACGTTGTGAATAAGTTGCATACGTTCAACCTTATGTGCGGGACCATTAGGCGAACCCTTAAGTCAGCAAGTAAAGGAACATGCCTAAAATTCTACAAGGTGATGGCTCTTTCCACACTTCTTTATGGGTCTGAGAATTGGACTTTAACGAAAAGTGAAATGCGGCTGAAATGTGATTTCTCAGGCACGTGGCAGGGTATACTCTCCATGATCATAGAAGAAACACAGATATACGGCAGGAACTGAATATTATGAGTATATTCGACAGGATCGCTCAGTATCGGCTGAATTGGTGGGAACATCTTTCCCGAATGGATGACTGCCGCATCCTCAAACAACTATGGAACTATAAGCCGAGGGGACGGAGAGGTGTGGGACGTCCAAGGAAGCGGTGGAGTGACCAGCTGTAATATTTGCCTATTTGAGACCGGAACAAACCATTCTTAGTTTAAACCTTGAGGATGATGATGATGGTGACGCTGAAACGTCAGCGTCCTCTTGGTGAAATTGTTTTTTTCAGATGTTAGTAACTTCTGACAGTTAAATAAATTACTGTGTCTAGCAGGAGGGTAGTCAGTTATCAGTACACAGAGCTTTTACTGACTTTAAAATATTTCTATGAAAAAAAGGGAGTTGTATTCACAACATTATTGCTAATAGTGTTGTGAATATTGATCTGCGTACATACTCCCATATTTTTTTAGACACGCACCTAATATTATCTCATTTCGCGGTACTCAATTTAATGCGTCTAGAGTAATAAAGTTAGTGGTTTCGTTTAGTCGAATCAAACAGAATATTTATCTTGTAACTACAGTAATGAAAGTAGCGGTCTCGTGACGTGAACATTCTTTGATTTGTACAATTTTAGATATTTAAACTATGCCGTATCAGTATGTAATTGGCAAATTTTTACAGTTATTATGTACTATTCTGGTAGGTTAGATTACAGTAGGTAAAACACATTAGATTTTGAAATTTATTTTTAGACAATAATTTTTTTTAAAATAAACTCAACGCACTGGAGCATTATACCCTTTTTAAAAGTAATAAAAAACGAGACCGGTAATATCTCGGAAGGCTTACATTTGTACAATTGTACAATTCCTAAATATTATTATATAGAGAAGCACGAACTCCCTTTCTCGATAGCGGGAGAGTCTGTTAATTGTCAACTTTGTGCAACAGAAGTTCATAACATTAGCAGTTTGTTTTATCGATGCACACAAAGATACATTTTAAAAAGAGTTTTTTATTTATGAATATTAAAACCAAAAAATTATAACTATTTATGTATAACATTAATCGTAAATGTAGTTGGAGGTCTTAGATTGCTGTAATTGTAATTAGGAAGGTGGAGCACCCAAGGTACTAATGCTTATTGCATATTATGCATAACAACGCATACAGTATACATCGCTTAACAAGCGCCTTGAACGAAACGGTATAGGCCTACTGTGAATTTATGATTGGAGTTTTCTTATGTATTTTATTTCGCGATAACAGCTTACGATATACATCATATTAACATCATCCTCAACCTCAACAGTTAGGCTCATCCTGAACCTGTTCCGAGATTCACTTCGCTCTCGGCCGTCCTACCCTCTTCCCCCCGGTCTATATCCCACTGGAATCCTGTCACCCGCCATTCTGGCCAAATGTTCACACCACCTTCTTTTGTTGCGCCTCAGCTGTTCCAACAATGGGTTGACCCCCTCCCGTTCCCTCCTTAACTCCACACTCTTCTTTCTATCGAGAATGGTACAGCCTAGAGTACTCCTCGTAAACGTCATCTCCGTTCTCTGAATCTATGCTTTGTCTCTTTCTATCATCTCCATACATCAAAACAGGTACCGCTACAGTGTTAAAAAGCCTTATCCTTGTTTCCTTCTTTCTCTTATTTTTAAGGTATCTGTAAATTTTCATCATCACCATCATCATGAATTAGGCGCTAGACCTGTTCCGGAACCCAACTCCTCCTCGGTCTACCGACATCTCTCTTCCCAGTAAGGCAAGCATGGGTAGACCGATATCACGCATGCGGTTCGAGTGTTCACACCATCTCCTTCTGTGGTCTTCAGTCTACTGGTACACAATCAGTCTTCAACCTAAACCGCGAATTAAACATTGTATCGTCGCATCTGTGAATTGTTCCACAGATATTACAATATTTTTTTAATTTTTCATTAAGATGAATTTCTGTCTCATATGTAACGTAATATCCGAAGTAATTGAAATGCTGGACTTGTTCCATTATCTTTTTATTTATAGTTATCTTAATTCTTACCGGTTGTTTCGCTCTGAATGCCATTATTTTAGCCTGGTCCGCTGATTTTTGAAAGCCATCTGCTATTCGATTTAGTATGTACATTGATTTTTGTAGTTTATCTTCGCTGACTTGAATTTTTACCATATCGTCTGCCTAGAAAATGGAGTTTAAAAACATTCCTTTCAGAAAAATCTCTGGGTCAATATCCATGTTTTAAACATATCGTCTATGTATATTGAAAAGCGTTGGTGATATACAGCAGCCTAGTCTTACCCCCTTATTAGTAGGAACTTCCTCAGTCATCCTTCCTCCTATAACCAGTCGTTCAGTGGTTTCTGCGTAGAGCCTCTTTCTAGTTTCTGTAGATGTGTAGGGGGTAACCTCTTCTGCCAAAGGTTAGTCATAATAATGTCGTTTTCACGTTCTGAAGGGCTTTTGTCAAATCTACAAAGGCCAAAAGTGTGTTTCAAAATCTCGTGTTTAAACTCCGTCTTAGTTCAATTATTCTTGTCAATGTGAAAATGACATCCACACTGACCTTCCCTTCCTAAAATCCATTTGCACCTCTGACAGTAAAAAATCTACTATCACCTTTAACCTCCTCTTATTCAATATCCTTGTGTATACCTTGTATGCTGTGTCTAACAGACTTACCCTTACTCTAACAGACATGCTGTGTCTTAGTTAATTGGGTTTGATCTATCACCTTTCTTGAAAAGAGAAATTTCCTTCGCTGTGCGCCATTCTTTTGGAATCATTTTCCTCTTCCATCACATATCATAAAAATGTAGGAAGCTTGTGTGAAACATTAAGGCCGGATATTTTAAAATTTCAGTATTTAGTCCAGTTATGCCCGGTGTTTTTCGGTTTTTTTATTTTCTTAATAGCTCCAGCAATTCCTCCATAGTGAGACTGTGTACTTCAGTGTATGTATACAACGTACAGCCTCTTATTCTTCCTCCTTGTACCATAACTTTTTATAATATTCTATCCATGTTTCCTTGTCTACCACATTTAATTGCACATTTTCTCTTATTCCTATTTAATGTTTTAATTATTTTATAGAACAATGATTGCCTTCCATACAAACATTTTAATAATAAATATGTAATATTCAATGTAACACCTCTTTTCCTTCATTTTCTGATCTAAAGGACCTAATTTCTTATAGTTTCCGCTTTTTGAGCAAGCGATCCCTAACCGTCACTTTTCCACATTCACTAAATCTTGAGAGTCCTTAAGTTTGTTATCTCGCCAACAAGTTCTAGACTTCTACCTAGAACTATCTACCATTCGTCCCTATGCTATCGTTTGGGAACTTAACGATTGTCCATTCTATCCACATTCCCTGGCCATATAGGTCGTTGAACATTGATACAGTTAACTCAGATCTTGTCTTTACGTAATTGTTCTAGCACATAGTTATATCCGAACCGCAATCGATTTTATCTGGTGGGTCCACGTATGCTTTTTAGGAATTTTTTTTAACGAAATACTTTCTGCTTAGGTTAAAACTATTTAAGTTATTAAATATTATACAACTTCTTAAATTAGGAAGTACTTAACAATTTATTAAGTTTTATAAGTAGTACATACTTATTTTGAAATGCTTGTCATTGTCCTACACTTTGTAGCCGAAGGTAATATTACGTTTACCTAATTTTTGTATGTCCTTACTTTTGTTTTTGTCTCTATAGTTTTACTTAAGCCATTAGGAGTTTCAATTTGTTTTGTTATTGTATGCCAAGGCTCCAGTTATATATTACTAGGTGTTACCCGCGGCTTTGCACGCGAATATTTGACTTTTAATAAGTATTTTAATATAATTTTTATTGTCTATGTCTATATGGCATTCTTTAAGCTCGCAAAATAATTTTGTACTCATTAGTCAAATTCCCTCCAAAGCTGTTTTCTACACTTGTACTATTCTAACTTATACTAAATTATTTTTGGTTGGTGCAACAGCCTTTGGAGATTTAAAAGTACCCGTCTATAAAGCCTTTGGAGATATTTATAAAATACCTGTTTATCAAAGCGCTAAATTCTTTGTTTTAAGTGTTACTGTGTTAGAAGCATTGTATAACACATTAAACGTTATGTTTCAATCAACCATGGCTTTATTTATTTCAGCCGTAAACTAAAAACCAAAAACAGTTGTCACCTAACCTCACAAATGAAAACAACACGTATTTTCGCTTTGCATTAAGTAATAGGAGAATTTACAATTAGTACACTTCTTCTTTTCCACATCGTAATATATATAGATACAATCGCATATTATATATAACATCGAAAATGTACTGCAGGAATGGACAAATGTAAAGTTCCGATGCCGCTAAATAGCTTTTGTTTATTTACTTGTTACTGTGGTAATTAATTCTAGTCTCCATGGTGTTTTTGACATCTTTAGTAGTAGTATTTAATATATTTCATTACTTATTCATTGTACCATCAGAAATACGTATAAACATAAATTTTATAATCGTTTAAAACAATTACAAAATATATAGACATATCTGTATACAAAATTACAAAATATATCGATACAATCACATATTAAAAACATTAAACTGCTGGAACGGATAAAGTTACAGTTCCGATGCCGCTAAATATCATTTGTTTATTTACTTGTTACTATGGTAATTACTTCTGGTCTCCATGGTGTTGTTGACATCTATATACGCGTCAACGGAAAGGCGTAATTAAAAGTGCCTACATCGTGCGAACGAAGCAAAATATCAAATACCAAGTTAGACAGTATTTTTCACCTTGTGCAAACGTTACCTGTGCAAAATTTTTGGATTTGTATTCAGTACACATAAATCCTCAGATTTTGAGTTTTATATGTACAGATACGCGCTGTTTTTTTTTCTGTCGATGTATGTGAATTCGTTTGAAATTTCAATGCTCTAAAATTGTCTACTTTTGTCTTGAAAAATAATTATTATTCTATTAGTTGCCTGGGGTTGGGCTAGCTGAATATTACAGGACGTATACAGCCTCTTACTCAGTTGGGACATGTTTTAGTATACCCGATATTACAACACAGGAAAACAGGATTTAACTGAAGATAACATATAAGTGTACTATATCCTATTAACCCTAGCTATTCTACCTGATTGATGGTTAACCATTAATTGGGATTCTGTCGACTTGTTTCTCAGAAATACGCGTTCGTGTTTCATCGCCCGCATTGTGATAATGGGGGAGATGGGCAAGTTTAGTTATCTCACCCTTGCCGTAATGATGAACGTCACTAATTAACGAAAGGTATCTTCTTGTTATTGAGGACTGAAGGTTTGATAACAACACACGCGTATGATATATTTTTGATTTGTTTAAAATCTGATGTTATTCGGAACGGAGATATTCGATGTTTCTCTACATATTACTTAAATTATAAATCACTAATACGTGTCAACAGAATATATAACCGATGGAAAATTGAAACTACAATTTATATTGGCCTACATTTCAATGTATCAGTATTGTACATCGTGTAAAGTAGAGATGCAATATTGCATATGCTAGTTAGTATAGAGGTTTTTAGATTGGTGCCAAAGTAAACTTTTAAAAGACATTTCAAACGTTTTATTGTTCTAGATGCAGTCACCGTTCGCTATAGACAAAATTCTGCATACAGATAGACACACACACACACACACACACACACACAACACACTTTCCGGAAAACGAGTTTTCTTCATGTTTTGAGGATATTACAATCAGAATCAGCCCTTACGTCGAAAACGATTTTTTTTCGCAAACACCATACTTTTCTTTACCGAACATGGAAGTAAAAAGAATCGAGATTGATTACCGGTACGATTTACTGAAGTAGTTAAAACGCTCATAAATTTTTCAGTCGAATAATTATGTTATCAAAATGACCAGCTACAGAGACGCATGGAAGAGATTAACGTCCTTATGAGCATACATACACAGTGCTTAGAGATGTTCTAAAACGATAACGACAAAGATCATATTCTCAGACCAAACACTGGAAACAGCAGAGACGTATTTCAAAAATCAAGTTATAAAAAGAGCATAAACTCAATTTTATAAACTTGTAATCAATCTCAAATAATACAAACAGGTAAACAAAAGTGTATCATAGTTGGTATATTGTATTAACTTCAACAAAGAAGCATAACACGTCACAATCCTGTCTCAGAGATAGGAAACAGACGATACATGTATTATGTATACATGTATTCCTTCATATTTTGCCTGCCATTTTGCTTCTGGCTGCTGAATATTTAGTTCACAAAAGAAGACGTAGTAAATTTTATACTGCTTTGGGTAAATCTATTGAACTTATCGAAACTGAAGAAAGCGGCTTAACTTTCAAATGTATGGACAACTTTAATTTACCACATTCAGGAAATGTGTTACTTTCGCCAAATATCAATTTTTCTTTTTCTATCTATAACACAAAAAACGAAGCGGCAGTGGTCTTTCTGTATCATGAAGGAGAAGCCCGTAAAGGTCCAAATGAAGTATCTTCATTCCTTTATGAGTACATAAACTCGGATATTCTAAAGAACATTACTGAAGTGCACCTGTAACAAAGACCATACAGTTCTTCTTCATCTCCCTTTTTTGACCGACAGAGATCAATTCAAGAATCTTGGATATCGTCTTCCAATTCGAGGACACTTTTGTGACCAATGATCGCAACTTGGCAGTAGTAAACAGAAACTTAAAGAGGCACAGTAGGTACTACACAGTGACAGACTTGAAAGAAGTTATCACTCAGTTATCAAACAAAAACAAATTTTGTATCAATAGAGAGGTACAAATTGAAGTATGAATTTCAAAAATCGGTGGCCACAGTATTATAAAACATATGCCATGTCACCTGAAATGTTCTCAGAAAAAAGGAAAGAAAGAGTTGTTTTGAATTTCTGAATACCATCAGTTTAATTACAATTCAGAAATAAAAGGAGTCATTTATGTAAGTAAATTTATAAATGGGCGGAAAACTACATTCAATTTAGGCGAGGAATCAGGTATACCAAAACAACCACTGTGCAATGGTTATGATGAGAAGTGCTACATATTAAAGAGGAAATCACAGATTTAGAAAAATGGACGCAGTAAGCCTATATGACAAAAGACGGGAAACTTTTTTTATGACATAATAAAAAATAATAAAGAAAAATAAAATAATAAAGAATAAAAAATAATAAAAAATAAAAAAGAAAGACAATGAGGAAGAAGATAAAAAATAATAACTAATTTTTTTAGAAAGTTAGTTTTTATTGTTCCTTAAATTAAAACTAATATTTACATTAAGTTTTGTAGGCTCTTGTTTAATGTAGTACAGCATAGTTTTCCTTTATATTCAAATTGTAACTTAATTTGTCATGCTTATTGTAATTCATGATTTAATGTAGAGCTCTGTACATTTTTGACAATTTAAAAACAATTATTGATAATGGAAACTAAAGAAGTGTTGAATAATTAACTGTTATCATTGAATTCCTTTTCTTAACTGTTACAGCAATAATAGTGTTTATTTTAGAGCTCCATAAGTTAGGAACATTTTAACTATTTTGTTATAATACCAAGGTAACGTTTTTTTATTAAGGTAAGTACATGGTTAAATCAGTTACCTACTGTAGATTATACATAAGGTTTTAGTGATTTTAGTCGTTTGCAGTTCAAAAGAAAAACAGTTTCTTGTCTTGTGACAACTTTGTACAAAATAATTACCGGTTATTCAACTAATTAATTGTCTCCATCTGCTCACACTTTTGAGTGTAGAGTCTCCAGACACAGAGGCGATGTGTGGTCGTTCTATCCAGGTTTCTGTATTCATGTATGTCAAGCTTGATTTTGCAAGTGGAGTAACAAGACTACTGCAGGGATTAATAGTAAGTGGTTTTATTAATAAATAAAGTTTAAATTTAATGGTTAATAAGCAACAGTAATACAATAATTTTAAATCATATTTGTTATTTAACACAACAATACATTTTTGTATATAATTTACAATGTTTCTACAGTACTTTTAACTGTCATCTTAATGTAAATCATGTATAAATAACATATTCCTGCATAAAATGACATATATTATTTATAATTATAATAAAACAAAAATAAACGTGTGTAAATATGAAAATAAACTAATTATTTATCAATCGAAGACAAATTTCCTGCAAAAGGTTTTATCCGATTATGTTTCGCGTATTCAGACTTATATGATTCTATATTACGTTAGAAACAAGTTGGGAAATGAGTAACAAATAAAATATAATTTGGTGACTACGGTGCGGAAAGGGCCGCCTGTATAATCTACTATACAGTAGTACGTGAGGAGGATGCTAAATACACTCATAGGAAACCGTCAATTGCTTTCGTCACTTCAACGCTTCTTCATGAATTACTTTAATTAACCCTTTTCCCTTTTTGTTCGTTTCAGAATATAAAGTAATTTTCTTTTATAGCAGCCATATTTAGGAAAAATAATTCTACCGAAATTGAATTATTGTATATTATATAAACATACGTATATATTACATATTATTTTTGTTTATCATTTTTAAAAATTAAGTATGAAATAGGTATGTATGAGTATGTATATGTATGTACGTAAATATATATATACATATTTTTATATAATATAACATTATTATATATATAAACAAAACACACACGTATATATATATATATATACATACGCGCGGGTGCGTGTGTGTGTAAATCTACAAACACCTCAATTATGTATGTTCAAAAATATATATGCAAACTCTTTTTGCTACAGTCAATTTTTTGATTCCTATATTATTTTATATTTATAACTAATTAAAATTAAGATATATTATTACTTTACTTAGAACATGTTTCGGGAATCAAATAATTTTTCCATCCTCAGCCATCTTAGTTTTGGACCTTGTTAAATATTTGTGTTCAGGTTGCTTGTTTCTATGGGTTCCTGTTAGCTTTTCGAAGTTTAAATTGGTATTATTTATATTGTATTACCACATCCACACATACAAATTATTTAGAGCAAACTGATGAAAAATATATAGCTACATTCTAACTCAGGATTGCAAAGTTTGTTCAGAAAAGAAGCTTAATAGTTAAAACACTAGACTAAGGTCCAAAAGGGAAGAATATTTTTGCGAGGTATGGTTATGTAGTGTCTCCAAGATCCTGTCTTACAAAAATTAGTAGTGGGGGTGTCAATCCCCATTGTAGATAAGTGAAAGTAATTGTCAAAAGACGTATATATCTATGAGGAACAGATATTATTAATAATAAACTGAACAAGAAAAGAAATTAAAGATTGTTTTAAATATTTAGGAGTCTTTATGATACTGCGGCTTCCCTCCTTCAAACAATACATACATTACATAATTACCAAAAAAGCTGCAACACAATCCAATTTCTACTTAGTTAATCCTATACATCATCTACTTTTGTCTATCTGTTACATCTTCGTTTTGCAGTCCTCCTAGGTCTATGCTTTTCCTCACTCCATCAATACACGTTAAGATCTTTCTGTTCGTCTTCTTCCATCTCGTTTCCGGATCATCATGGCGTTTGGCAATATACCATGCTCCATCTTCCTCACTTGTCAAAAAATCGCCATCTTCTTTTGCTTCCACAATATCTGCAATATCCTTTTCAAAGTTTATCATTTCTCCTATTGCTGTATTCATTTTCTCTTCCTGTTTTAGTTATTTACTCTTCTTCTACGAAAATACATTTTGCTTCATAAAGCAATAAGCAAAGATTTGTGGAGTAGAAACCTCGCTATATATAAAAAAAGCAATGATGGAAGAAGTCCGCCCCTCTACTAGCCCTAATGGCAATAACCTATCACTGATGTCTTTCATAGAAGAAAATCATAGAACTTCATCATTGAATTTTGCATAATATATATAAAGTGCTTTAGCCTATATATTGATTGCTTTGATCAACCCACTCCGTAATAGGAATAATTTTTATACTTTTCTACATAACTGAGATTAATATTCTAGGCCTAGTAGTCTTTCTACATAGGTATGCACGCTAAAGCATTTATAACATTTGGATTCAACAATTGAATACTGTTTTATTAATTCTTGCGTTTTAAACGATAGTTGCAACTATAAAAATTGATAAATATTAGGAAAGGGATCTACGAGAGTTCAAGGGATTTGTCCGAAGAGAATGGAGGAGAACTAAACGGATGTTATCGAAAGAAGAATGAGCACGAGTGAGCAGAAGAAGAAAGAATAAGTACTAGAGAAGAAGAAAATAAATTTTTAAAATGAAGAAACTTTTGTAAACAAAATTTATGAATGGCTGAAACTTAAAAAGTACGGAAGAAAACTTATCATTTCTTTTCAATGTGATTTATACACACTGCAAGATTTTGATGAAATTAACACATTTCTATTCTTCTGAGAGATATCGAATGACTAACCTGATATAAAAAATAACTCAATATCTTTTCTATTTCTCCACTTCCTGGATAAGTAACATTAAGCACGTTTTTACTATGTAACGTAAATGTTTTTAAATTTATTTATTAATACAATTAAGAGGCAAATTAGTAATATTGTGATTATAGTTCGGCATATTAAATGACAACGAAATGCTGAAACTTTTTTAATTATTTTCACTTGTTAAGTTTTTGACTTTATTAGCATAATAGAATTACCACTGCGTGGAATTTACGGAATGTATAATTGATTGTAACGGATTATTTTAAGTAAGCAGGACTTCTGAGTTTACGTAATTTTAAATTCTAAGTGTTCTATTGTATCTAACAGCAGAACAGTTAAATCCTTACTTTTGAGAACAATTGCAAACGTTTTTTGACGAGGTTGAAAACAACGTGGCCAATACAACATCTTAGATGAGGCTGAATATAAATCGAAACATATTTATACCTCTTTTATTTCTTCATTTCACTTTCAAAAGATTTCGAAAGAAATTATATTTTAGTCGCTCAGTTAAATAAGCCTACATTTCAAACAAACTACATTTTTTTGTATCGGCCATCTAAAGACCACAGGCCAACTTCAATTCTTTAATCTTTTCTTTTTCTCCATTATATTGTTTCATCTTTTCACTGTGTCTCTTCTTCCTGTTTTCAGTCCATTTAAACCTGCGTTTTTCTTTCCCCTACCATAGACTCCTTATATTTTTAACACTTTTAACCGAAAAACTTCTCTTTCAATTGCTTCTTCTGCGTTTAGGTATATTATGTCTTTCCAAATCCTTTTGGAGTTCTTTAATCCAACTTGACTTTGACTTCTTCCCCCCCCCCCCAGATATTTGAAGATCTGCTTTGTTAACCTATTGTCGTCCATTTTATATAAATGTCCAAATAATAATAGTCTTCTTTTTCTTATTATTTCTGATACATTTTCTATACTTTGATATATTTTATGATTAGTTCTTAATTTCCAACCTCCTGAAGATTTTGTGGGCCTAATATATTCCTAATAGTTCGTTGTTACAATATTTCTAGATTATCCAAATTATAATTCAATGCTAGACATTCACTTCCATATAGGCATTCTGGCTTCACTACTGTACTGTAATGCCTTATTTTCGCATTTTTAGATATGCACTTTTTATTGTAAATATCTTTAGTTATACCATATGCTTTATATCATATTTCAATAAAAGCATATATTGGTTTTAAATAAGTTTCTATTGTATGTACTTCTGTTACTCTGACTCGACTGCTTAGAAATTCAAGTCGTATGGAATTATATCCAGTTAATTCTTCTGTGTATTTTATTAACTGTAGTGAGTAAGATATATTAGCGTTGCCTCACTTCCGGTATTAAGATTCATATTGTTGCGACGTAAAGCTCTCAAACAGTGGAGAGTACCGTTCTACACGTTTCTCGGCTAGCCGACCAGGCGCGTGTCTCTGTCAAGGCCCCACAGGGAAGAATACCCTCTAGACTCTTCGAGAGCACGAGCACTTGATAAAGACGCAAATTATGGAAAATTATTCTGTAATACCTGCAGGGTATGTAAACAACAGCGGCTGGATTAGTGAGGCAGTTACGTTGGGCGATTTTTTCAATTGCGGGTCGTGAAGTGGTGGTTACTGGAAGTGAGTATTGTGTTATAATTAGTGTGGAATTCTAATATTTAACATTATTATTGCGTGTGGACAAATACAAATTTAACTAGAATTACTGTATGATAGCCTCTTGTTGATTTCAAATTGTTATTTGCGACTCATTAAAGCTGGTTATTACTGACGTCATTGGTGTCTGATTTTTGTTTCCAATGTACCATATCAGTTAGACCGTCGTAACAATACATTATGTAACGTGAGTGTAATTGTAGATATTATAGAATATTATTATTTAATATTATTGTTGTATAGTAGGAAAATGGTTTGTGTGTTCTTTTTTTGTTCCATGCTTGATTCGTCTAACTGCAAACCGGTTCAATTAAATTTATCTAAATGAAGTACGATTCCATGTATTCACTTGTCTAATTTAATTTTTCAACTTATAATTTCTCACACTCAACAACTTTCATTTCATGTCTTTTAACAATTCTTTAATAAATAAAAAATATGGGTATGGAGAACTATACATCAATTCCTTATTCTAAGATGTATATATAAAATCATTTTAGAAGTGGAATATTTTCAAAGAAACTAATTCTTTCTACTTTTTTCTTCAGCCTTAACCACAGTACTGTGGTCACTAACGTATACCACCTCACGTTAACGCACTCGATTTTCACTGATGATGGCAGTCGATGGCACTCCCGAAACGTCTGGTTTTGCAGAAAACAGTGGACCACGGCCATACAGCTCGGGAAGGAATTTTTAACAACAACCTACTTCTTTGTTACAGATAACGTAGTACACATATAACAAATTATCCCCTCCCCCTTCAACTAACATTTTTATTTATTTAAAATTATTATGTATTATTATGGATAAATTATGTTTATTACATGGATTATTATGTCCTTTTTTCAGGGTACTTTATTTATAAAAGATTAAGTACTTTACTCTTGTTAAAATATAAAATGTTACCGGTAAACTACCCTTTCTCCTTGACCGATCTTCACCAAAATCAATAGGCCTTGAGTCCTCTACAACTCGGGTACATGTGCAAAAAATGATTTGATTGTTTGAATTTGGGGTAGTTATCGCTCGCCATAGAAAAAAATTCCACACACACAAATTTTTCAGAAATTGACTTATCTTTTCTTGTTTTGAGGGTAGTACAATCAAAATCAGCCCTTATCTGGAACACGATTTTTCCGCCACCACCATACTTCCATTTCCTTAAGGAACACGGAAGGAAAAGAGAATTATGAAGATTCCTAAATTTCTTATTAAGTACTGCTCTTTCAGTATTAACGAACTTAGAATTCTATTTAGTTTCTTAATAGTATAGTAACGTATAGGAATTCGTTTATATTTATTTATTTATTTTTTTAAAATAGAACCGATGTCTGTAATAAACAAAACAGATAATGATAATTTAGTAAGAAACTTATGTTTGAAGAGAATTCATAATGTAAATAAATGATGAGATACAAAAAATATTAGGGAGTACGGTGGAAAACCATAAAGTACATAGTCGCGTACATGGATGTAAATTATATCATCGTAAATTTAATTCAAATGGTAATTGTTTTAGATTGCTCTTTTACGGTTTAGATAAGATACCATTAACATGTGTGAGTGAAGAAGCTGTAAGTGCCAATCAATTTGATTAGAAAGAATGTTTCAGGTTTCAGAAAACATGTTACGTGTTTTATCAAGCTAGTAGTACGCTAGGTAGAGTACCTAGTTGCCTAGTGCGTAGTTCTAGTTGTAGAGACCCTAAGCAAGCAAAAATGGCTTTGAAAGTTGAAATAATTTATTCGACAATATAAGTGACATTTATTCCTCTATTTGGATTAAAGTTTTTAATTTATACTTAGATGAAGTAATTAGGTAATCTGCAACAGTCATTTACGTAGAGTAAACGTAATAGTCAACGGAATAGGTATGTCAGTCGCACGGATCGTCTTGTTGAACAGTGGAAACAGAACAACTGACATCAGTTGACAACTTTAATTACAGTTAAAGATAAATAAATCAACAACAAACAGTTCAATTGTGTGTGTGGCGACGTTGCTACTCCACAAACCTTTGATTATTGCTTTATAAAGCAAAATGGATTTTCGTAGAAGAAGAGTAAATAAGTCAACGGGGTATGTAGTCCTTAATTAGAATATATTTATCTGAGTCTGGAAAACGTAATAAAGTTCAGACGTCCCTCGCTCAGCGTTTTATATGTAGATGATGTTTAAAACGGAGACCTGCATTTCTTCGTCTAATACTACTCATTTGAACTGATCGTCGTGGAATTTTAAGGAGCAATATTATTTGCAAGTATTGCACAAACACAAGTCTCAATGTATCAGATTTAAGCGTTAGAAATTTCGGTGTAAAGTAACATTTAATCAGTGCAGTGTAATGCAGCTAATTCACTAGCTACTAGTATTTTCAATTCAGGGTAAACTACCGGCTATGAACTTTGATTGATATTTTCTACAAACAAGTTTTCTAGCTGCTATAAACATCAAGAGGAAGTAGTAAATATCACGCTCTGCAAACAGCAATGTAAACGAGCTCTAAGCATACAAGTCACGTTTCTCTTGCACTTTTTAACGTCAAACGGACTGTGATTTCTTACCTTACCGTTTTGTAGTGTAAAGCACACTGTTTACAAATTACAATGTACGCTTTACGGTTTACAAATTTCATGATCAAAACAATGATTGTCAAACTACGGTTTTTTAATGTATATAGGTGTGCAAGTATAAAGTATAGCACAATAATATTTGCAGTAGTTACATTCAGTTACGCCATTACAGAACATTAAACGTGTTTGTCGGTTATCCCAGCAGAGTTCGGCTGTAATTTGTGAGTGTGTGTGTGTGTGTGCGCGCGCGCGTACACATTGCTGCTACTTTGAGATAAAGGACAATTACGTGACACTTGTCACGCGTCCGCAGCCGAAGCTGTTCCAGACTTCACCGGTCGCGCGCAATGTGTTCAAGGCCGCAAACAATTACCCTAGTGTTTTCTAGTTGTGTTGACGACTTCAATTGATTATTCTGGAATCTCAATGGGGTATAAATATTAGCATTCAGCGACGCTTAATTTCAGTTTAAGTGGCGATTTATTCAAGTGAGTCTCGAGTTACTGTCGGGCGATTTACACTGTATTAGTGGTGTATTAGTAAAAATTAATTGTAGTGAGGAAATCTTTATAGTTGACATTGTTATAGGTGTGGACAGATTCCACGAGTATAATCTTGTTGAATAACTTGTTGATTACAAACTGTTAATTGTGATAATTAAAGCTGTTTTTTTTTTAGTTACTTTATTGGTGTCTTTTATTTTGTTTTCCACTGCACCATAAGGCGACCAGTGAGACAGTCGTAACAATATGTATCTCCCGGGCTGTTACGCCGTGGTCTACTAGTTATGTTTAAAACAGCAGTTTCGTCCCTACCATCGGAGGTTATCGTCAGTGGCCGAAACGATTGGCAAGGCATCTGCAAATTTACCCACTACGTGTGTCTACGATAGTACTGTGCCGAGTTTTGGAATAACTCGGCTATTTTCTAGTTAATTATGTGACTGTCATTGCGGGGCTTGTTAATTAATTATCTTAGCCGTGCCCGCTGCGTTATCATTACTTTCGCTATGTTGATCCGCGCGCGCTCTGGGATCGAGGCGGCGTAGTTGATTTTTCCGTGCAAGCTGATGCAGTTCACTTACAGCGCTTGAATTAGACAGTCGTTCTCCTCCCGGATGCAGTGAGATTTGGATTTTTAAGTTTGTCTATCTGCTATGCATAAATAATCGCTATGCGACTCTCCGGGTTCCTGATCTAAGCCGATTTCCCTATTCACTCCAGCTGGTGGCCGATCACCTGCCACCAATGGCATTAAACTAGCGATTCTCCGTCTGAGCCACCGGGAGGAGGACATGAACTACACGCTGCTATTACCTCAGGTTTTGTCACTGACTCAGCCAGGTGACATTTATACCGTTCAGTAATATTTTTGGGCCGCTACAATGTAGAACTTGTGATTTAATTCCTGGAACAGCTCCAGTTAAATGATTTTGTTTCTGCACGAGTCCAGCGGAACATTTAGTGATTATAACTTTTGTCAGTTTCATTTTTCAAATGCTTACGCCCCCCCAGAGTAAGTGTGAACCCGGACGGGGTCATGCGTCACCCGATTTTGCTGTTAAAATTTTCTTTCATTGCAAAAGTGTGCGTAACTTAAGGTTACTGATTTGTAGGGCTGTTAATCATACTTGCATTACTTGGTCGGGCATTTTCTTGATGGTATTCATGGATTTATATGGGGTTTGCTTTTTAAGATTATTTAGGGGTTTGGGGGTGCTTTGACCTGTCATCATCACCTGTTGGTGCGGTCATCCACAGGTTTCTGACTTGTTAAATTTTGTTACATCTGGTTTGGCGCATGGCCTTGCCTGAGGTCTACCCATTTCTGTATGAACAACTCAAATATGTTTTATCAAGTTTTACATTATAAATTTTTCTTAACTAAAATTGTTTTATACATTTTTTTTAAATTTATGTCAGCAGTTTGATAATTCAGCAATAAGTAAATTTTTGTCATTTCTTTACTGCCATAGCCAGTGCATTAATGTTGAATTGTTAATATGAGCACACTACCGATTCTTACTTCTCAATTATAAATTTGTTATACATTTTATAAGACCGTGCAGTCATGTTGACCTTGCGATGGCACATTAATGTTTGGGTGAACATTCCTAAATTTTGAATACTTCTAATAATGTCCTTGTTGTAACTTTGTTATAATCCGACGAGTCAATGGATTTTGTTTTAAATGAAAAGTTTTTAAAGCAGGCTGGGTACTTTATCCGTTTACGGGAGTTTGGGGTGGGGGTCTTGGTGACAGATACTGGTCTCATATTATTCTGAGGTATGGTGAAAAGATATATATATATATATATATAGGCTGTCAGTCAGGTGAACATGTGTGTGCGATATATGTACATATATATATAGGTATGTGTGTTTTATGTGTATTCATGTAGGTATATTGATTGATGTGATATTTATGTATATTGATGAGAAATTATTTAACTATGAACTATGATGTTACCTGTTTATATTTCAGAATGTGATAATGTTAGGGAATTGATTAATGTTTTTAAATGAAATTTTTTAATTCAATCAAGGGTACATTGAATGTCTGAATTTGGTATTGCTAATAAAATTTGTTATTGTTGTTTAGCCTTCGAGTTTAATTGCAAGTCCCGTCATACTGGACCCAGCGCATTTTTGGCTTCTCTAGGCTCTTGCCTAGTTTTAAATAACTAGTGGCCCCTCTTTCAAAAAAAAAAAAAATGAAAAGGGTTTTTTTATAAAGTGTAAAAGATTGAAAGAGGGGTTACAGTACTGATGTTAATTACCAGACACCATCAAAAATATCTTGTACCCAAGTTTTCACTAATATTATAATGAGTATCCTCACATAGATACGGTCACACAGATCTGAGGATACTCATTGTAATATGAGTGAAACCATGTGATACAAGACAATTTTGACGCGGTCCATACCGGTAGAAGACTACAAAAACAGAATATAAACACATTGTTAGTTGTTAGTTGTAAGATTTTGCTTTAGTAGAAAGAAGCGGATAGTATTTTCAGAAAGCCGTACACAGTTTGTACACGCTGGGTGCACTATATGATCAGAAGTCTACTAGGAAAACTAAAACAATTATTGCTTTTTTACGGAGCGAACGTGGATTGTAACAGGTACATTATTTATTAGCAAAGTGTCTCAGTTCCAGTAAATTAGTGATATCTCTTTTGGGAATAATAAGGTTATACACAAAATAGAATCATGTATCAACGAATACGTGAAAACTAAGTGAAAAAGTTACCAGAGTCACACAGATAAAATCTTTCAAAATGCGGGTAATACCCACTCTGCTGTACAGGTCCAAATGATAGGTATCAAGAATTAAGTGTATAAAAATATCGGAGTTGAAAATTGTGAAGTGCGTCGAGGGATGTACTGCAGTAGATAACGTTCAAAATGGGACGACTGTACGGGTGATCAAAATGTCGAAAAAAATATCCCCAAAAGAATTCTGAATTTGACTATGGAACCAGCGAGAAGGGAAAATAAGTATTATAGACTGGAGACGAGATGACGAAGCTGAAATTGACAATAATGTTTAAACCTAGAAGGACGCAAGAAGGATTTTTGTTTGTTTATTATCCTAAAGAAGGGAATTAGCTTTGAACAATAGCAACTGTTCAGTCGTCTTCACAATTTCAGAAGTCTAATACGTTTAAATTCTTGTATCACATTCTCTCACACGAACATTATGAATTCACGTTATGTGTAAAATTCATATTATTGATTCATATCACTTTACTCTTGTGTAACTTTCATCGATGCCTCTGCAATTAATTTGAGATTTTCATAAAATAGTATAACACTTCAAATATCTAAATTATTTTGTAATTGTTTGACTCTTCAGATGTGTTTCCAAGCAAGAAAATAAATACAGATCTCTGCATGGTTAGTTGGAGTTCACGAATTGTTCTCGTTGTGTTCTCGCATTGGGAATAAAATTGGCCCTTACGAGACACACACACACGGGTTAAAGTAATCTCGTAACTGTTTTTGTTGTTACCTTCCCAAGCGCCTACCAATGTTTTTGTTCCATCTTCTGCATATCAGTTGCCGCATTAAATCCCCGAATGTAGACTTAACTGTTCATCGTTCCTAGCATCATCGTTTCTTATTAATGAAATTATAAAGTCTAATTGAAACCTACGCATATCAGCAAACTACATACAAATTTTAAAATAAATAAATACACACAATCACAAAATT
This sequence comes from Magicicada septendecula, assembly GCA_034769895.1. Classification (NCBI taxonomy): domain Eukaryota; kingdom Metazoa; phylum Arthropoda; class Insecta; order Hemiptera; family Cicadidae; genus Magicicada; species Magicicada septendecula. The sequence goes on along the minus strand of CM068373.1, from coordinate 318,998,200 downwards.
GCAATCAGAAACGTCTCAGTATAATTAAAATGTGTTTAGTCTTGTAAATGTTATGTTTAATATCTAGCTAATTGTGTAAAAATTCGTAGAATATATTTGATATTTATGAAATCTCTGCAACCCTATTATGTCATGAAATACCACATAGTCTTGTTGACATATAAAATAAGTTAAATTAGGAAGGTTAGAGGCAGATATTTAATTTACTTGTTACATTTGTGCGTACAGAATTGCACTTTAAATAGTTTCCGATCTAAAGATCGTACCTCTTTTTGCAACAAGAAACTTCAATATTTGACAATTATTTTGAGCGCATCTGAGCTTTTAGCTTTTATCATTACTTCATCACAGTCCAAGTATTTGCTTCTTGGTCGGACTCTTACAATTTTTCTGAAATCTCCAAACCGATTTCTTCAAAAGTAGTGAGAATCAATTCATTACTCCCAGTGGCTCACGGGAGCACTTTATATACGATATAAAAGAAAATTAATTTGTTATTTATGGATCCATAAGAATTTATTTCTCATTTTTTAGAAGCAAAGCGTTTACCTATTGCCTTTAGAACATACGTTTTCCCAATACAAATATTAAACTTGTTTCCATACCCTTCTATGTACTAACTGGTAGAGACAAAATAATCAATAGCTTGTTTTTTAATGAAGAAAGTTGTGTTAGTAGTTATAATCACAAACAGAATTATCACTGTTGCACACCACTATAGAACAATTATTCCGATTAGCGCTTTCAAGCTTCTCAGCTCATCGTCAGATCGGAATCGGAATTCCGATCTGACGATGAGCTGAGAAGCTTGAAAAAATCGGAATAATTTTTCTATAGTGGTGTGCAACACTGATAATTCTGTTTGCAATAGCTTGCTGTTAATAAGATTCTATACTTAAAAGTAAATTACGGTCATATAAATGGTGACACTTAAATACATTTTTAGAGAAGGTGTATTTGCAAAGAACACTCAGACACACGGTTATTAAATAAAGGATGTCTGACATTATTCTGTCTAGTTTTTTCTGTTAATGATTCTACAAATTATAAATATATCACTTATTCTAACACCATCAGCAACACAAATCCACATGCACATCATTTTGATTTCAACAAAATCTTGTCACGCTTGTGTTGTTATCATATACTATATTCCTCACTATTCGTTTGTTTCCTAATTAACTTTGTAGTTAGTTATATGCTTGCTTAGTAACAATTTATTGTGCCCAGCGTTTCAGTTGGTAGCATTTCTCCACTCTTTTTGTTTTACTTTATTCCTTTTTATGCTTGTATCTCTTACATTTCACATCTTTCATAATCTGTTTCGTATATCGTATTCTTCGCCTTTCCCGAGAACTTTTCTCTTTCATACAGGTCCCCTGCTACTGTTTTTGGGAGTCCCTAATGTCGCAGGTCCCTCATGTTACACTGAATTTCTACCCATTCTTCTAAAAACTTTCTAATCACTAAGCTTATCAGCATTTATCGCTTGCAGCCCCATATCTCAAATGAATTCAGCTTCATCAGTCCCCAGGCATTAAGAAACATGGGCTTAAAAATCTTAATAGAGATGCTTTAAGAAATCTTTTCCTAATTTTGTAACTAGTGCTTTGAAGGTTGAGAGCCTCTTCTTTTTGTTGAAAGCACGTTTTACTTGGGCAATTCTACTTCCTCCTTTTACTTAATTTAGGCGCATTTCTTATCTAATAGACTCATTTCCTAGAAAAGTAAATGAATCCAATCGTTTGAGTGGTGCAGTGCCTACACTAATTCGTATTGTAACTTGTCCATTTCTGTCGCAGACGTAACCTTTTCTACAATTATTTATATTGTTACGACGGTCTCACTGATCGTCGTATAGTACAGTGGAAAACAAAATTACAGACACCAATTAAGTCACTAATCACCAGCTTTAATTATCACAAATAACAGTTTGTAATCTACAAGATAATCAAGAAGATTACACTTCTACAATAATTCAAGTTAATTTGTCCCCACTAATAATAATGTCAACAAATATAGTCCCGCACAATACACCACTTGAGACGCACTGAAGAAATCGCCCTACATAAACTGATTGGAGTGACCGTTGCTGGTGTATATTTATACACCGCTGAGGTGCTAGAACAATCTGTCACTTTTTGGACGACGTGTTAAACAATTGCCTGTTTACAGGTGCTCTCCAATCCACTAGAAACAGTGCAAATTGTCTGGCTTTGTACACAGTGCGCCGACCTGTGTGGTCTGGAATATCCTCGATTGTTGACGCATTACGATTGTCTTTCATCTCAAAGTAGTAGCAATATGTACGCTCACAAACATTACAACTGGACTCTGCTGAGAATAGCCGAGAAACGCGTAGAACGCCACACACCGTTCGAGAATGTTCCTAATTGAGTAACAATATAAAAATTGTAGACCTATACTTCCCCTATAAACTTATCCATCCTAATGAATTTTGCCTAAAGGCCGTCTTCGTTTTCATCCAGGATATCAACATTGTCAGCATACCTTAAGATATCTAGTCTTTCACCATGTACACACTTACTACTTCAAATATTATCAATTGTAGGTGTGTATTATTATGAGAGAGAGAGAGAGAGAGAGAGAGAGAGAGAGAGAGAGAGAGAGAGAGAGAGAGAGAGAGAGAGAGAGAGAGAGAGAGAGTGTGTGTGTGCTTGTGTGTAGTAACTTTTGTATGACACGTGTGCAGGGAAGCTTTTAAAACTACATGCTTAAGCAACACGGGCCCGACCAAACTAATGAGTTTATTGGCCCGGGTCATAGTATTTTATTGGACTAGAGGTACTTGGTTTTATCTTCGCAGCAGAAACGTATGTTATTGAACATACTTCCTAGCGCCCGCATCAAGTAATGGACACCAACAAGTAAAGCAAAGGCATATAACATAGTACTCTTAAAGTACAATCTCATACTCATAGGAAATTGTAAAACTATAGATCGTATAAGGTAACCAACGTAAATTAAATGTATACTGTAAGAGTGTGTGTGTGTGTGTGTGTGTGTGTGTCGCTACTATTGGTACTATTGATGATTTAAATCAAACAGATTGCTCAATGAATAATTAGTTTTTTATTTTAAAGCATCCACATATAGATTCTCAACCCCAGGGCATGTAACACATATAATAAATAAATTTTACAAAGAAACAGTACAATTCAATTACTTTTTATGTTTTTAAAATACTTTTAAAATTTATTAATGTTCAAATTCATTTAAAATACCCTTATGAAGGTCTGAATAACTTCATAGCCGGCGTGATCATGTAACCTGACTTTATGATTTAGACAAAACGCCTAATTCGGCTGGACTGCCTTTACTTTAGGATTCTGATCATTGATTTCTTTCTTATTTACTAAGCGGTACTGACTATACCTTTCATAAGGCTTATGCGTTCTGCTGTCTATGTATTCTGCCAACGTTTTATGGTCCCAGATATGTATTCTGTACAGATATGTTCTATTTTTTGTTTGTATACCAGACTCTTTCTTACCGGAGTTCGTGGACGACTCTTCCAGTAATATAAGTAATGAGTTACGTATGTGTCCTATTAGACACGTAACTAATTGGTTAGTTACCGGTTATTTTTATGTCGTTAGTATCGACGCTGAGATATTTTTCTAATGAAATAGAAACCGAATAGTATGTCCACTAGATACTAGATTGTTATACAGTAATACACTACAGCAGTAATTATGCCATTTTCTTTATATAAAAATATTTAAATTCTAAATACTTTGTTTGGGTACATCGATCTTTTCACATGGATAACATTTGACTATATTATTTTGTTTTGGGCAAAATCAGTTTATATATTTGTGTATTTTATGCTATATTAACTTTAAACGGTGTTAGTTAATTATTTTTGAGCTGTTCAGGTGCATTCTCTCTTAATGTGTAAAGAATAAAACAGTTTGGCCTGATATTTACGTTTACTTCATACGACTACAGGGAGCTGTCTGTGGCACACAGAGGCACTTAAATTAATAGAATTTAAAATCAGTTTTGTTTTTCCTGATGTTTCTCACGGAAATGCTGGGCAACAGTTTCTTACACAAATATTAGTTGGAGCAGTGTGTCTCAGCGTATACGTGACCCGGCTGAAGATTACATCCGTACCGTGTCCACTGACAAACTCAATTCTCTGACCCATTTGTATCCTAATTTAATTAAACTCAAAACTGCTCGTTAGGCCTATTTTTCCTTTCCGTTGACTAACGGCAAAATACAAGTTTTTAATAATTGTAATTACAGGCACACGCATTGTACTTTACTAGAAATAAAAAATTCCAAAGAATACTGCTTGATTTTACTTGACGTGATTAAATAAAGAGTTAATTCTCTCACAGAAGACCTTTTCTATACGAAAATTTTGAACGCGCGTATGCAGGTGTGTGTTGTGAGCTGTGATTATGTTTCCGTTTTATAGTTTACTGAAGACATTGCTTATCAAGCGTTAGAATGAGAAGAACGAAATTTTTGGTTCTGATCGGAAATATTTATTATATTCTCATAATTATTGATTTCAGTATGTGCGTTGTAAACTACAAAATCTCATCGATAATTATTGTTTCGATGAATTTTTAGGTTATGTTAGACACAAGAATGTCGAATTGCTTGAATACCGAACAAACTCTATACTTGACATAATCATTTAGACTTTATAAAGGAAGTAAAGTTAGATATACCTTTTATATTGTTACGACGTTAAAGAACATGCTATGTGTTTCTCGGCTATTCCAGCGATCCTGGTCATAATGTGTTCGTGCGTACATGTTGCTGCTATTTTGAGATGAAGGACAATTACGTGACACTTGTCACGCGTCCGCAACGAGACTTTTCCAGACCATACCTTTCCGATCGCTCTGTGTTCAAGGCCGCAATCAATTACGTTCTAGTGTTTACTAGTAGACACGTATTATGGAGTATGCTGGAATCTCAGCGGCGTATAAACACAAGACTTCAAAGGCGCTCAGTTCAGTTTGAGTTGCGATTTATTCCAGTGGAGTTCGTAGTATTCTGTGGAAGTGTTACGTGTTTTATAATTGTGCGAGACTCGTTGATATTATTATTTCATGCGAACAATTTTTAATTTGTTGTAAGAGATGATCTTGTTAATTACAAACTGTTTAATTGTGACAATTAAAGCTGGTGATTAGTGACTTAATTGGAGTTTTGTATTTTGTTTTCCACTGTACCATACGACGATCAGTAGACTGTCGTAACAATATTACAAATTTGAAATTAATTGAGTTATACACTAGTAATATAATAACTCATATTGTTTATTTAATTGTGTTCAGCCGTGTACAATGTAGATACTGAGGAGGCATAAGTAACTGCTAACTTATCTATAACATTCACTACAAAACATATGTAATTGTATCCCTCAACACACACACACGCACACAATCATGTACACAATTAAAACTGTCGACTCAAAAAAAGCAGGTAATTTTATAAAGTAGACCTACACCTAATTTGTTATCCTGCTGCTTGTACTGTTCGGATGTAAGACGTGCAGTATCGGAAATAGGACTCTCAGCGAACTCCCCGTTTTTCGAGTGGAAAGTCTTGCAAACATTGTTGGCACAGTACAGAATGCAATAACGGATGAATGAATAATCATTACCATTGTTGGTTTTATTTAAACAAAAAAAATTACAATGGTATGGACACAGGAAATGTTACCGAAGAAAATTTTATGGAATGGATCCCACCAGGAAGAAGGAAAAGAGGAAGACCACCGATCACTTGGATAGAAGAAATTCAGACTATATTGAGAGAACGAGAAATTGAAGAAGATCTTTGGATGGACAAGCAGCACTGGAAGATAAAAATTCAATCCCTTCTGTAATCTTTGGTTCCGGAAAATGTATAAACATTGTACGGTTGGAATAATAATAAATATTTGGTGTCTTGGTATCCTTATATTTCTTGCACGTTACTATAGTTTCAGCAAGATGGTTCTGCTCCTATACCTTATACATATTTATAAACGTATACTTGATAAAAAAAGAGATACTGCTTATTCATTGTACAATACGTTCTAGCAATAATGAAGGAGGGAAGCGAAGACCGAGGGAAAATGTGTAAACATTGTATAGCCGGAATAAATAATAATAACAATAATCAGTACCGAATCGGCACATCCGGTTGTGGGAAGAACTTTACGACAAAACAAGCATTGTGGGACCAAGTATCAGGAGACCAACTATAACGGCTGTATACTATCTTTTATAACTTCTGTATACTATCGACCTTATAACCTCGGGAGCCCGATTAATTGGCGTCGGTCAATTAAACAGGCTGCCATAATATTCACAAAATGTTATATATTTAATTAAAATACAACGTAACAAAACACTTAATTGGAACCTGTGAATTAAGGAATATTAGATTCGTGTTGCCAAATTTATTCACGCATATTTACGTCCATGACATCTCTTTATTTACATATCCGGTAATTAGCATAAAAGAAAATAAGTTACTGTCTTATTATTAAAAATCAATTAGGCTTGTGTTTGTATTGTTAAAACATACATACATATATATACTTAACCTACTTTTCGTTTACTCTATTTCGTTCAACTGATTAGTTAACTATAAAAAAAATAATAACTGCATCATGTATTCATTAATCAACTTGCTTAATTATTTATAAAACTTTGGTAATTCATACCCTCGGATCCGAGATATATCCTTTCTTTATATTAAAGTTAAACAATTTACTTTTGCTGCCGTTTGAAGAATGGCCTTATTGATATTAGCATGTTATAGTCATTAAAGCTAAATACAACATATTGTTTATCACAAAGTTACAATGGTAATTTAATTCGGCCAGTCTTTAGTATTATTATATTAATTTTATTTTGGTGTCAATTGTCTTTCATATTTTTATTAAGTAATTTCTGAACTACAGAAGTTTGACTTCTGTGTCACCTGCATGTAGCATCCTCGGCGAATCGGGGTTGTCTGTAGTAAACGGTGGCTATGCGGCCTCTGGTCTATCCTGGAGGTCTGAAGAAGGTGTAATAATGGAAGGTGTGGTTGTCTCTCTCTTTTTGCAAGGTTTATCAGATTCTGGTGCTGGCGGTGGTGGGAAACTTTCACTTGAACTCACTTACTTAGGTTTACCGCACTTTTACCTTATAGTTTAAACTGTTACATATACTGTGATCTCTATCACGTTGACGTGATATTAAGTCAACTGCAGAGATGTCATAAACAAACACTTAAAACGCATCAAAGATGTTAAACATATTGAAATTACTGATAATTATTGCTATCTGCTTTACTAAGCATTATCTTAAAGAAACTAAGAGAGCGAACGACATTTTCTTTCATTCTCTATAATATTGTAGTTACTGCCTACATGTTCAAACTGTACTGTACTCGAGGCGGAGTCTGAGTTACAACTCTTTTGGGGCGCACAGCTGGCTTAGCGATGTGCTTGTCCGCGCGTGTTGTTATTTACCGTCGCGAGAAATAGTTCTTAATTTATTAATTATTATTTTTACTTATTTTAAATTGCTGGTTTAATACGTCTCTCTATAATTTATTACTCGCTGATGAAACAGGAGGTGGTTTACATATTTATTTGTTTAACATTATTTAGTTTTCTATTTATTTCATTCGCTATATTTATTTTTCTGTTATGGAATTCATCTACAAGTATGCATGTTTCTACTGGTTGGGGTACATAGGGAGAGAAATTATGTAGTTCCATTTAGGATTATATTATTTTTACATCTTTTTTTTATTTTGTGCTATTTAACCCTATTAAATCGTCACACAATGGGCTGAATATACAGCGACGATGGACTCTGACCCGATGGCTCTTTGTCGTTCTCGGAAAAAGAAGAATCGAGGTAGACCGACAAAGATACTGAGAGATAGACTTCATCTCGATCGGAATACACGATTGAAGACGATGGACATGAGTCAGAATCCGATGGAGGAGAATTTGTGTAATGACGTGCGGTTCTCTGAGCCTGATTGCGTAAAACATAAAAGTAACATGCAATTTATAAAATAATTCGTTTCAAAGAGGTTGTTTACGGAAGAGATTTACATGAGTTAATGTTTGTGCACTTAATGTGTAATTGGAAAACAATCAGAATTAAAACAGTGTTGATTAATATAAATTCTTTTGAAATAGCCTGCCATTTATCGACAAGCCATATCTATTCTTGTTTCCACAGACAATAGGCTAAAACTAATTCATGTAGGCTTAATACCTCATTTTTAACAGAGTTTTATTTAATTAATAAACACGTTAATTATAGTACTGTATTAACATAAATATTTATTTTCCACTACCTGTTTATCCATAAAACTGATGAATATATATTTCATATAACCGTATATAGAAGCTTACCCGCTGCAGCCATTTATCCGAATACTCGATACGATTTTAATATAAATTGACGAACACCTTTCTGGCCTCTCTCATGTTTATTTTCATATGTTTGCACGCTGTTTAAATGGAAAGTGCCGAAATCCACAGCAACACAACGTGTGCAAGCCGAAAAGGTATCCAGCGTGGACAGAAATTTGCTTACTGTTGATCGCTGGCCATTGTAAATGTACGTGTTTACAGAGGAACTGTTCATAGAGAGACTTTTTGTCTTTAGGGAATGAACTCTCTGCAAGATGCTCAGGGTTCATGAGCAACTCTGGAGCTCTACTTCTTTTCCGCGTGTTTGTTCTGTGAAACGTACCCTGTAGATTCGCAGCTTTCCTCTGAGCAACGCTTCATAGGGAATGATGAAAATTGTTGTACACGGTGGACTCTCATAAACACTAAAACCTGCTCTGATGTTTTGATTACGGCGATAACTTTGGGAACTTGAGCACTACTTAATGGAGATCAAACATTAACTTTTACAAACTTTTAATTTTGTGCACATTTTAAAAAATAATAATTTAAAGCAATGAATGTTTTAATAAATTAATATAATCTGTGTACTTATTACCATTATCATATAAGAATTACAAACTAATATGTGCATGTATGTATGAGAATATGGAAAATTGTTTGCCCTCCCTGAAAATATTTTGACCTCCCTGATGGCTAATTATTTACCAGCCTGTGTGGAATGTAGCGTAATGCCCTGGGTGTTAAACAAACAGAAGACACAAACGTATTAAGGAACAAATGTTTTCCTGAAAAATTTATTATTATATGGATGAACAGAATCGTCGCTCAGGAAATCAGAAGAGGAATGAAAAGAAAGAAAGACTGGATTTTAAAAAAGAAAAATGACTAGTATGGTATTGACAGGAAATACTTTGATAATATTATAGACATCATTCACTCTCGGCAGATAACCCGCAGCGAGAGTCCAAATCCATTACAAGAATCAGATCACAGCTCACTTTGGCCACTCTTCGTTCGACCTGCAAATATTTTATCCAAAAGTACAGCCATTCCTCACGAAGGTTGGGGATAGTTTTCACCCACCTGGCATGGGAGTACCATTTTAGCTGATACGTCATTTCTTCAGAACTCAAGCATCCACTTATTTGATGTTTTGTCACCATAGCTCTACTTCTTGTCAAATATACATTACAGACACAAACGTAAAATTCTGCACCTGTCATGTCTTGGTTGTAAATTAAAGATCGTATGTGTTCGTGACTCCATGCTGAGAACACCTATTTACAAATACTATCGGTATCCTATCGGTATTATCAGTGGAGGATCATAATAATCCACTGTAAAAAGATAAATGGAATATCTATAAATAAAAATGAGAGTTGAATGAAAATTACCTTTCTGATGTCGAATAAACTACTTCATTTTGAAGGATAAGATACCTTAGTAATTACATATAATGAAAATATTACTCCATAAAAGTGTAAATATCAAAAAATTCGTTGTTCTGTTAATGGAGAGGAGTAGTTTACCTGCATTGATTTTGTGTTTTAACTTTTGTGCATTGTTAAGTGTAATGTACTTAATTTCGAAAATAAGTGCCCCGAAAATGAATTCATATTAATCCACTGTGAAATGGTAAATGAGATATCAATAAATGGAGAGAGTAGTTGAAGAGGGAAAGGCTGATTTTTTGAAAATTGATTTGCAGATATCAAGTAGAGTAAGAGTATTTGATTTTGAAGGCTAAGATACTTTAGCAATTACATAGCAAAACTCTATGAAAGTGCAAATATCATTAATGGTGGCGATCGGTTGAGGAGGAGGGATGATAGTTCATATTTCATAGTATTCATAGTATATTCATAGTTCAGTTTCTTCATAAGAATAAAACGCAAAAATAACATTATATTAAACTACTACCCCATAATAACAACAATATCTATAAATAGCAAAACATGGGGGGGGGGATATTTCTTTAGAAACTGTCGAACCGAATTCAAGTAAATGATTTTAAATATAAATCTGAGAATGAAGTCGTGTATGGTTCTCCGTACTCATATTTATTTAATTTAGTAAAACTCGGTAAATCAATATCAAATGTAAAAAATTACCCCCTCCCCTTTCAACTACCCTTTTCATTTATCGATATTCCATGTACCTTTCTACAGTGGATTATTATGACCTTCCTTTCAGGATACTTTTTTCATCAAAAATTAAGTACTTCAATAGGTCTTGAGTCCTCTATGTCACGGGCACATATGCAAAAATTATTTTATTCTGTTTGAATTTGCGGCAGTTATCGTTCGCCATAGATAAAATTTTACACACAGACACACAGAGTCACTTTTCGGAAAATGACTTTTCCTCACGTTTTGAGGGTAGTAGAATCAGAATCCGCCCATTATCTTGAACACAATTTTTTCGCGATCACCATACTTCCATTATCTTACGGAACACGAAAGTAAAAATTAATAAAATCAACCCGTATGTAGAGTGCTTACAAAGACATGAAAAATAAAGCTATTAGAAACGCAGATCCACTTATATCATACGTTTTCTCTCACAGTATTGCTGTGCGCTAGTGAAACTTGGACATGTGCAGAGGCACAGGAACAAATACGCCGAATATCTTAGTTGAAATACCTCAGAAGAAATAAGACACGTTCGAAAGACGGTAGCACAAGGAGCCCAGTCATAAAGAATGAATTGAATGTGGAGTCACTAAAAGAGAAAGTCCACTGATATAAGGCGAGTTTGGAAGAACCAGAATGGATGTGAACCGCATACCTAAAGTGCTGAATCATTATAAGCCTGATGACCCTTGTAGTGTGGGATGTCCATTGGTGAAGCTAAACAAGTCCAGCAAACTTAACCGGATGAGACTCATACAGACCATCTCAATATAATATTCTCATTAGTACTTATGCGCGTAAATTTAATTAATCAATTGGAAAATTAAAAATATTGTTACGACCGTCTCACGAACGCCGAATCGAACAGTGGAAACAAAATACAGACATCTATGAAGTCACTAATAACCAACTTTAATTAGTCATAAATAACAATCTGATTATGTACTCTCATACAATAAATCAAGATAATTTTGTTCTAATGCAATAAAAATGTCTCTTTATTCCAATAATGCACCAATTAACATAATATTCACTTTCCAGTAATCTGCAACAATCACTTGATCCGCACTCTACAATATCGCCAGGTGTAACTAACTGTCTAAGCCGAACGCTGTTGCCTATATAGATCCCCCAGAAGTTCCAGAATAATTTTCCATATTCCTGGCGGCATGCCGACATAATTCGCGTACAGTAGCTGCAAGAGCTCGAACAGTAAAGAGTGCACGATCTTGACTCAGACGCCGCACGTGCAGAATGATGCTCTCAGATTTTCGAGAGCGTTATGTAATTATCGTAGCAATATCTTTATTCCTTTGTATTACGTAGAAACAATTAAAAGATCGTAAAGAAATTAGTTTAACTCCATTGGTGTAACTGAATGGTACTCATATTAAACACAGACAGAAAACCTATGCTTCGTGCAAAATTATTAATAATGCTAAGCAATGCCGATGTTATTATTAAATAACAAATAATCTTTTTGTGTAAATAAAATTTGTGCAAGAAATTTTATTATCATCAAAACATTTGGTGTGATTTGCCAATAGGCTAATAATTGATACCCTGTACTTTTTAGATACCCACGGCTGTACTCCTCTCTCTCGAGTAAACAAAATTGGAAAGGGATAACAAATAAACTATGATTGCAACGCAAGTGGCTTTTGTGTAAAATGGGAAGAACGTGGTGGAAAAGGCTTTTCTATATAACCTATGTACTATGGCTGTACTCGAGGTATACGTGAGCAGGCTGCTAAATACGCTTATAGGAAACTGTCGATTCCTTTCATCTCATTCACACTCCAACACCGAGTACTTTAATTAACCCTTTTCCCTTTTTTGTTTGGTTCAGTGTATAGAGTAGGCTGGTTTTACAGCCGTAGTAGCGCTTGCTGTGAACAAATTCTGGTAAAATTGAATTGTCCCATTTTACATAATAGACCATTTCCTTATATTCTTATCCTGTACGCACAACAAAAGAGTAGAAATCTTCAAACACGAATATCGTTTTTGTAAAACATTTCAACGTCTGGGTATAGGCAATGGATATAATTAGAATAATTTCCGGAGGTTTCAAGAACGATTACACTGTTACATTTATTCACAGTATTCGTATAACTTATAAATCTTAACCAAACTTGAAATTTATGAAACGCGAATACCTATTTTACAAAGTATATGTGCATTTTATACGTTTGGTGTTTACAACGTTTAAATGTTTTCCCAAGAACTTGTACACATAAATATTTTACAAGATGATACGTATTATCACATAAGTTTAATCCATTAATGAGATAAATATTTACCGCTGAAGAGACAGAGATCTTTGTAAATATAATAATCTACACGAATCTAGAAATTTATGAAATGTAATGTAATGTGTACGTTAATTTATACATTCTCAAACTGTAATATCGACTGTTTTAAATATTCAAATAAAATATTTTCTCTTACAATTTGGGATTGTGTTAAGAACAAAAACATTTTTGATTGTAATTTGTGGCCCATTATTTGTTCTTGCACCAGTCTATAAATTCTTCAAAACGGGCTATTTTGTCTCTCATAGCATCACACCAACAATCACGTATATCCTGAATACTTTGGTCCATAAATTGTTTGACTTCGAACGATATTCCTTTATTCCTCTTAAATACTTCCTTAGACGATTTAAGAACTCCATCGGGTTTACCTACCGTCCACCTCCGCATATAGCCTTTTATATGAGGTACTTCATAGGTATTATTGTCTAGGTCTTTAATTATGTTACACTAACTATTGTTCTCTATTTCACTGACTTTGAGGTTAACTGCCAAATTTTATTTTGTAAGTCAGTTTTGTAGCATATAACGCGAGTCTTTGGCCAACAAGTTGTTGTTATTTTCTCTTTTACATTAACCTAATTGTTTATTAACATATCTATAATACAGTAACAAGAAGCCTACCGGACAGCCCAGAACATTCTCCACCCCCCCGTCCAGTATGGCAGGTTTTGCCTCAGTCAAGGCCGAGCATAAGTAGGTCTCAGTGTGTTCAAGAACACTTGAGATACGCATTAAGCCGGCGTGCAGAAAGGAGGAAAAGCTACAGTATACTGAACCTGTGCGCGACCTATAAAAGCAAGAGCGTCTGTAGTTGCCAAGTCAGTTACGTAAGCGATTTTCCTTAGCACTGATCGAGTGTTTGTCGAAGTATTGTGTAAAATGTTATTGCGTGTATACAAATCTAACTGGAATTATTATACGAGTTGATTACGAATTATTAACTGCGATAATTAAAGCTGGTTTTTAGTGACTTCATTGGCGTCTTGTATTTTGTTTTCCACTTATTTAGACCGTCGTAACAATATCATTTTTCTTTCTACAATCTTATGTTTTAAGCATTGCTGATTACTTGCTAAATGATCCAGTCTGTCGGGCAAGTCATGTTTCAGATCTTCTACATCTGCCTTTATCTCATTAAATTTCTTGTTGTATTGTACACAGTAATTCTGCAACCATTGTTCAATATCCTCTCTTTGTTTATCAGTTTCTTATCTATTTTGCTAATGCAACGAATTAGCTCATATTTCAGTAAATTGTTTCTCTAATTTGCTATTAATCGTATTGCTAAACTGGCCCATTTTTTTTGTATTCTCATGTTTTTCTCTGGTGTGTCTTACTTCCTCCATTTTTCCTCTTTTTGACTATCAATTTTATGGTTAATTGGGTAAATTCCACATTATTATGTTGTATTTCCTCTTTTATGTGTTTCATAATTTCTGTTAGCAGTAAATACTCAGTGGCACCTTCTCTACCTGGTCGTTTTTCTTTGTCCTCTGATTCTTTTAAAAAACGTCAAACAAGAAGTTATACAGGTTTAAACGTATTTAACCGTCCGAAATTTAGTATAAAAGTTATAACAGAAGGAAAAAAAGCTTTTACTCCCGCTGGGGATTAAGAATAAAATTTAACAGAATGTATTTTTGACCAGGCCAACCTACAAGTTAGTATTTCATTTAAAAACCCAAAATAAATTTTCTCCTGCTTTATTTCCTTTCAGCATTCTAGGTTTCAGCCATCTGTTTGGTTGTCTCGTTCTCGTTTTATTCAAGGAAAGTAGAAGTAAGTTTCTTGGCAATATTTTTGTAAGTTTTATTACTTTAAAGATTAAACAAAATCTAATCTACTTATGACTTGGAACTACTGATGAATTTGAGTGACTGTTGCAATAGGACTTAATTTTTTTTTCAGTTTATTAAACCTATTTTTCTATTGATTTATGATCCGTGTAGATTACTTTAAGGCTTTATAAATCTGAAAATATTAGAGTTCACAAAGGTTTAATAATTTTTTAGGGTTTTAAATGTGTCTGATATCACAACCTATTGGCAGAGAGCAGGAATTGTGTTAAATTCTTACATTAGGAATAACTTTGGCTACTGCCAGTTACGCACAGGATAAAGCAATCTCTTTAGTGTTTTTGTTGTTACCTTGATAAACAACTGCAACTGTTTTCTTTTTAAATAATCGTTACATATCAGTTGCCTCAGTAAATTCCTGAAATGTGAATTCAAGTGTTAGTGGTTCCTTACAGAATTACCTTGTGCAAATTTAAAATTGTAATTGAAACCAACGCACATTTGCGAACGAGATGTATAGCATTTGCAAATAAATAGACAAACACATACATAAAACACACATCAATATAATTTAAGTGTATATTCTTTTACGAATTTGTTTTATAAGTTTCCTAGACAGATGCGTGGATTTGTAGAGAATAAATGCATTTCGAATGCAGAGTTGGAAAGCGCATTACCTTCTTAAGTAACATTTATGATCATAGTGCATAACAAGTATTTTACATGCAAATGAAAGAATCGTTTTATCCAAATTACTTTTATTATAATATAATGGGTTCCTTACATTAAACCAAGGTGAAATTTAAAACTGAATAAATGTTTTATTTTATTTTACAAGAAATTACAATTTTATAAAATTACAAGATTTGTGTACCTCACTTCATATGAAAATCGGACTTCACTCCTTCGAATGATTTTACTATAATAGATAGAGCTATCAAACTTATTAGCAATAGTAAATCGTTTTTTCAGAAGTTATTTCTACTATACAATGATTTATAAAGGTGTACGCCAACACTTGAAGATGTCCTGAAATTTTTATCTTAAAAGTTAATATAAATATAAGTACAAATATTAAAACGTAATGGATTTTGTAAGTTCTAAAATAAAAACACAAACACTTTACTGCAAAAACTTTTCGTTATTTTTCACACACACACACACACACACACACACGCGCGCACGATCGCGTGTGTGTATTGCAACAGTACACAGGATATGAAGTTTATTTAAGTGAAATACTAACGCTATATAACATTTTCTGATGGTAGAGACATGTTTTAAATTGATTTTGTTCTTTCTTTGTAAAGTAGTCATAAGTTTTGAACCAAGCTATGTTTAAAAAAGTGTGTTATTTTAAAATGTTCACAATTTTATTCTCTTTTATATCATGTGAAATATTTGTGTGTAAGTACGCGGGGTGCGCGTATGATTTACATTTTATTTTATAACTTCCAGGAAAATTAACATTTCGTTCTGAAACTTGCACAGAGTATTCTCATGGTTAAAAGCTACATTGTCCAAGTACTCAATTCTCCACACCTATAATTTTTATATTGGTTTTTTAATGAAATCAGTCGTCTTTTATTCTCGTTATCTCCTAGAATGTAATAAAATTTGTAGATTAAATCTAGACACGCCTTTGCAGAATCGGATAGAGTTTAAGCCGATTTCAGTCTGTCTGTGTTCTCATCTGTGACGTTGCTAAAGTTTCAACCAATCAGAGGGTCTAAAATTTATTTGAGATGGTCCTCTGTCGAGAGCACTTTGCTCAGTTTCTTCTAAGGACTCGTTATAGAAAGACGTACTCGCTGCCACGAGTTTTTCGTGACAAGACAGATCGTTTTTCTTTAAACTTAGAAATTGGTTCACGGTTCGAGGTCTTCAAAACCATTACCACTTATAGAACTCAATTAATAAATAGATAATTCTAGTGCTTTTTGCGTACAGTAGAAGATTTTCCGGAGTAGGGGCAAAATATTTGCCGAGATATTTTGATAGTTACGCGAGAACACTTCAAGAAACCGGAGTTTGTGTAAGATCAATACACGATCTATTTTACCCAGTTTTAAATCCCTGAGATTAAGTGAAGTTAAAGTATAAACAATAACAGATCATATCGCAGTGTGCGTGGGTGCAAAGACGTGAATTGTCAGCGTAGCAGTCATTGGTCGACGTGCAGAGTTGCAGCGCTCCAGTGGAACTGCGTGCGCGGAGCGTCGAGTGACTACGCAAACAGTGGAATTCAACGGAACAAGTAACATAGTTGTAAAACAAGCCCATACATTCAATTTGGAAAGACACATTTTTAAATAAACAATTTTATATTATAAATTATTAAGACAATAGTAAATTTAATTTTAATGTTTTAATTTAATAAATTTTCCTACCTCCAGATATAGACTCTGTTGTAGTAAATTCTATATTAACTATCTATGCAGTTTTAACTTGTATCTTTGCAATATACATATTTAGTTTCCTCAGTACACTTCGAACTTTATTATAATAATATAAGTTATTATTAACAGAAATCGGGATGTCGTAGTAATTGTAATTTGTAGAAATTTTAAGATGGAGTATGAATTTGTCATTTATACAAAAAAATCATTTATTGTAAATAGTATACACCTTGTGCTAGTTTCGTGTCATATTCAGTTAAGTACTCAAAAAAGAGACAAAATTGAAGTGGACAATGGTAAAATCCGATAAATATTTAGTAGACAAAATTTGGCACTAGACTGAAGATAGGTTCACATGTGAAATCAATTTTGTTGCTTTCTAGTAGGTTAGTACTTTCGACAAGAACTGTAGAAAAATTTGTCTCATCGTAAGATCGGATCAAAACACAACTACAAATAATTACTAAGTATATATACTTATAATAATATAACGGGCGGGGAAACTAGAAGTTGATGCTTATCATGTCTATGTGATGGTGGTGATATGACACAATGGAAATTGTTTGTAGGGAAAATTGGACTAATTTCTAAGTGGTGTGTTCTATGGAAGAATGTTACAATACCGAGTAAAGTAAGATCTGTTAATATTTGTTTGTGATCTCTATGTAGTGTGTGGTGTGCGTGTGTGTTTGTGTGTTTTGTGTGTGTTATGTTCCAACGTAAAGACAAAATGAGTAAGCAAGAAAGTGAAAGGTTAAAAGGGGATGAGGATGGAAAGAAATAGAGAGAGAGGGGGTAAAAGCAGTGAGCTAGGATAGAACAGAGATTGTAACAGAAAGAGAAAATGAGGTAAGGAGTGAGAGGTTGAGAATTTGAACAAGAGGCTGACAGACTAAAACAAGAGGGCGACTAACCATAACCTTTATGAACACTGATGAAAATTTATTCATATGTGCAACACGTAACCCGCGCTGAATACATTCTACTGTTGGGTATACAAAACATTCGTTCTAACGGCACTGCATTAATCAAGACTTGAAGTCCTGGTAAATGTACATTCAAATGTACTAAAAACTTTAAAAGTAAATATCTATATACCTTTGCATAATTACTTTATCATTATTTTAATATAAACCAATTTTAATATTGTATTATTTACTTTTAAATATGGCCTATCTTTATCTGCCACACATTTGAAAATTTTAATTGTTTTTTAATTGCACCTGTCTCAATTTTATTCTTTTACCTTTTGTTAATAATTGACTTAAACCTTTATTTGTGTTAAAACACAAATGCCTTATAAATTTGCAAATTTGACCTTAATGTGTTTTTGACTTTGACAAATTCTAACGTTGGGAATTTGCCGAATCAGTTTTAAATACGGGATATACTGAACGATTAGGAATAAATATGATTCAGTGTTACAGCATGAAGTAAATGTTACGTAAAAAAAAATGATCAAAGAGTTACTGTCGCGTCATATGTCTCTAATTAACGTGCATTTTTTTATCAGAGTTTTCTTAAACTCTGACATACGTATTTGTTGACTTACACTTTCGTTGATACTTGTTTGTTACTAGCAAGTACTTACAATTTTGAGTTGGTGAATTTTAGTATTTATATCAATGATAGACTAAATATATATGCCCCATCTCAAATAAAAAAATATATATTTCTATAAACTCTTATTCTTTTGTACATAAATTTAGTTCAACAACTTTACATCACGGGATGGGTGAGATGCCGTCAGTGAGTCTACCTACATACCTTTGTTCTA
Source organism: Magicicada septendecula (assembly GCA_034769895.1). Classification (NCBI taxonomy): domain Eukaryota; kingdom Metazoa; phylum Arthropoda; class Insecta; order Hemiptera; family Cicadidae; genus Magicicada; species Magicicada septendecula. The sequence continues at coordinate 318,979,374 of CM068373.1, read as the reverse complement.
TAGGTTTATATTTCCAGACTTTTTTAGACAATCTTGATCCGACATTCCTTCTAAGTGTTTTTTAATACCGTTGTTCATCATCTTTTGGTCATTCATTCAAGTTAAAAACTTGTAATCTACTTTCAAACCCTCATTCATTATACGATTAAGTTTAGAATACCTTTTAGCTGCTCTTAATAACGCTGTTTCAGAGGCTTGTATTTTCCTTACTTGTTTCTGGGTTGTAGTCCATTATTCATCCACATAACACCCATAGGATAGTACAGGGAGCGCCATAACTTTGTAAAACTTTCAGTTTGTATCTCGACTTACAGGTTGATTTTCCCACAGATCGTCGGGCACTTACCTACATTAACATCAACATCATAATTCTTATCATAGCCAATATAATTTTCCAAATACTTAAAATGGCTCACCTGTTCAACTATTTGATCGTTATTTATTATTTTTGTCTTTATTGGTTCCTTACCTCAAAGTGCCATTACCTTCATTTCTCGTGAAGTTTTTCATATTGTACCATTTGCAAATCTATACACTAATTTCTGTATATCGTATTGTGTATTTTTAATTGCAAGCAAGTCGTCAGCAAACAATAGCACATTCAAATATCTGCCTCGTGACAGCTTAACACCAGGGCTCACTGGTATATTTCCATTTCCTTATTGTAGCGTCAACATAAATATTAAAAAGAGTAGGTTTTATACTGCACCTTTGTCTAGCACCTTAATTAACAGATATTTGTTGAGATATCCTACAATTATTTTTAACACCAATTCTTGTTTCGTTACATAGGCTCTGTATAGTTCTTATATGTTGTTGTGGGTATTCCCGTTCTTCTAATAGTTGCCACAGCAAATTTCTGTCTACTCTATCAAAGGTTTCTCAAAGTCAACAAAAGCTACATGTGTTTATTCATTAAACTCACGATGCTTCTTAATGATTTGTGTAATAAAAACGTTGTCCATACAAGATCTGCTCTGCCTGAAGCTGTTTTATTCTTCCAAAATAAGATGCTCGAAAGTAGTCTGCAGACGGTGGTTTGTGATCCTTGCATATATTTTGTAGCAAGTAGGCCTATCATATCAATGGTTATATAATATATTCCTATTATAATATTCTACTAAAATATATTCAAAAATATATTCCTCTATAGTTATTACCAAATAACCATTCCGTTTTCCTGGCTTAAAAATAGACACCACTTAAGCAGTTAGCTAATCTTGTGGGACCTGTTGTCTTTTCCAACATATTTCTCGTTTTATAGAAAAGCAATAATCAAAGTTTATGCAAGCTAACCTCATAATTAAACAATTCTGCATTGGATCCATCTTGTCACGTTGATTTTCGATTTTTAGTTCTTCCAAGGGCTTCTTCAAACTCGTCCATTTTTATTAACATAAATAGTTGTTGGTTTCTATATTACTATAGCCTACATTCACATGATCATTATACCACAGCGTTTATAATGATCTATTCATTTGTGATCGGGAATGATGTTTAAATGTGCTGTACTATTTTCATTTTTATTCATGACTTTCAGCATTTTATTGGGTGTATATAAATCTTCCGTTTAATCGTGTTTACTGCTCCCTATAAAATATTTCAAGAAAGTTCATAACTGTACGGAGTATCCTGACTATGTAGCTATACTCATTAATAAGATTAATATCTTCCTGGTAGTTTAAGTCACAGATAAAAAATATTTACGCATAATAATTATGATCAATTATTGATCATTGCATAAATGTAGATTACACTGTTTTGTAGCTAGATGTATGCAACTTCAGCGTCCTGAGGTTTTCTTTACTATTCTGTGTTGTGTGTTGTGTATTCTCTGTTTTGAAATTCTAGCCTCTCCTCTAGCCCCTATGAATGTCCAATGTTCTTACAGTCCAACAAAGTTTTGAACGGAGTTTTGAGAGACCATTCTGGTTTTTCGCCTAGCTGTCATTTTAGTTTCGTAACTTCTCGACTCTTTCTGTTTTGTCATTTATTATATTACAACATATTCCATATTGAAATTTGTATATTTTATAAATATGAATAATTTATACATTTTGTATATTTATTAAAATAAATTGAATTGTTACACTTTTGTTACCTATGTTGATGTCAAAGTCTTCTTCTTGTTGTCCTTCTTCTTCTGGTTCTTCTTTTCTTCTTTAAGCCACAGCGTAAGAAAGAACCGCCTCTTCTGCCTTCAAAATTCCTTTAGCCATCTCTTCATGACACAGATTTTACATTATATAAGTTTAATTCTGCCGTATTTATTTGACAGGGCTTTTATTTATTTGACAGGTGAAAATCTTTCTAAACTTTTTTCCTCCGCCATTTTTTATTCTTTAATTTGTCATTCACGTTAAAAATTGGTAATTATTACACTACAACCTTATTATATGTGTGATCGAGTTTAGGGTATCTTGTAAGAGTTAAATTTTTTAAGAATACTGTTTGCAAGGTCTGTAATTGCTTTCTTGTTACATAATTCACTCCTATAGGAGGCTACAGGGACCGCCATCTATTTGTAAAACTTTAATTTCCATCAACGGGCTATGTTTCTGTAAAGATGATTAAGTCCTTCACAGATCGTCTGGGGTTTAGTTTCCTTTGTCTAGACTGTTGCTCGTTCCCTTTTAACGTAACGTAACGTTACACAATAATCCTCATTACGCATATGTCATTTTAACGTATTTGGCCAATTAGTCTAATTTCTTATTTTAGTTCTTATACATTCTTTGCCCCAAAATGCTGTTAATTTTTTTTTTAGCGGAAATTTCCATGAATCTGTTAAAAATGAAAACCACCTTCTTGTAAATAAATTTGTTACTCTGAATAATAAGCAAGTAGGGAGTCAACAGAAGTAAATTAAAAGTCCGTTTTATGGTATTCTTACGGCGGTCTCAGAATCGTCGTATTTTATGGTGAAAACAAAATACAGACACCAATAAAGTCTCTAATTACCAGCATTAAATAGTCACAAATAACAATTTGAAATTAACAAGGTACTTTCATACAGTAATTCAAGTTAAATTTGACCACACGCAATAATAATCTCAACTGTTAGAGTTCCGTACTAATTATTAACCAACATTCACTATCCACTAATCCGCAATAATCACTATATCCGTACTCTACAGTAACGCCAAGTGTAACTACTGGCTGTTGCTTATATATAGACCTCAGAATTTCGAGAATAATTTTTCATACTTTTGGCGGCGTTCCGGCATAATTTGCGTAGTAACAACTCCTGAAACAATTTGGAGTGCTACGTTAGTGGACTGCCTTTTGGAGTGCTACGTGTTCACAAAGCGCCACACCCTGGGCTAGTCGAGAAGCCGGTAGAACGACGCTCTCGTCTTTTGAGAGAGTTACGTAATTGTCGTAGCAATATTTAAAAATCCTCATTTAGTTATTAGTAGACGATGACTATACGTTAAAAACGACATCATCGAACTGTCCAAAAATGACGTCATAATTAACCAGCTTTAATACATTTCCAGATAGCATTATACTTTCATTAAGTATCGTATATTTATAATAAAAGATTGTATGCTATTAACTAAAACGGTTATTAGTTAATCGCTTATTAAAAATGCTATAGTGTTATTGCTAAATAAATTATTATAAATTTTATGGTAGGAAAGTACAATGCACAAAAATGAAACTAATTTTTAGTACGAGACTAATGAAACCCGTTATCATTAGTAGAACGTAACAGTGCTACAAAAGTAAGAAGTGTGAATAAAATTTGACTCATAAAAATACATTTAAAGAGAACCGAAGCTTTTTAAGCTTTGTTTGAAAACAACTGAAGAAAAATAATAATGAAATATTCTTTAATAATTAAAAATGGTATAAAGGCAACATAACATCGAATCAAACACTGTTACTCGATGTACAAATACGATTGGTGAACGTATGTACAATGAACGATGTACAAATCACTCGTATAGTGAAGTGATTGGTGAACGACTTTGCCGCAATAAAACGAAAACTGTAATAACTTATGTAAAGAAATGACAGACTGTTACTTCATTTCAGGTACAAGAAAGAAAACTGTAAAACACCTTATCATTGCAGTATTAATGGGTATCACATTTTCAATATCGACCTCGTTTGAAAAAAAAATTAGTTACAGTAAAATGTGAAATAATTCTAATTTTTGTCTAAACACTTTTCAATTTCGGAGCCATGGTCAATGTAATTTTATAAGCATATTGCAATTAAAAATGTACGTTTTTGGTACGAAACATAAGAATTTATATTGATTACATATGTGTTGCATATTCATATATTTGTACTGATATGTATTGTTTTGTTTACTCTTTGTTGAATATTTTAAAGTTATTATTGAAAAACATTGCAATTAATAATTTATATAAATAAAACGTTGTTATTGGAATTTGTTGTTTATTTTATCCATCATTCAATAATAAATAAAAGAAAAAGACGCATTAAAACGTAAAATGAAATTGTATTTAATTACTCTTGTTTATTTTGATACACTAAATTAATGAATAATATAAAATTGTGTTTAGATGTAGTCTGTTATTCTTTGGAACTTTGTCTCTTCGCTATTTATGCTGAACCGTTGTCTGACCCAAAGTATTCATTATAATAGAATTATAATTAATTTTGTATAAAAATATATACGTTTAACTTTATTCTCAAGTTTGTTCTGCAGACTGAAATTTGCATAACCGGCGATTGAATCACGATTAATCTATTTCCATTTGGACTGAAAATATTTAAATTATTGCAATATTCGATCGTTTGGTCAACTCTTAGTACGGATATATTAAAAGTTTTGTTGTTTAGGTTTTTACTTGTTAGAATCGTTTATAAAAATTTGTCTTTCTTCTATACGTCATCTGGTTTTGTTATATTTGAATTTCTGCCTCAATAAATGAGCAGAAACTGTAGGCCTATGGTACGGTTTTTTGTGTGGTACATAATTTTTTGTATTTTTTACTTAGGCCTATTTTACGTTCTGAATGTGTATGGAAACGTTAGACGTATACAGAAAGGTTTGCATATATGAACGTTCTGGTTCATTTTTTTAAATGTCTGTGCCAAAAACATAAAGTTGATTTACAAAATTATTTGTTGCAACTCGTGGGCTGCTGTCTGTTTGACCTTGTATATTCAGTTGCTTCAGACTATTTTATCGTACCAGTATCCCTTTACACGTATATACGGTCAATTATGTGGTTTATATTACATATATCAAAGACATTTTGGTATAATACAACGAATGTTTGCAACTGATGACGCCTTTCAGTTTCCAAACCCACTTTTACATCACTCCTGGACCACCGGTATGCAGTTGTATATTTCATCACTTATTTTTCAAGGTTTCAAAATTAGAATTCGTTGTCAGTGATAGCCGTTCCTAATGTTATAGAAGCGAATAGTTTTCGACAAAAGTTTCAGAATCCGTTCTGTAAAGAATTATTTCATTACGTAACGTATAGAGAGTTTAGCGCTCATTCTGCTTTCAACTATGTAAAACTAAAATAGTACATTTCCCAGCAAACGTTTTGTATTTCTAGCTTGATCAAAATGTAAAATGTTATGCATGTTAAAAACGTCCGCGCCTTAATTTAAAATATATTTCGTATTGGGTGAAATATTTTATATTTTTTATAAAACAAGAGATAATGAAGTAATTTTTACTTGTGTGTCAACATTTTATCATTATGTAATAGAATTACAAAATCCATTACAAAATTTATAAAAATCTCATGTCCACGCACCGTGCCCGCGTGTTGTTATAGAAGACAGAAAGACAGAATGCCAAACCATTATTGCCTTCACTGTTGTTATTTGTCAAGGAAATGCTGGGTAGACATTTGGTGTACAAATATTACTTGGAATGGTCTGTCTCAGGGTGAACGTGACCCGGCTGTAAAATACGTTCCTTGTTCCCTGACGAACTCAATTCTCTGCCCCATTTATATCCTAATTTAATTACTCGAACTGTTCATTAGGTCTACAATTTTTTATATTTACTTAATTTTAAAAAATTTACATTTCCATACTACTTACGTTTTAGAATATTTCTCAGTCTTACATACTTCATAGTGTTAACAAGTAGATATGACGTCCACTTTAAAAGAATATTTGTCTGAGAATTTCTATATGTCTGTTCTTCCTATGAGAAGGAGAAGTAAAAATACATGAAGAGTAAAGAAGCAACCTAACTGTGTGTGTGTGTGTGTGTGTGTGTGTGTGTGTGTGTGTGTGTGTGTGTGTGTGTGTGTGTGTGTGTGTGTGTGTGTGTGTGTGTGTGTGTGTGTCCTTAAAAACGTACATCAACGTAATGTAATATGATTTAAAACTCACACAGAAAATAATTATATAAAAATCTATTTACATAAGTACATTTGGATTTTTGTGAAATTAAAAATTAAAGTGCATCACTTTTTTAAGAGTAAATACGTTTGCTCATTAAATTTTCACAATCCTTTTTCAGTTTGTCTGTATTCAAGACAAAGCGACTGTTCGATAGTTACTCCCTTAACAAAACGTTGAAAGAAACGTTTTTTTTAATTTTAAAATATCGAAGAAACCATAAATACCAATGTAATATTCCATTGATCTCAAGTGGTTACCATTTTAGGAATAGTACCTCATAACAAAAGACGCCCTCAATATAGGTAAAGAAACTCTTGTGTGTAGCAGAATAAACTTGCATCCTAAACAGACTCTGGTGAGAAGTCTTAAATGAAATGTTTTATTTAATCGGAGACTTTGAAAATATAGATATGTATAATTCTGAGATAGAATTAAAGTGCTGTATACTCAAATCTGCAGGCGGATGGGTGAAATAAACAATCAATAAATAGTTAAAGAAATCAAGCAGAGAAAAAAACAGTTCTGAGGATCATAGAGATTAGAAGAAAAATTAAACTGGATATGTCTTGAAGGCAAATAGAATGTTAACATTACATGAACAAACATTGAGAGGGGCGAAGAAGAATGTGACCTTGGTAAGTAAACTGTAGGGATCTCTTGGAGAGACGAACATTACGCCGTGCAATACATGCGACAGACATGTCCGAGACAGTATGGCTTATTGGTTATTCACGTATATCACAATGACAGACTTAATCAGAAGACTATCGTGATGAACTCGCAGAATTGAACACATGAGCACCCCCTCGTCACAGACGTATACGTCATGTTAAACAGCTAACAAAACTTCAGTGGATGCCGCCTACATAATCTTACAAAATTAAATACATTCAATTCTCCTTCTTACACGATACTTTTACTGTGTTAATACTACCTGTTCTTTACAAGCTTTTACATCATATTTTCTTAGGTCTTCCGACTCTCCTACTAAACAGCTATTGAATCCCCGCAACATTACTAATCATTTGTTAACCACCTTAGTTACTACTTCTTTCCACATATCTTCCCCCCCCCGTTTTCAGTTTATGTTATCTGTTATCACACCAGTATCCTTCATGTTCTTATTGTTCATTTTCTCCTATCTTCCTTTTAGAAAGATCATTTCTGTCATTTGCACCTTGTCTTGTGTCAGATATTACTCAGCACTGCATAGAGCTTATTTTGCTCTTCTGAATTCTTGATTTCTAAATGCGATTTGAAGATATTTATTTTTCTGGCTACCCTGTTAGTTTTTACTACACACGCGCGCGCGCGCACACACACACACACACACACACACACACACACACACACACACACACACACACACACACGAACGCAACAAAAACTAAAGTGGAAAAATTAGGAAAAGAGAAACCTGGTGAACAGTAGTTCCATTTTATCAAACTACTTCACAAGTCCGCGAATTCACCGTACTGAACACTGACGATCGTGATGAGGTATTTTCTTAGTTGCGTGAATTTTATAAACAAATGTCAACCCGTCCGCAGGTTAAATAGAATGCTTTTCGTGGTGGTGGAAGATTTTAAACCTAGTTTTGGAAATTCAGTACACTGCGATTTAACATTTTAAGTTCAATACACAGCGAGTTAACTCGTGATTTTCGTGTCCGATGACAACCTGAAACCAACCTTAATAGACTCTTAGATCCAAATTCTTACGGCCATACCACATGGTTGTCGAAGATAAACAGTAAGTTATTAGATCATCGGACTCCAGCAACTGACATTGTTCTTCTGTCGAAATTCAAGGGAAGTCCAAATTGTACTATTATCATTCGATGATAAACTCGAAAGAATTTTAAAAACTAAAAATCGGTATGGAGAATCATACATGACTTCCACGTTCTAATTAATTATAAAATTATTTTTAATATGTACACGCCTACACTCAGAACGAAACCAAATATGTCAGCATGCTTTTAGTAAAAACGCTGAGAAAGATCATCAAAATACGAATTGTACCTAATCCTTAATATTTTAAAAAGAAAGAATTATTTTAGTAAATTATTTTTTATTTAAACAGACCGAAAAAAAGGGAATTCCGCCCAGCATTTGTTGCCTGTGAGTTCTGAAAACGAAAAATTATTTTGTTTACGTATCCGTGGTGACATACCATGGAACGGCATCAATTGTTTTATTGAATTTTTTAAGTTTTCACTCCAATAAATTTTTAACATCAATACAAAAATTACCTCCTCCCTCTTCAACTACCCTTGTCATTTATAGATATTTCAATTACCTTTCTACAGTGGACTGTTATGACCTTCTTTTCAGGATAATTTATTTATCAAAATGAAGTACTTTAATCTTCTTATAATGTAAAACGATGCAGGAAAACTGCCCTTTCCTCTTAACCAATCGTCACCAAAATCAATAGGCCTTGAGTCCTCTAGAACTGGGGAACATATGCAAAACATTATTTCATTCCGATTGAATTTGTGGCAGTTATCGTTCGCCACAGAAAAATTTCTACACACAGACAAGCACATACAGACACTTTTCGGAAAATGACTTTTGTTCATGTTTTGAGGGTAATACAATCAGAATCAGCCCTTATCTCGAACACAATTTTTTTTTTGCGATCACCATTTCCTTACGGAAAGCGGAACTAAAACTGTATAAAACATAATATTGTTCTGAGGCTTTCACTTCCGGAGTCAGTTGTATTTGAAATATCTACTGGGCTGCTTGGCCGTGGTCAAAGGTTTACATTCAAACCAAACGTTTCAGCAGCACCACTGGCTGCCACCTTCAGTGGATATTCGAGTCAACCTACCGCGGGGTGTCGTACGTCAGGCCCACAGTACTGATGTGAAGGCTGTTTAATAAATCATACTACTAAAAGACAATTTGTCAAGCAAATTACTTGTAATGTAATTTAATAATTAACCTAAACATCTTTTAAACGTTATACAGAGCTAATACTATTGTACAAGAATAGCATTGTTTATCGTTTTACAAGGAGAGATTTGCACTAACAAGGAGTGCGCCAAGGCTGTAGCATGTCTCGAACACTGTTCAATGTTGATTACATAGTTAGAGAGTGGAAATTGCGAGTGGATCCGGGAATAAAAATAAATAGTAGAACATACATGAATACAATGCTGTTTGTGGATGATCAAGTAATCATCCCAAACAACGAATGCAAAGTCCAGAGATCAATGTTTCAATTACAGCAAGTTTATTCAAATTACAGCATAAAACTAAGATTTTATTGGATAATAAGAATACAGAGAAGGTATCACATTCCCATTATCGTGTCTATGACATCGCTTACGATACGGATTATGATGTTGATTGCAAGTTGACTAAGTTTCAGTCAATATGTTGCAAAATTCGTTGAGTGCTGTCAAGAAAAACAAGGAAAGAGTCTCGACTAAAATTTTATTGGGTAATGGCTCTGCCAGTATTATTGTACGGTTCTGAAACTTGGGTTGGGCGAAAAAACATCTAAATAGAATACAGGCATCACAGATGAGATTTTTGCCATCTGTTAAAGGCCGCAAACGAAGGAATAGTCTTTGCAATGAAGACATTCGTAAAGTTGAATATTTTTAATATCCAAGATCGTATTGTAGAGAACAAAGAGAGGTGGCTTGATTATCCGAATAGAATGCCTCAAGGCAGGTGTCTGGCAAAACAACGAAGTATAGGAAGGTCTATAAAGCATTGGTGAAGTGGATATATTCCTTTGAGACCGTAACAGGTGTTTGCCTAGTCCTTGGTAGAATAATAATAATAATAATAAAAAGAAGAAGAAGAAGAAGAAGAAGAAGAAGAAGAAGAAGAGGAAGAGGAAGAGGAAGAGGAAGAGGAAGAGGAAGAGGAAGAGGAAGAGGAAGAGGAAGAGGAAGAGGAAGAGGAAGAGGAAGAGGAAGAGGAAGAGGAAGAGGAAGAGGAAGAGGAAGAGGAAGAAGAAGAAGAAGAAGAAGAAGAAGAAGAAGAAGAAGAAGAAGAAGAAGAAGAAGAAGAAGAAGAAGAAGAAGAAGAAGAAGTGAGCCATAATTCTACATATTTGTCTCATGGCATTTGAGACCTGGTGCTATTGAAGAATATTCAGGATAAGCTGGAGGGAGAAGACAACGAATGAGGACGTTTTTAAAAGAGCTCAGGAGGAGAAGAGCTTTCTAAGAAATTTAAAAGGCCGAAGTGCTAAGTTTATGGGGCATATACTACAACACAATGGGTTGGTTAAGAGAATAATAGAAGGAACAATTGAAGGGAAAAATCACAGAGGACGACCCCGTTTAGACTACATGAAATAGTTTATGGTCGATATGAACTACACATCATATTGTGAGTTGAAAAGAAAAGCAGAGAAGCGTGAAGAATGGCGAGCTTCTGTCAACCAGCCTATGCCCTGTTAACCTAGAAGAAAGAAGAAAGTCTCATGGCTATATCAATTTACATATACTTATCATTTATCGGTGCAATCGCACTGATGAAGAGCACACGAATGATCCTACACCAAATTTTTTAAAGTAGTTTATGAGACTAGTGTGGCTAACACACACACACACACACACACACACACACACACACACACACACACACACACACACACACACACACATTCATGCACGCACTCACGGAAAGTTACGAACCATAACACATAAAAGTACGTTTATTTTAATTTCTCATATAGGCCTATAATTGGTCGCGTAAGTGTAATATATTAATAGTACAAGAATCGGATCGGATGTCAAGATTGTGTAACTGTAATAGACGGAGGGATATGTAATTGAGACGACTGTGAGTTTGTGTGACGAATGTAGGACATGGACGGGCTTCGTTGCGGCTGCAACCGGAGCAAAGCAGAATTATTAGGGAGGAACGCTAGCAGAAAAATGCTGCATCTTGATTGTGAGAAATGAATACAAGAGACTGCACAATAACAAAACGCGACTCCTTTTAAGAACCATGAATGAACATAAAATTCACAGCAGCGTGAGCTCACATTCAAATAGTCGCATTCTTTGCACACTGCAGACTGCTGAAGAAATTGCAGACAATTCAATGCATAGCCTACACATTGTTATCAAATTGATGAATATGTCAAAAGTCCGTAAGAATCTTATGAAAAGCATAGGCCGCGCGTTCGGGTGTGTGTGTGTGTGTGTGTGCGCGCGCGCGCTTGTTTATTTGTTGTGACTTGAAATCAACATATCTTTGTGAATCACTGTATGGACACTAACATCAATAAAATGTGAATGACAAATCACGCGTGTAAAGAATTACTACTCTCTGGTCGCCATATTAACAGCAATGAGTCTCAGTTTGCTACTGGCTTACTAATTGGTTTTTTGTACTTCTTTTACCAATCAGAAGTATATAGACAAATAACTGACAGGGTGAAGCAGGATTTTACAGCAAAACTTTCTTAATTCGAATTTTGATGGACCGCAATCAAACAATGAATTTTCCAGATATCGAATTAAACAAGTTGAAAATGGAAAAGTTAAATTTTGCTGACATATAATTATATTAAAAATATATAAATTATATTTAAAAATATTTAAATTAATGGATTTCTTTCATAAATATATATTTATATTAAAACCACGTAAATTTACTCAATAATTAAACAAATTCTTGAATATTATTCGAATTCAACCATAAATGTCACATGAAATTAAAAGTTAAAAATGAACTTAGCACTTAAAAAGACATATTCCATTTTTTGTACTTTATAGTTTATATAAGCTTATTAAAACTCTTGCATCATTTACCACAATAGAGTTAACACATAATCCTGTGAAACTATGTTAATTTTCTTGCAAAAATGTATCACCTAATTTGCAGTGCAAATTAAAGGAATACGATGTAAGAAACTTTCTGCTGACATCAGGAGTACTAGTCACAAATGAATACCGCCTATCCGTCCATTGTGTTTCAAAACGTCATAATACTGCATTTTGTAAAATCTTTAAAAAAAAGTCCTTCAGCTACAGGGGAACCAGTATAACTGGAATATATATAGGTAGACTTTTATTTACCTAGAAAATAAAACAAGGAATTCTGCTTAAGTTAGAATTTTTTGAATCAAATAAAAAAATCAAAATAAACTTTGAAGGGAGCTCGTATATAGTAGGTTACTGTCATAGTAGAATTCAAGGAGACCACAAAAATAATCGAATTATTGACAAATTTGAAATATCCAATTTATTATTTACCAAGTTTTACTTTATGCGGTTGGCTACATCACGCGATATAATTCCTTTCTGCTGCTTCTTAAAATTACAGAGGAAGAAAAAATAAAAAAGTTGAAGTGGCCCGCCAGGAAAAATGAGACTGTTAACTCGAGCAGTTGAGTTACTAGCAAAATACACGAGATAAATGTTTGTTGTTATAATAATAGCAATAATAATAATAATATTTATTATAATAATAATAATAATAATTATTATTATTATTATACTGGTCTTGTTGTTGCTGTTGTCATCATCTTTGACATTACTATTACACAAAAAATATCTCAAGACGGTCCTATTGTGATTTCTTAATCTATATATATATATATATATATATATATATATATATATATATATATATATAACTCAGAGTCTCAGGATTTGTGGGTACTGAATACAAATCCACATCGTTACACCGATTGCCACCATATTTTTCACAGGTAACCTATGACACAAGGCAAAGAATACTGTCTATCTTGGAATTTGATATTTTGCCCCATTCGCACGATTCAGGACCTTGTAATTACGCCTTTTCGTTGACGCGTATAAAGGTGTCATCAACACCATGGAGACCAGAATTAATTACCACAGTAACAAGTAAATAAACAAATGATATTTAGCGGCATCGGAACTGTACCTTTATCCATTCCTGCAGTTTTTAATGTTTTTACTATGCGACTGTATCAATACGTTTTGTAATTTTGTATACAGATAAGTCTATATATCTTGTAATTGTTTTAAACGATTATAAAATTTACGTTTATACGTGTTTCTGATGATTCACTGAATAAGTAATGAAATATATTAAATACTACTACTAAAGATGTCAACGACACCATGGGGACCAGAATTAATTACCATAGTAACAAGTAAACAAAAACAAAAGCTATTTAGCGGCATGGGAACTGTACATTTATCCATTCCTGCATACAGTTTCGATTTTTTATACGTACAGTAATATGCGATTGTATCTATGTATATTACGATGTGGAAAAGAAGAAATGTACTAATTGTAAATAGCCCTATTACATAATACAATGCGAAAATATGTGTTGTTTTCATTTGTGAGGTTAGGTGACTACGATTTTTTGGTTTTTAGTTTACTGCTGAAATAAATGAAAGCCATGGTTGAGGAAAACAACGTTTAATATGTTATACAATGCTTTTAACACAGTATCACTTAAAATAAAGAATTTAACAGGTACTTTATAAATATCTCCAAAGGCCTTATGAACGGGTACTTTTAAATCTTCAAAGGCTGTTGCACTAACATATTAGTTTACTACAAGTTAAAATAGTACAAGTGTTGAAAACAGCTTTGGAGAGAATTTGACTAATGAGTACAAAATTGTTATACGAGCTGAAAGAACGCCATACACACATAGACAATAAAAATTGTATTAATATACTTATTAAAAGTCAAATATTCGCGTTCGAAGCCCCGGGTAATAGCTAGTAAAGAATAAATAACAAACTCTTTGCACATCAGCAAGGAGGTTATACTGAAAGCAGAGTACTATGTCGCGACGGACCCAAGTACAACATTATGCACCGAACATGGTCCAGTATATTTTGTGAACGTACACTCCTATGTTTTTTCAAGTTACATGAAATCGTAAAATTTCCTTTACATGTCATAATTTCTGTTAAATAATTTATTGACTATCCGACAGAAACTAAAATTTACAGTTAGTTAAATTAAGACGATTTCTATACGTTCCAGTTGATCCACTGTAATGAAAATTAGGTTACTAAAAAAATATGCGTTTTTCGACGTTTAATTTTTAACACAGTTTTTAGTAGGTTAGATTTATGCCTAGTGCACCCTCAAACTTAAGACTTCCAGCATTCAGGAACTAGGTTAATTTAAAATTATACTGCGTACATAACAACTTCCATGTTGTGTAAGTTTTCTTTCTCGTGTCCTTGATTCTTTTTTCTCATTTGATTCTGTTATTATTGGTAATTATTTTTAGTTTGCTGTAGCGTGGTGTAGTGTACTCGAGCCACACTACATTACTTTCAGTACTTAAAAACAATCACTCTTAATTTATCGCGATGTTGCTTCTTAATAAAACATCTGTTCTGATATTCTGATCAGTTGATGTAAAGGTCCATAATCAGATTATCTGTGGGGCCGTTGGTAATACTTGTGTAAACGGGGAATAGTAGACGTAATTATTATTATATTTGAGAAACTTACCATACCATTCAAAGAACATAGGAGATGTAAGAAATGTCACCACTATTAAGTTTTACAGTAGTTAGTTCCTGTATATGTGATGCTATACTCTTTTTGTTACAAAACATGGGTCCTAACAACACGTTAGTGGCAAACAGCGAAAAAACGTTAATGCGTTTTTAAGCAGAATATTGGTGTATCCTTAACGGATAATACAATGATGTGACGTTGAGAAGCGTATAGAGAATATGTGAACAGAATGAGTAGCATAGAGTTACCAGCATTATCTAAAGATACAAAGTGATTGATAAAAGAACTATTTGACGGACGATGAAAAGATGGAGTGACCGGCTCTGAAACCTCTGAAATATGCCTGCGGAAGACGACGAAAGTTTAATATGCAGAGTTTAGGGTGATGGTTATTGTGTATTATTATTGCTTTATTATTTCAGTATGTATTTTAAATAATATCTCTATTAGAGTTAGGGATATATTATCTAAAGCTTGTTTAGAGCTATTTTATTATTTTATGTGTATTAATATTAGAGCTTTTTAACATTTGGATTGACGGTCTGGTAGGGAAATGTAAACATCTAGTGAATATCTCGAATTAAGTTATCCTCATCAACCTTAAGGGTTAGGCTCATCCTGAACCTTTTCCGGGACCCACTTCGCTCTCGGCCGTCCTACGTCTCTCTCCCGCATTGCCAGCACTGGAATCCTGTCACCCGCCATTCTTCCCAAATGTTTACACCACCTTCTTTTGTTGCTCCTTAGTTGTTCCAACAATGGCTCGACCTCCAGTTCCGATTAAGTTATCACGAGACAAATATTTGAATGTGCTGATGAGTTGCTTATACTTCAAATACAGAATCTGATTTGCGAAAATCTGTTTTTAAGCTTGATCACATTTGCTAGCAATAAGAAAATCTCCACTATAAAACAAAGGTAACGGCATTTTGAGGTAAGGTGCCAATAAGAACAAAAGTAATCATCAGTGATAGAATTCTAGAAAATGTGAGCCACTTTAATTATTTGTAAAATGATATTGGCTATGAAAGAAATTATGATATTGATGCCAAGTTACGTAAGAGCGGTGCAACCTGTGGAACAATCAACCGTAATTTTAGAAACAAGGTATTTATAGATACAAATTAAAGTTTTACCAATTTATGGCAGTCCCTGTACTATTACGGACAGCAACCAAAAACAAGACAGTAAAACATAGGCCTCGGAAATGGCATTCTCAAGAGGAGTTAAAAGTTCTTCTAAACTTGACCGTATAAAAAATCAGATTATAAGAGAAGAGACACATGTTTTTAACTTAAATAAAAAACTAAAAGATTACAAACAACGGTGGGAAAACACTTAGAAAGAATGTCAGATTCCAGGCTGGTCAAACAAGCCTGGAAATACAAACCTATAGAACAGAGGTGTGTGGATAGACCCAGGAAGAGATGCCTGGACGATTTTTGAAGCCGGAACAGGCAGCACCTACCCTATGTCGTGTTGTGAAGATGAAGATGATGATGTTGTTTAGTACTGGATGGCTTTAACCAAATCGGTTTGCAGATCTTAATATAAGTTAAATTTAATATGTAACCCGGACACTTTCATTAATACGGCTTCTATGCTGGTCATCTACCTGCACTTACTTGGAAAGTTTTACTTGAAACAGTTTTCTCCGTGGAACACACTGGTTTCATGACGACCTTATACAGAAATGTTACCGAATAGTTTTGAAATGTGAAAGTTAGTAAACTGGAATATTTGCACACATTCGTCTGCGAATGCACAGCACCTTGCCTATGCCGTGTTGTGAGGATGACAATGATGATGTTAGACCTGTTGTTTTAAATCGTTTTCTGAACAATACTTCACTGAATAATACTGAAGTTTAAGAATTAAATTTACGTTGTCCTCTTCACCATAAATTGAGATGCACAAGAATGAAAGAAGAACACAAGGTGAAATTTTCAAAGTAATGACTTAATAGGTGTTTAGATTTCTTAATACATATAAACTGAAAAATATAAACTGGATTATGGCATCAACGAGAGAGCATGAAATATCTGGGTAGCTTTATCTCTTCCACATTTTCTTCAAATTCCACTAGAAAGTCGTTTTGATTTGGGCTGTCTCCATTGGTTTTTTCAAAGACGGCGTCATATATGTTTGCAGTATTATAGGGGATTTCAGTATCTCGGAAAAGAGACTACTGCAAAACGGCTGCAACTTTTTTCACATACGTGTTTATCTGCCAAACCTATTCGTTAAAGAATTCAATTGTAATTCTTTCAAGCCTTATAGTTTTGAAATATTCAACTTGTACAGCGTCCCGTTACCGACAGCCACGACGTCGTTCTTGTTTTCAGTCTCACGGGTAGAAGTTGCTGTTTGGAGACACACAAATCGCTATGGCCGAGTACACGATGCATATGACCGAGTTCGTTAAGTCTCCCCAGACGCGTTAGCGACAGGTGAGACGGTGCGGCGGTCGATATCCACGCCAGAATACACCGTTACGTAGCAACGTTGATCTCTGTGCAACTTGTTTTTGCTATTCTATCAACTAATGGAGCGCACGATTACTGATCAGAACAATTTCGCAGTAAAATACACACTGGCATAAATGAGGTAAATAAAAGATAAAACGTAACCTAAATGAATAACTTTTTTTGTTACACTTTAATTATCTAATACTTGTCGTCTCATCGGACAAAAATATAACTCTAGTTTTGTTTTTATTAGTTGAAAATGAAGAAAAAAAAATTAAAATCGCTGCTGTTTATAAAAAACGTACAAACGTTACTTGTATATAGATTTAAAACTGATTTTTTAAAATACATCTGTAAAATTCTGTAAGCCCTTTTTAAACAAATGTTTTAAATCGTCTTTTACATGCCGTAATATTACGGAGAGAAAATAATTTTCAGAGCCTTTTTCCAGTTACACTACCTGACTAATGACAACTGTCTTGATGCAAACACAATTACCGTAGGATTTAAATTTATTCTCTTAACTCTAAAAATGTGTTAACCAGGCTAGTGTAAGATATAAGCGTTTACTCTAATGTATTATAAATATGAAAAGCTATGATAATGTAAAATTAAACTTGTTACTGTTAGTAAATGTATTTAAAAAAATTCAAACAAAACGTTAGGATTGTTCAGTGTTTACTTATAGTAGTCTAATTTCATCTGATGTAGGAATATATAAATATAGTGTAATATCTGTTGCAAATAAGATAAATATGGTTACATCTGCACTTATAATGGTAGGTGTAAATAAAATCCAGAAGAAGAAAAATTTCCTAACAGCAGCTAACCAGAATGTGAAGTGGTCCAGATGATCAATATATACAACCACTAACAAATTCACACAAATACCATTTAAAATTAGATAAACCATAATCATTTAATCCAAGACAGACATACAAACCTTACGATGCACAACGAAATATCAGAAAGACATGAAACTATGCCAAATGAGATAGCATTTCCAAAGCAATTTCAGTTCAATAGAGAAAACAAATTACTCCTCTCTAAGTCTATAAAATAGCGAACATACGAGACCCTTGTTTTACAGAACCGTCTGACCAAAAAAAAGTAGCCCAAGATAATAGTCACAAATGGTAAGAACGAATCGAATTAATTGAATTAATACCCCACGATATATGAGCACAAAGAGAGTTCGCAATTATTAGAAAAAACGTTTGCAAAAATTGAGTAAGAAAATTAAACTTAAGATATTCCTAAAACATAAATGTATTTCCTGTTATAAGAAAATCAATTAAAAGGCAGTGTCCATTAGTTAAACTAAACAAACAAATTTTTTTTCCTGAGAGGTAACGATGTTGCATCTACGTTCTAGTATGGTAGCGACGTTTACAAGGTAGAATAACATAACAGTATAGAATTTTCCAGTGTTTTCTAGGCGTCTCCTTCGACTACGTGAATATTTTTCCTACGTTTATCGAGAAAACCGCAAAATGATCTCGCAATCTAGGAAGTGTATAAACGAAACCAACCGCGCCGTCATAGTAGTGCGTGAGTGCAATCGCCGACACCACCAATTCAATGAGAGCGTTTTTACAGTGGTTTAGTGCAAAATGACGATTTGTGAATCATTGTCCACTGTGCATTGTGCAAGTCACCATTTTTAATTAATGACTTGCATTATTCATTGCGACAGTGATACGTAAGCGACATTTATTTTTTGTTACATTAGTGTGTGCTGGAGAAGCGTGAACTAGGAGATTGGTTGTATACGAGTGTTTTTGCTTGGTGAAACTGGCATTAAAGTTGTAAGTAACTACTTCTCTGGTGTTTACTAGTTTATTCTACTGTTCAAATATGATGATCAGTTCCAGTGCGTATAGTGCTCACTCTATACAGCTTTTATCCTTAAATGAACCAAACTATTTACTTAGAGAAGCGGGTTGAAAATTTTCTTTGGTCGTAAAAAAATGTAAAATACTAAATTTAAACCTGAAGAACGATCATGAATTGTTTACTCTCCTCTCGTATGAATTACTACATTGCCAGATTAAAATAACGACAACAAAACTATCAAAAACATGTTTTTTTTAACTACAAAAATCAAAGTTGATGTATATCCTCTACAGTTTTAGTCAGAGTTCGTTATTCAGTGTTTCACTGTAAATGCCTTATTTTAAAACGAATCTATTCAGTGAGCGTCAGACATGCAGTCATTAACGCTACTCCTTTCACATAGTTATCGGCCAGACAATCCCGCGTGTAGTAACAGCATTCATGCATAATACATGGTGCGCCGCTCATGGGAAGTTAACTTCTTTTGTTTCAACTTTTCCAATTTAAATGCAGCCCGAGGTGAAGAAAGCAGCCCCTCGGTCCGTCATCTGGCTGTGCACAAAAGACAGGGGTGGCCTTATTATTCAACATATGGCGAAGTTGTGTATACGCCGCTGCTCTTGTTCTGTCCGCGATCCTCCTGTGTCACCACATAATCAAACTTGAACAGCGTCATCCCGGCGGACACCGAACTCAGCTCTCGATCGACTTCTTCAAACACAGCTCCCTTTTAAAACCTTTCTCAGCGTCGGTTTTCACACTTTTAACGCGTGTTTTACAAAAGAATATTTTAAACGTTTTGATCGTTACTAATTTATGTTATTTTACGACGTGTAAATCAATTTTATCACTACTCATGAAATTTGTATCTGGAAATATTTATGAAAAAAATTATGTAAGTTATCGTAATATAATTAAGATTAAAACGTATAATTACGTTAAAACTTTTCTAAACTTTAATAGTGGGTTGCGAGTAAATGAAACATTAAATTTGTTAAAAAATTTAACATAATAGAATATAAACCATCATCATCTGCAAGGATTAAAGCAAGGATGGTTTGTTCCGATCTCAAATAGACAAAGATTAGAGTTGGTCGCTCCAGCGCTTCCTCGGACGTCCCACACCTCTCCGTCTCCTCGGCTTATAGTGACATAGTTGTTTGGGGTTGCGGCAGTCTTCCATTCGGCAAAGATGTTCCCACCAATTCAGCCGATACTGCGGGATCCTGTCGAGTATATTCATGATATTCAGTTCCTGCCGTATATCTGTGTTTCTTGTATGATCATGGAGAGTATACCCTGCCACGTGCCTGAGAAATATAAACCATGAAAATAATGTTTATATAATTAAGATTCCTGAAGACGTAAAAATGATCAATGGTGGCAGTTTTCATGTCAGTAGTAAGATATCTGGATTATCTGGATTAGTTGTTAAGCATCTGGCTTATACTATGAATTACTCACAACTTAGGAAATAAGTTTGTGTTATTTTCACTTTACATACATTCAAGAAATCTATCAAACTGTTGTTTAAGTTTCTCTGACATCAGAGTTGGAGTCTATTTTATATTCAGGAAAAAACTCTCCTACTAGAATGGATCACTCTCGTGAGTTTCAATAAAATTCGTGTTTCTTTCTTTTTCCTTTGCTGTCTTCTTTCCCCTTGTAAACCGTTATCAAAATTGTTATCCACTTATAATATTGTTCCAAAATGATTGTTAATCCTTTTTCACAACCAATAACCTCTTTCCTTCGGTCTTTGAACTCTGGTTGTTTCGGAAATGACCAACCCATTTACACATTCTTTTAAGATTTTAACTTTTTGTGGTTGAAAAAGATTCAGATTTAAGCCTTGCATTTTTATCCTAATCGTTCATTTAGATATGGCCTGTTTAATTATCTTTATGTTTTTTTTAATTATATATTACAAGTATATCTTTAACAGTAATAGGGCTATGGTTAATAAGTAAACATATTATTCTTCAGGACTTTCATTTTATCTTTCTATAATATCAAATTTTTAGCTAATGTTATTATTTCACCGTTTGTTTCAGTACCTTTATAGTACTTTTACGTACAGTATATGATCGCATCTTAGCATTGGACCATATAAAGCTTGTTGATATCTTTGAGTATTTTTAGAAATTTGGACTGTTCTAATTAATTTCAAACAACCTGCTATTTCGTCTAGTTTTGACTATTTCTCACTTAAATCCCACTTTTATATTTTCATTAATATTTAGTTCTGATGTAAACAGAGTATTTTAATTAATTCTTGTGTCGATTTATTGTTTCTACTAGTTCCGACTAAAACAGCATTATTTAGCTACTCTCATTGTTTTGGTTTCCCTGATGTCACATTCATGTTTAATTTCTTTAAAACGATATAGAAGGCCTTGTATAAGGTCATTGTACACTATCCTTCACCTCATCAAGCAACATTTTATTTTTAGTATAGTATACTATATTTTTATCGTGCCTCTTATTTAGAAAGACATTTTATAATTTCAGATATTACACGGTTAAGAGCAGCAGACTTATAATATTCACTCGTTCACTCGTTTAAGAAACAAATACGTTTTTATTTATATTAAATAAAATATATTTGTTTAGTTAGTTAACATTTAAAACATTAATTATTATACTTTTTTCTGACGCGTAATTATATTGAGGCCCGTTGTGTCTTCTCATTTCTGATTTCTGCCCCATATAATTGAATATGCAAATGTATATTCAATATGAAAAAAGATTGCATATAGGTATACATTTGTTAAATGGAACCTGCAAAGGCTCTAGATTTCAGATATCCACAATTAAAACCAAGGTGATGGCTTTTTGTGGAACTTATCCCGTACGGGCAAAAATTGTTATAGATGGTACTGTCCTGGAACAAGTTAGCAGTTTTGAATACCTAGGCTACAGTGTGTTTTATAATGCAAGCAACGATTGGTGCATACGTTGCTTAAGTTCAACCTTATGTGCGGGACCATCAGGCGAACACTTAAGTCAGCAAGTAAAGGAACACGCCTACAATTCTACAAGGTGATGGTTCTCCCTACACTTCTTTATGGGTCTGAGAAAAGCCAGGCCAGTCGCATCCAAGCGGCTGAAATGAGATTTCTCAGGCACGTGGCAGGGTATACTCTCCATGATCATAGAAGAAACGTAGATATGCGGCAGGAACTGAATATTATGAGTATACTCGACAGGATCGCCCAGTATCGGATGAATTGGTAAGAACATCTTTGCCGAATGGATGACTGCCGCACCCCCAAACAACTATGGAACTATAAGCCGAGGGAACGGAGCGGTGTGAGACGTCCGAGGAAGCGCTGGAGTGACCAACTGTAATTTTTGCCTATTTGATACCGGAACAAACCATTCTTGGTTTAAACCTTGAGGATGATAATGATGATGATGATGATGATGATGATGATGATGATGATGATGATGATGATGATGATGATGATGATGATGATGATGATGATGATGATGATGATGATGATGATGATGATGAAATGTACGTTGATTAGTATGTTTCTATACACATAGGACTATATAGGACGTAGCCTGATGCAGATGGAATTTTTTACAAGAATATGCGTGTCTAACTTTGACTCAATACAAACTTCAAACAGCTGTTACGCCTATAGGCTACATATTCTTTTGGTTACAGTAAAAATAAATAAAATGGAATTGAACGTTAAGGTTTTCTCGCAGCTGAAGCGACAATTAAGTTAGTCTTTATAATTTTATCCAATATTTTCTAGTCGGTAGAAAATATGAAGTGTAATAACATTATCCCGGCTAACGAGTAACAAGCAGGCGGAGTGATTTAATTCAAAATGGCGGCGGCTGGGAATTATTATTTATTTCCAGTTGGCGGGAAATGTAACGTTAAGGTGAATTGCGCAATCCGCAAAATGTGATTACAACCCGCCTTGCACGGTGTTCCGCAAACGGTTGTGTTCCTTCACTCCTGAAGGAGGGGATCGCGACCTCCTCGTTCCTGTAGGAAATAGGAAACAACAACAAGACGACCTGTTTGCCTCTGAGCGCTTTTATTTTTGCTTTATCTGTTGTCGTTTTTAATGTCACCTTGTAAAGCAAAAACTAATAAAATTCATTGGTATGATTTCTTATGTTTATGATCTTGTGAGAGCAATGGTTGTAAAAACGTTCAGTTTTCTACTGAACATTTGAAAATTTCCACTGAACATTTGAATTAGTAGAATTCAAAATCTTTAAACAGCATACGTGCTGCAAGGTAACAGGTTTGCAGCTGACTGCACTTGCATAAATAAATATTGATTAGGTGAGTTATTGAATATTCTTTTTTTTTATGTAACCACTAGAGAGCTTATATCTAACAATTATGAGTTTATAAAATATAAATGTTGATATACATACAGGGTGATTAAAAAAGAATGAATCGATTTCATAAAGCAATATTTTACTAAGGAAAAGTAATAGAATATTCCAACCAAATCACAAGTATTCTACTCACAATAAAGCGTTATTTCCTATCTTAAAAGTGTTCAATTGCAGCATTATACACTTGCAGCACGGACAACGTCAGGCCAATATAATAACGATTCCCAGACGCGTAGCAACATATCACGATCCACTGAGTTGATCGCTCTTGTTACTCGATGTTTAATGTCATGGGGGTGGGTAGTGGAGGGTAGCGGTGGAAGAAAAACTCTATATTTTACATATCCCACAAGAGAAAATCACATACGGTGAGATCTGAAGATGTCGCAAATTAAGCACAAAGATCTTATCGCAAATTATCGTCTTGGGCCTCCTTCCGACCAATCCATCGTCAGGACACTTTTTCATCAAAAACGCTCAAACCATCCAGTCTCAATAGGGCGGTCCTTCATCGTGTTGTAAAATAAAGTCATCTAAATCTACTTGCAGTATTGGGAAGAGACGCTTTAGAAGCATATTGAGATACGTTTTTTTCCTATAACAAAGTTTCTCTTGAAGATAAAGGGACCATAAACTGTGTCATTAGACACAACACACACGGAATACGTTCTCCTAGGGGAATCTCTTTCGTGCTCAACTTTTTCGTGTGGGTGATTTGTTCCACAAATACGCACATGGTGACGATTGAGTGTGCAATTCAAGTGAAAGATCATTTCATCACTGAAAATTAAACGTGGAATGAAGGTTTGGTCTTCCATCATCTCCAGCATCGAATCGCAAAATTCCATTCTCTTCCTCTTCTCGTTATTGGTAAGTCCCTGAACGAGCTGCAGTCTGTATGATTTAAAATGTAGACGTCTTCTCAGCACACGTCATATAATGGGCTGTGCAATCGCAAACTCATGTCTAGCTCGATGTGTGGACTTCCGTGGGCTCCGCTCAAACGCAACACGTATTCTCTTCACTTGTTCCTCTGAAACTCGTGGTCGTCCTGGACGTTTCCCTTTGCACAGACACCCACTCTCTTCAAACTGTTGAAACCACTGTCGGTTGTTCTTTGGAGAGGGCAGATTAATGTCGAATCGCCTTCGAAAAGCACTCTGCACTGTGTCAACCGATTTCGTTTTAGCGAACTCGAGAACGCAAAACGCTTTCTGCTTTTGATTCATTGTTTCGAGTGTAAACAAATAAACAAACATTGCCTAGGAAATGACCCGCGTAAAATGATCGCGTGGCAGCCGTTTGAAAGTTAGAAACCTCCTCTTCAAAATGGTAAATGATTCATTACATGGCAATGCTTGAGAACTGAAAAATTGCGTCATGAAATCGGTTCATTATTTTTGAATACTTGTTAGACAGGAAACAAACTTGATTAGCCTATTTGTAGAATACTTGCGATTAGATTGGAATTTTTTTGTACTTTTCCTTAATAAAATAATTCGTTATGAAATCGGTTCACATTCCTTTTGAATAACCCTGTGTGTACCTATATTAAACTTACAGTTATCTTTTTTAAAAGGGAGGCGTTACTTTTTTTTAAGGTGGCTGCAACAGCGACGGTCATTAGCGACCACAAAAAATGAATTTGTACAGATTATTAAACAGATGTATTAACATATAGTAAATATTTGTTTAAATACCAAATAGTGTAAACAAATGAGATAGATAAAAATATTTAACAGATAACAGTATTAGTTTAACTGATGCAAAATAAAATGAGAAATATTAACCCCCCACAACACAAGCAATATAAATACACATCAAGCACATAAATAAATATAACTAAGTATACATATAATAAATATAACACTAAGTAGCAAAATATAACAACTATATAACAATAAGTCATAATAACATATCACACACAATTTTTAATTTTCTTATAATTTTTTTAGTTCGTACCTATATTGCTGTTAACAACTGAATCTCCTTTAAGAGGAGAAGTATGTTGGCGGCTGCAGTTCTGTCATTTAAACTTTTTCGCACATCTGCAGGGATATTAAATTTGCTTCGTAGATGTTGAGAGCAGGGCACTCTTAAACAAGATGGAAAGCTGACAAAACCGTGCCACAGCGATTACATCTCGCAGGAGGCTCTCTTGTGAAAATGTACTTGTGAGTCAGTAGCGTGTGGCCGATGCGGATTCTTGTTATGACCACTTGATTTCTCCTGGAGTCTGTAGCAAGTGAGTGTTCTCGTAAATATTTTTTCTCACTCGGAGTCGTTACTTGTTTTATTCCTTATAAATAGTTTTTATTTCTTTCTTTGTACATATATATTATATATATACATACACGCGCGCGCACACACACTTACACACTCACATATATATATAATTTCAATTTCCTGGATTTGTTAGGTTAAGTTGCATGAGTCTGGACGATCTCGCGGGCCTGGTCCTAAGCTTTCATACCAACCGTTGTCCTCTTAAAGTGGGATGTCGATCTCAGGGTTTCCTCATGGACGTTGTCTGCGTCCTAGTTGCTCCTGATGTAGTCCTCGTTGACAGCCATCGATCGTTAACGATCTCATACGGCGTGCCTGAATTCGTGGTACTAATTCAGTCTCGCCCCCTCGACTATACACTCCGGCTTCTCAAGGACTGGCTAGAACTCGTATTTCCCACCGTAAACTTCTGAGTGAATTTGAGAGACTGCCTAACTTACGACTAACCAGTGTTTTTGTAGGTTACACAGATGACGTCATTTTTACATGTTAACACGTTCTTGATTGGTTGAAAAATGGACCACGTGCTGGTGAACGTGAATTTCCGGTCTCCAGACATTTCCAAACTACATGTTTTTAACTGCATATGATTACTTTGATGATATAAGTAATATGCCACTGATGCATACTAATAGTTAGTATAGTAATACTAATAGTTAGTAAGTAATAGTAATACTTAGTATGCATACTAATAACTTTGTGAGTTGAATAAATGGTATTAAAATTTATTTAATACTTAAATAATTAGTAATTAACAGTTATTCCAATTTGCACACTACTTTAAATGACTTATAGTATGTCTGTATTGGCTTACTGTTATTACCTTCACACAATTCGTTACGCGCACAACACTTATTCACTTTCACACTACACTGATGTTTTTCTTATTGTTTACAATCGTCTTAAACTACGTTGCCATGCAGTACTTATAATAATAACAAAAGCGTTTTACATAATCACACCGCTTTGCAGAGGACACAAACTAAGGCTTACTGCTAAATTGTCCCCATAAAATATATTCACACTGTGTCAATGTGTCAATGCAGTGCCTATGTAGCGTATATACGTTGAATATACATAACATATCTGCTGCATCATTATTTTACTACATTTTACTATTTACCGTAAATATTACATTGTCAAGTGTGTCTTATGGATCAGTCGTGGGCCATCGCCGAAAACTTACAAACAGCTAAAAGGAAAACACAAAAGGAAACAGAAACAACTAAACTGAGATTCCTAGAATCGATCACGGATAAGTTAAAAGAGAAAGAGAAAGAGAAACTTATGCTGATGAAACTCACGAAATGCTGACATTGCATAACATAAAGTTAATTATGAGGTAAAGATACATAGTACTATACAAACAAAGAAAACGAGAAATGGGATATGTAGAAAAACACGATAGTTGAAGTAAGAAAAGCACTGGAGAGGACGAAACTTGTGGGAATAGTTGAAAGAACACAAGACGGAAAGAAATTAAATGAAACATACAAAAGAAACAAACTCACATTCAACTGTGCACCCGCCATTAGCTTTTAGATTAGACGGATCATAAAGTTTTAATAACGGTTAAAACAAATTTTGTACTTCCGTAAATTACAGTTATAAAGACAACGATTAAACATTTAAATGGACTCACAAGTTACTAGGTTTTTCACATTTCTACGATGAAGAGTCTGTGAGGATTAGTCAAAAAGTAGTACACAAATTTTAAATTATTTTAAAGAGCGTGATCTTACAGTTGTGTGTTTCGTGTCGTAACAACTCAGCAATAATTGCCCTGATGACGAAAATAAATGTTGTCGAAACGTCGACACAAATAATTTAAAATTTGTGTTATCCTTTTGACCGATCCTCGCAAACTCTTCGTAGTTAAAACTCATTGATTGACGGTCACTAGGAAATTAAGAATTCATTTTTTCAATTGTTTGATCGTGATCAAATTATATATGATATCTTTTTTTATCTCATTCCACAACTCTTCCTAAAATTTATCGCAATTCAGAAAGAGCTGGAAATGTAATTACAACAGACAGAACTTTTACTTTTATGTTAATCCTTAAGAATATCTTTAAAACAGGTACTCGAAGTCCTTATTCATAGTTTAGAAAAATGTACGAGTCACGAAACAATTACGTTTGATTCTAAACCTAAAAAAACTATTACTTTTACACTGATGTTTTGTTACGACGGTCTCATTCATCGTCGTATGGTACAGTGGAAAACAAAATACAAGACACCAATTAAGTCACAAATCACTAGCTTTAATTATCACCATTAAACAGTATGTAATCAACAAGATAGTCACTTACAACAAATCAAACAAAAATTGTTCATACGCAATAAAAATGTCAACTAATATAAAACACAATATTATTACAATTGCCCCATACTATTATAAAACACATAACAATTCGCCACAATACTTCGAGCGCACTGGGAGAAATCGCCACTAAAACTGAATTAAGCGTCGCTAAAGTCTTGTATATATACCCCGCTGAGATTCTAGAATATTCCGTAATAGGCGTCTACTAGAAAACACTGGAGCGTAATTGATTGCGGCCTTGAACAAAGTGCGCGCGAACCGGTATGGTCTGGAAAAGTCTCGTTGCGAACGCGTGACAAGTGTCACGTAATTGTCCTTCATCTCAAAGTAGCAGCACTATGTACGCACACCCACATTACAGCCGGGCTCCGCTGGAATAGCCGAGAAACCACTTAGCATGTTCCGTAATGTCGTAACAATGTGATTTTTACAAGTCACCGTCTGTATATATTCTTCAGTTTGAAATTGACTAGAATTGACTAGAATTGACTAGAATTCATACTCAACGCAAAGAGAATCTTAGGTAATTAGTTATGTGTGACCGATGCCTCTGTCAATTTCATGATGTTGCATAATTTGCAGAACCCTGTAGGCCCCTCTTATTGTAACAATAGCTAACAGCAGTTTTCTAAACAGTCTAATTGTATGCATCCTTACCTAAGGCTACTAGACAAGACTTCTTATGCAATAGAAGTTACAAATATTTTGTTTCACCAAAAATATAAAACGGTTGAATTGTACAAATTTCGTAGTAAGATGGTTGCCATTGTAACTGTTTTTTATTTCCAGTTATTAATTAGGTGCCAACTAATTTTTTTCGAAGCACTGATTACTACATTTGTGTTTATTATAACCTTTTTTGTTATTTAGTTTTGGAAAATACAAACGCACGAGAGTTGCAATTGGATGCCTGAGGATGTTGGGAGAAAGAATGTTAATAGTGAATAGGGAAATGTATGTTTTATCGTTTAGAATAAAGCTTTCAGTAATGTTGACCAGAATATTCTACTGGAAATTTTTGAAAGTTATTGGTTTAGACAATAAGAATAGCAGACTGATAAAGGAGGTGTACACAAAAGAGAACGTAGTAGTGAGATAAGGACGAAAAGAGACAGGTATTGGGAGAGGCTTAGAAAAGATGGTGTTTGTCACCAACACTTTTTAATGTCTACGCCGAAAGGTTGGCAGGACCGACCTTAGAAAACACAGGACAAATGTTAGCTGGAGTAGAAATAAAATAGGCCATTTAAATAGGCAGACAATCAGCCAGTGTTAGCCAAATCTGTAAAGGACCTACAATTTAGGATGGAAAATATTGTAAGAGTAAAAAGGGAGTTCAGAATAAAGACAAATATAGAGAAAAAATAAAATAATGAGAATTGGTAAGAATGGGGGCTTAGTTAATATACTGTTTAAGGAAAATCTGTACAACAAGTGAACTGATTGGTGTTTTGGGGAGGATGATGACACAGAATGAAAGCTGTACTCCCAATCAGAAGTAGGATACCTATGGGTAAAAGAGCGTTCGATAAAGTAAAAGCATTACTGATACCAAGAAGGATTCCGTTGCGATGAGAAAGACATTTCTTAAAAGTTTAACTTGGAGTGTGGTTTTATATGGAATATGGAATTAAATATGTAGCACCATAAAGGAAGAAGAACGATACGTAGAGAGTTTTTAAATGTAGTTGTCACAAAGTATGGACTCATAGAGTGGAAAACAATAAAGTATTGACAACAGTGGAACAGGAAATAAAACTGCTGAAAGTAACAAGAAAGAGAAAACACATTGGTTGGGGTATGTACTGTGTAGAAACAGTAGAAGCTATGGATCGTAGAGGGTAAGGTGGAAGGGAAAAGTAGAGGTGGTAGAAGAAAGTTTTGAATACTTAATGATATCAAGAACGAAAGGTGTTATAGTCAGATGAAACTATACAGGACCAAGAAAATGGAGAGAAGTCAGTTAAAATCTATCGTAAACAGTTTTACTAAAAAAAAAAAGGAACCAAGAGACTAGAAACAATGTATAGTGTGATTGTCTCACTCTAGTTTTAGAATATAAAAATGAAAGTTTA
Organism: Magicicada septendecula; assembly: GCA_034769895.1. Lineage (NCBI taxonomy): Eukaryota > Metazoa > Arthropoda > Insecta > Hemiptera > Cicadidae > Magicicada > Magicicada septendecula. The sequence continues at coordinate 318,949,184 of CM068373.1, read as the reverse complement.
TATTCGTAAATTATTTAGTCATAAAATTTGATAAAATATTAAATATGCATATTTACCGGATCAAATATCAGACAGAAAGTAATCGCTAAAGAAAAGTAAAAACGAGAATGTAAGTACGGAAAACAGGATTATATTAATTTAATAGAACGATCAAAATGAATCTTGATAAGAACTCTAATTTGTCCATTTTATCATAGGGAATACTGTGAATTGTGAGACAGATAATTCGACAAAATGATACTTTCAATCTAAGAAAGGTTTTGGAAAGAAAACTACAGCTCATCCAGAATAAACTTCAGACATACATTAGGCCTACCTAATAAATCTCTCAATGCTAATGATAATGAGGACGGCTAAGAAAAAAACAATAGAAAGAACATCACAGCTCCTTATTAGCACGATCAGTTATTACGATTAAACGACTAGAAATATACGAACACACAAAAACGTATGGAAACGAGATTTTAAATGAACAGACACAATATGTCGTTACGACGGTCTCACGGATCGTCGTTATGTACAGTGGAAACAAAGTATAGACACCAATGAAGTCACCAATTACCAACTTTAATTAGTCACAAATAACAATTAAAAATCAACAAAACACTCACATACAATAATTCAAGTTAAATTTGTCCAACGCAATAATAATGTCACCTTATTATAAAACCACACTAATCAACACAATAATCATTTCCCACTAATCCGCAAAAATCACTTGATCCGCACTCTACAAAATCGCCAGGTGTATCTTACTAAGCCGGCTGTAGAGACTTATATATATACCCCCGCAGAAGTTCAGGAATAATTCCCATTCTTTTGGTGGTGTCCCTTGCGTAGTCACAAGCGCTCGAACAGTGCGGATGCTAATTGAGTGCACGGCCTTGACCAAGAGGCTGCACCAGCTTGGCTAACCGAGAAGCGGGTAGAATGACGCTCTCGAAATGTCTCGAAAAATCGAGAACGTTAGGTAATTATAGTAGCATGTATTAGTTAACCGGTCTTGCTATTATCCATGCAGGAAAAATATAGATTATCCTAAAAATTCTGGAATAATTCGTCCATACAACAAAATTTAAATTCAGATTTGCATTCGGAGTATATAGAAAGGCAGTTCAGAGTGTCTCAAAATATTGATGAATTTTATCGCATAAAACTGTTACTATAAAGCTCTGTAACCTTTGATATTTCACTCCTACAAACGGGTGAAACATACTTTTGTGATTACTTTTGGTGTACGCGAGCGCACGAACCAAATTACACGTTTTAGAAAATTAAAAGAAACGGCAGGAATAATTGAAATAAAAAATTGCAGTTTTTCCGTTATAATTATAATATCACAAAATTGAATTCCAAGCATTTTTGAGACAATTTTCTTTAAAAATCGCAATGCTTATCGTAACCGATTCCTCCTAAGGCAACGCACATGATCTTAATGATCCTACAACTTACAGAATGACTTAGCTTGCTAACTGCAGACTATACGTAAATAATACACTCAATAAAACAAACAATTACTCGTCTTCTATGCTTGTTTTATAGTACAAATATAATGAATATTGTTTAGTTAAATATAAATAACTAATACACTACACACTCAGAGTCCCTTTGCAGTGTTATTCTACTAATACACTACACACTCAGAGTCCCTTTGCAGTGTTATTCTACTTAGCACTTATTTATTTACCATCCAATAGTTATTACGGCTTTCAGTTTAAAAATTAACTTGTGGATATTTTATGTAGTATATAGTAAAGTTCTAATCATATTTACAGAACTCGCGTTAAAACTATTCACTTTTAATATTAAATCAGTAAATAGAATTAAACAAAGTAGAGCAGTGCTTTTGAAACAGTGAGTAGGTACTCCCCAATGCCTCCCGATTTGCAGACAAACACAACGGTTCACTAAGTTTCGCGTAGCAGTAAAACAAAAACATGAAAAATACTGTAACGCCTGGGAGAATACTATCGTTCTTTAAATAAAGTTTCCATTCTGTGGGTGGGGTTCGAACATATAATTTACGTTAATGCACTGTTGTTGAAGTGGGACGCACTGTGTGGATTGAATTTGCCTCAACTGAACGCCGCTTGGCTTTACAAAACACGTGTACAGAAATTGCAATTTAATTAAAATTTCATCTTGGAAACCAGCAATATGTAGTTGTCGGCTTGCAAAGCAGGCTGTAATTTATGTCATGGTGCATATTTGTTTAATATTTCCGGTCAGATTACGGCCTCCCCGAGAAACAAACATGAGTATCTTGTTTTCTTCTTCGTAATTGAACATTCCTGATTTTACTTTGACCTCTTTGAAGTGTTTCTTAACTATTACGGTCATTTCTCACATCTAGCATCTTCAAGTGATATGTTTCTACGTTTTCCTGACGAAAAATGGGTTTTCCTTGCCTTGCCACGTGGCAAGTTCACTTTTGCTACTATTTTGGTGATTGTACTTTCGACCATTCTTTTCATTAGGGCCTGTGTATTTGCATAAACATCATAGTTGCATGGATGTCTCTGTATAGGTTACCTTTTATTATCACATCAAGACCTCGAACCACCATCATATACAATTAAGCCACCTTTGTACATAATTTTAAGTCACAAAACAAAAATTCTTAATATGTTCTCTTCAATCACTGTCGGCATTTTTCCATATCTGTTTTAAGTGTCCACCTATTAGGGAATGACTAACTTTACTAAATTTCCGAAGGTTATAGGCTTATAGATTCTAACGTAATGCGGAATATTCTCGTGCGTTTGATGGTGCCGTTCTACAAGCTTCTCAACTAGCCCTACCGGTATGTGTTTCTGGCAAGGCCGGGGTGAAGTATCCTCTAGAATTTTCGAATGCTTGTTGAGGATGCATATTATTACGGAACCCTGCAGATTATATAAAGCCCACACTTGGCGCTTAGTTTTCAGTTTACTTTGAGCGATTACTAAGTGCGTTTCTAAGTGGCAATCTTGTTGAATAACTTTGTTTACAAACTGTTATTTGTGATAATTAAAGCTGGTTTTTAGTGACGTCATTGGTGTCTTGTATTTTGTTTTTGCCTGTTCCATACGGCGATCGGTGTGATCGTCGTAACAGCATTATATTTCAGAGTTTTGATGAACATTCAATCCAGCAAAAAGTTGAGGTTTGCATAAGTTTCTAAAACGCATATTTTGCCTCCTTCCATTATTCTACGCGTATATTGAATTTCCTGTCCAATTTATTTTGGTTACTTTTATTTTACTCCCGAAATACGTGAAGCCTAAGACTACTTGAATGTTGTGCTTCCATTTGTGCATCTGTGTTCCAGCGTTTGTGCTGAATTTAGCCCTAAATTCTTCCGTCGTATATGTGTTTTAAAGTCCAAACTTCTATAATATTCGACATTTACTTATAGTGCTTGCCATTACGTTGACATGTACTTAACTATTATTACTCCATTATTCATATTAAAGGTTTGCCTCCATTATCAGTAGGCCTATACCATGAAACGCTTAAAAACAGTAAAATCACTTTTTACCATACTCCAAAAATTTATAATGAATAACATATTCGGGTATTTGGTACTCTGCCAAGCCTACCAAAATTTTGGTTTATCAAAAGCTTTAATGAATTTAGGAAACTAAGTGAACCGTTGGAACCGTGCGCGTGTGCTCACAAACTACTGTTGTTAGCAATTATCCGGCTGCGATACTAAGAATTTTTCGTAGTCACCAGATCCAGGACCAGTTTGTACCTCCTGCAAACAAGACTTGGCGTTAAAAACACAACTCATACCGTGGCAGGGCTCATATAGTTATACGCTTGATGTTGGGTTGATTTTCCGATGACCGCGAGACTACACTATAGGACACTATCTCTACAATGAAAGTGTGTTTACAAGGAACGTCTACTTTCACAGAATGCACACGCACAAGCGAATTGGCCTGCTTCATCCGACTCTGGTATTGTACCTGCTTTTCTTTTCTCGGTTTAGCAAACTGTTACGGTAATAACAAATTGCAAACAGTTGCAAAATATTAAACTAAATAGACGAAAAGTTAAACACGAAGTAATTTTAATTGTTTAGGGAGAATCAAAGGAATAAGTAGAATATAAATTTGGGTAAGAAAATTAATTAAAGGCTGAGAAAGCAGGAAGACAGCGTAATAAATTGTAATAAAATAAAATATCGGTATGGAATATACATGACTTCCATATTCTAAGATTTATATTTAAAATCATTTTCACCCAAACAGCCAGGCTGTGTCTTACCTGCCTTTTTATTGCTGTATTAAATGAAAAATATTATATTACATTAAAATGAAAAAATTATAATTTTATTGCCTGGGAACAAAATTATTTTATTTTTAACAATTACCATTGTTTCAAAAAGTTTAAATAAATTTTCAAGTACTTTACTCTTGTTACAACGTAAAAGGTTGCAGGTAAACTACCCCTTTCCCTTAACCGATCTTCACCAAAATCGAAAATCATTGAGACCTCTACAATTCAGGGACGTATGCAAAACATTATTTGATTCTGTTTGAATTTGCGGCTGTTATCGTTTGCCATAAAAAATACGCTTGATAAAAAAATGTTGCAGGTAAACTACCCCTTTCCCTCAACCGATCTTCACCAAAAATTATAGGTCGCGAGTACTCTGCAAATCAGGGCTGCATGCAAAAAATTATTTGATTCTGTTTGAATTTGCGGCAGTTATCGTTTGCCATAGAAAAAAAATCTACAGACAGACAGACAGACAGACAGACACACACACAGACACTTTTCGGAAAACGACTTTTTTTCATGTTTTGAGTGTAGTAGAATCAGAATCTGCAATAATCTCGAACACGATTTTTTTGCCATCACCATACTTCCATTCCTTAAGGAATGTGGAAGTAAAATTACTCTTGTAGGCAAAAAATAAATTGCAAAGTATATTAAAGTGAAGGTGTTAAAGAAAGCCAATAATGTAGTCTAAACGAATGGCCATTGTAGTCTAAACGAAAATAAATGTAAATGCAGCTGAGATGAGACATTTGAGGAAAGATGGTCAAGAGTGGGGAGAATAGATTAGAATACGAAATGAGATAATAAAGCAACAAATTAAGATAGAATGGTCCTAATTTTTTACAAGGTAAAGTAATAGAAGGACAACTAAGAGGCATTCTGCCGTATGTCAGGCGACAGAACCGATAAGAGGATATACATTGTTACTACGGTCTCCTGATCGTTGTATGGTACAGTGAAAAAACAAAATAAAGACTCCAATTAAGTCACTAATCACCAGTTTTAGTTAATTACAATTACCAGTTTGAAATCAACAAGTTATTCAAGAAGATTATACTCGTGTAATAATTCAGTTAAATTTGTTCACACGCAACAATAATGTCAACTAATAGAGTCATTATAACACAATTCCACTTCGCCACAGTACTTTGAACCTCACTTGAATAAATCGACACTTAAACGCACTGGGTAATCGCACGACGTAAACTGAACTGACCGTCGCTGGATGGGTATATTTATACCCCGCTGTGATGCCAGAATAATCTGTCACTTTTGGATAACGTGTTAAACAATTGCCTCTTACGGGCGCTCTCGAATCTACTATAACAGTGTCGTGTCTGGCCTTAAATGCAGTGTGCGCGGACCGGTGATATCTGGTACAGCCTCCATTGTTGACGTGTGATATGTGTCACGTAATTGTCTTTCTTCACAAATTAGCAATGTGTACACGCACAAACATTACAGCTGGGCTCTGTCAGGATAGCCTAGAAACACGTAGAATGGCACACTCCATTGTTCGAGAATGTGCCGTTGCGTAATAATATAAACAAAAGAGATATGAAACGGGAAGAAATACAATAAAAAGTAACTAATACATAAGTCAGTAGAGTGTTTCGACATGTCTAAAATTGTACGTTCCTGCAAAAGCCTAAATTAAACTATTCATCTGTACACTGTAACGATCTCAGCTGCCTCCCGTACGTGCGCGCGTGTATGTGTGTGTGTGTGTGAGCGCCTGTTCGCGTGTATGTTTAGATAATTGATTTCTCTCATTTTTCCAACATTTCAAACAGATCCGTTTCTGGTATATCACAACACGAAATGATTTTTGGCAAGAAAGGGTCGATATTTACATTGCTTTAAAGGAGAAATGAAATGTTTTTATAGGACCGCGGTGATCGCGTATCTCATAAACTCTCGCCTTCAACTACCGATGATACCTGATTGCCTGTTGTGTTCTACCCAAGGCCATCAAGTTATAGATGTCAGTATAAAGGGAAGGTAAAAATGACAGATATGTGTCTGCCGTAACACTTTGGAATTTTTTTTCACAAAATGTCTTACCCCAAAAAATTACACATCGTTTCGTGTAAAAATTGTATTCCTTTAACTTATTACAGTTAAATTTATTGATGTATTACTTACTATTAATACCATATAAAAAGTAGAATTGTCAAAAAATTAATTAGATCGATCAAAATATAAAATTTATTTATCTGTTAATTGTTCTATTAATTAGATTTGTCAACAGAATTGTTTATTCAGAAAATTATTTTGTATATTATATCTCAACATACGTAGTTTTTCCCTAATGTTCATTGTAATGTCTTGTATGTACATGTACAAAAATTGTTCCGTTAAGTTGTTAACGTTGTCGAAATTACAATTATAGAATGTGTTGGTAAATTACTAAGTATAATAAAAACACTTGAAAAAGCTCTCAAAACTAACAAACTTCACAGTAAATACCTAAGACATAAGCAAACCTGTCGACACTTTCACTCAAGTCTTACATGTTCGTTTATTGTTTTTCACACATTTCCCACTTCATTTCAATACACAGTGAATGTAAATACTAAAAAATATTAAGACAAATACCATAAAAACACACTTAAAGAAGCACTGTAAAAAAACACAATTCACAATAAGTATGTAAAACAAAACCAACTAAACATGCCAGCAGATGTCACTTTTCAAAATATATTTCAAGCAAAAGTAACAAATGCAAATTATCACATACCAAAATTGCCCTTCAACATTCTGAAAGAATTAAATAATAACGTCATGCAATCTAGTAAGCCGTAAACAAACAAAAGAATGAGATGGGGGAGAAAATCTGATTTTAAGACACTGACCCTTCAGAATTTGGTAACAGCAACTGAAAATCTACATCTGCCACTTCCAAGGTTAAAAATGACCACTATTCCCTTCAAAGTAATACCAGCCCACACCATTGTTACACAACAAGACCATTGCTTCGAAAATACCAACAGCAAAGTTCTTTCTCGGAAGACTGCTGAGTACCACTTGGATGTCCTCTGCCTTTTAACTTCAATTTAATTTTACGGAATAAGGCAAGAGACAGGAAGTTAGATCAGGCATGTACAGAAAGCGTGGAACAGCTGACAAATGATTTTCTGTAAAAAATATTTTGAAGAAGTAGACAGCCAATTGTCGTGGTGCAACAGTCAATTTAATTTTTTGTGTGTATCTGGTCATTTTCATTGCGCACTTCTTCCCAAGTTCAGGTATCATAATATTTTTATAACGTTCTTTTAAGTTTTTTTTTTTAGTGAAGGGTTAGTGAAGGTCGGTCAAAAATAATACAAATTTTAACTTATTTGTGTCGACGTTTCGACAATGTTTATTGTCATCATCAGGACCTGTGTATGAATTCAAAAGAAATGTTAAACACAACAGAACAATTATTTGGGTAAACGTGTTCGTGTATGCGTGTGTATTAATGTATCATTGTACGTTATAACCCAACTACTCTCTCTAGTGTTGAATAATAAGATGTAAGTAAATTCGTTTACTTTTGTATTCCACTATTTCCGCCGTTCACTCCCGCCTCGGCGTTCAAAACCAGTGACGTAATTCGGAGCTGACAACTGTCGCTCAGTCCGCTTTGCTGTGCTATCGTATCTTTTAATTTTATCAGTAATAATAATGCAAAAAAAAAACAGATGTACTCCTTTAATCAATCTTTATTCAAACGAATTGATCAATTACGTTTTTTTTCTTTATTTTAATACAAATTGTGACAAAATTATGTCGTCTTCGCTTATAAGTTGGTAGTTACTAATAACTATGCTGGGATCAACCTCGATAATGATGCTCGTTGTTTTTATTCTATTAAGTAAAATAATCTCAGGGCGTATTCGGTTCGACTGTTATGGTTAAACAATTAATACAACTCTTAAAATCAAAATACAAACTTTACAAGATAAGGATATAAAAAGATTTTGATGGTTTTATAGTGCAAATCAGTAGTCGTGGTTGTGTTGTCCACAGTTCTAGGTTATGAAAAGTTTTAGATATTTATTAGTTGTCGTTCAATTTTTTGATATTCAGAAGGTGTAATAATCAATTTGTGTCATCTTCAAGTGTTCTTTAGTGTTGGTGTATATTATAGTGTATGTGGGTTTTTTATTGTTTAGTTTTCTAAGTGGTTCGTGTGCTCAGATGTGGGTGTTGTTGTTAAATAAGTTTATAAAATTATACAGATTCACCCAGATCCTCTTCTTTTATTCGTTCTGGACGAAGATGGGGTCCAAATCTTCGTTAATTCTTCTTCCAGGACTTACATTCTTCCAAATTGGGGTCTTGTTGGTCTTGGGTTCCTCTAATGTTCTTCAATAACTGTCCTGATTCGTTTTACTATGTTTGGTATAGGTTTCCTCTTATTAAAATATAATTAGCTAAGACGTTATAAAAACGCGTCTGTTTTCAATGATGGTTGTTAAAGAAGTCCCTATTTTATTTATCTGAATTTTCGGTTGCTAAGGTAAAACTTGAAATCTGGTTGGTTGATTCAGATATACATTGTCATACAAATTCATTATTTTATTTCATGAACTTGGCCAAAACTTTTAAATTATTATAACTTTGTTATACTAATTGGGAATTTAAAACTAATAGCATCATTATTTTGGTCTTAACATTTGTGACACATAGAGACCAAACTTGCCCAATTTTGCTTAAGAAATTCTGATGTTACATTTTTGCTAATTGAATTTTCTTAAATAATTTAAAACTGATTATTTCGATTCCATATTTACTGTGTATACTATTAATTATAAACCTATCCATATTACAACTTTTGTTTTATAAAATTCTAAATGTATTTCTTAAAATTTACAAAATTCCAAAGTTTTTATAGGCCTAAGTCTTGACATGTTAAATTTCTATTTTCTGTTATTGTAACACCTATTAACTATGCAACTACCATCAAAACTACTCCCTATAACTCTATTAGTATTATTAGTTAAAACTACAACAATAATTATTACTAGAACATTATAAAAAACATAATTCACATTTTGTGATCAAACAATCTGTATATGCCTGGTTACATAAATCCTGCATAAGACATATCATCCACTCATTACCTAACAAAACTATAAATAACATAAACACAACTTTATTCTTACTTTCAAACATTAAAAGAAAAAGTGTAATCATTTGATAATGATTTTATATCTTTCTATTTGTCTTAGACAGTTCAGCCATTGCTGTACTAGATACTTTTACTGGTTTTTTCATCTTGTCATATACATTTGATAATTATTATTTCTTAAGCCTTGTTTACACATGGATTGGCATTTCTATATTTTTGTCCATATTTGATTATTTGTTTTTATTACACAATAATCTCTTCTTTGATCGTACAGTATTTATTTTATAACATTAGGTCCACCATTAATCACACTATTTTAATTGTATGTTTCCATGTATCTATAATGATTGTGTTCTTGTATTATTCAATTATATTGGTTAGTTAACATTTTGCTAGTATTTTTTTTTTTTACATTCTGTTGTGTATTTGGGCCTATTATCCCTCAATTTGTATTTTGATTATTTCTATATTGTATGATATATTTAACAAAACAAATTGTTTTACTGATAGTAATGGTCCATAATGCTGCTGGCTTCGTAGGTATTATTATTGTAATTGGTCGAATTTTATCTCATCATCTGGGTATTTTCCATCACTTTACCTAAACATTAATTTGGGTACGGTCGGTTATAGTCTAAGTCAGTCTAAAGTTGTTATTTGTTCATCTTCACTATCATTTTTAAAAGATATGTTTCTTCTTGTTAAGTTTCTTATCCATGATCTTCATTAAATCTGGTACGATATCAAGCTATGCCAAATGTAATGTTACAACGTATATGTGAAGGAGTTGAGATAATATCACAGAACTTAATTTATACACTATTACAATTTAAATTGCTATATGTAATGATATTTTTAATTAATTATAAAAGCAATAATTAACAATTGGATATTAGATTGGTACAGAAAACGTTTATACATATAGCAGTCAACATATTGTAATAAATCCTTGGGTTACAAATAAAATTTATGTTTGAGAAAATTTACAAGTTATAAATTTATTTAAAAAAAATAACTTTTTTTATTATTTATATGTTTTAATTGTTTAATTGTTTAATTAGTTTTATTATTTAATTATTATTTAATTAGAAGTATTAATACTAATTTATTTCCATGTGTTAATTTGCTAGACTCGGTAAAGAAATATTTGTTCTATTGTGTTAATCCGATTACGTCAAAACGGGGTCGAATTGTATTCGCTTCTAACTCAGCTTCTTTTCTTCTTCTCGATTTCTTTAGTTATTACATTATAAGTTAAATTAGAAATGAAATAAATTAATGTTAATTACACAAATAATTAGGAAACTCGTGTTTAGAAACTATAATGACATTTATTTAAGAAGTGATGCGATAATCTTATGTGCATCGACTATTGCTGCGGCTGAGACTCAATTCACAGGTCGATTGTGTTAACTAACAAAATATATAAGATTACAAAATTGATTAACAGAGTTCTTTGAACTGTCGAAATGGTCAGGGAAAGGCAAGTTACAAGATACTATACTTACAATTAATTGCACTTACTTACACTTAATTACTATTACGTAAAAGTAAAATATATTTGAAAATAATGTCATTTAAAAAGAAATAATCGAACCAGTCAGCTGTGTATGACGTCGCGTAGCTGTTGATTCATCGTGGCAGTGTACTGCTGGCGAGATGACTTCGAAACATGGCCGCCATCAACTTCAGATTTCGCCCAACTACGCCGGCTTGTGGTTTTTTCCTCTCACCCAAATGTAATTGTGGATATCTTCTTCTGCGATGGTGTAGTTCCTCTGGATGCTTCTGTTGTAATGTTCCTTTTCGATCAGAGAGGTAGTTTGATGCAGTATTACTAGTGTCGTATTCAGTGTTCGAAATCTGTTTAAGTTCGTTATTCAATGGAATAGTATTAATTCAATTATTCCAACATGGCGGATGATTCTTGGTGTATTGGTGTTTGATTATAATGCAACTAAAACTCGTTCTTCACTTCGTTAATTAGTTGTTATATTTATTAATTTTAGGTTTATAACCTCTGCAGTAACTCTTTATATTGTACTTTCAATTTAGTTCAAATTATTTTATATTTTTTGGATCTCTCTTCTGCACGTTCCCATCCGTTCTGGTTCGCGTTTAACAATCAACTGCTAACTGAAATCGTTGTTTAATATAGTAATTCCAGAAATATTTTGGTATCCTATCCCATTGTCTGAAATCAGCTGTTCGTCTTGTCCAGGCCTGATCTCATCTAAATATATGACTTTTTTTCTATTTTATGGCTATAGTTTAATTATTTTTTTTAATTTCATGAAAATTTAAGTACCTAGCAATATTCCTGTTCTAAATTTACATAAATCAATATCCAACATGACCTATTTTAGTTTCAATTAAGCTTAAAACTAACATTTTTTGACATTTCTTATAGACCTTATTATTATTCACATAATTATAAATTAAATGGCTTACAAGTCGTTTTATGTTAACATTGTCCTTAAATAAGATTACTCATTTCATCATTATTCTTTGTCTTTAACAATTTGTTGTTACAACACACCGATACTGATTAATTAAAATTTTATTTGTACTGTGTCCACTGTTAGGCATTATATTGCACATTTCCAATAAAGTCAATTTTATCCTCTGATCATTACATTTACTATCATATATTTCTGTGATAATTATAATTAAGTATCTTTATTCTAAACTGACTAATCTCTGTTAATTTTATACAGTTTTATTTAATTTATCCTTTTGGATTTGATTACACAGTAAAAGTTGAATTTGGCCTAAAAATCAGTTTTGCTTTGCTATTGATATTATAACTAGTTTGCTTCCTTATTATTTCTATGGTTTACAATTTAAAAGATATTATGATTATTTCCTTGCCTTTCCTACCTTAGCAAATCTTTAGCAACAATTAACGTTATTTAACTATAACAAAACATTTTATAATCTAATATTTTCAATTACATATAATCAAAGTTCATGTTCCACATTTATATTAATATAAAACAATCCTTACATATTATATATATAAATACTCTATTACAATGAATAACATTTCAGTCATTTTCTGTCTTTCACTATTATAGTTTATATTGGATATCACTTTCCTTCTCACTGAGGCATTCTTTATCACCTACACTAATCTACTTAATTAGTAGCCTTTCATCCTTTCTACTTAATATTCTACTCTTTACCCTGGAGTTATCTCTATATTTAATTTACAATCTTTAACTTATTTGTAGTGTATCCTGTAACTTGGGTTACTGGGATTTAGGGTTTTGTCATTATTTTGAATTTAATTAAATTGTACATATTTGTCATGAGATTTGGGAAGTAACCTTCCCTAATACTACACTCCTTGTACTAAGCTTGAATTAGTCGGTTCTTTATTTCTCCTTCAATGAGTATGTTATTATTTTATGTTTGGATCCTTTGATGTAGTTATTTTAATAAGTTACTCATGATTATTTTTCATTACTGCTCCTTATCTTACTGGGTATACTGATGGTGCTACTGGGGTTTTAATCACCATGTGGTTGAACTTATATTGTTTTATATTGATTGTTCCTTTTATTTGGACCAAGAGCTTTTTTTTTGTTATAGTGGAGTCAGAATTTGATTTACTATAATGATCAATTTATTTAATTTATTTTTAACCATTTTGTTATCACTCACTACAGATTGTTTCTTCTTTTTCTTTTCAAGTTTGTATTACGTTATATTCAAGGTGAAAATTCTGTTATGCTACAATATAGCATAGTAAAATATATTATAATTAAAAACAGATTGAGGGATGTTCAACTATGTAATTATTAAAAATTATTTTTAACATTTTTCACTCACTACTAGTACAGTATTAAAGACAATCATAATTTAGAAACATATAAATTACACAATAACTGTAGAAATTTACGACCTTACCTTAGATAGTTGACATAATGTTACAAACACAAGTTTATGGTAAATTTGTCTAACAAGTAAACTTCGATAATAATTGTAATCATATTGTTGTAAATTATAGTCCAGAGTACTATAGAACATTGTAAATTTATGTACAATGTCTACAATCACACCCTCTCTCTCTCTCCCATTCTCCCTCTACCTCTCATTCTCACAACCTCTCTCTCTAACTTGAAATCGCACTCTCACTCTCTATCCCTCTCTCTCACTCTCTTTCTTGCTCTCTTTCTCACTCCCTCTCACTTACTCTCTCCCTCCCTCTTTCAATCTTTCTCTCTCTCACACTCTCTGTCACTCTTCCAACATTCTCTCTCTCTCTGTCACTGGTCTCTTTCCACAAATGGCACTCTAAAATACTGACCATTTCCATTAACAGTATTTTAAGTATTATGGAAGATAGATTCAATTTCAATATAGTTTGGATAACGTTAATAAGTTACAATGCGCCGCCATCATCGAGAAGCCAAACATTTCACCTATTGAGCCTGAGGGTTTACACAAGACAGTCGACTACTACTACAAGGGGTAAAACATCTTGATGAGAGTAAACAGTGCGCGTGTAAGGGTAGTTTCTCGCGCCATTACCTCGGGGTTGTGTGTGTATGTAACATGCGCGTCGCGCTGTGTGTGTGTTCTCAACACCACTTACTATTCATGTATAAATGAAATCTTCTACTACTACAAGGTAGTTTCCAAAGCGGCAACCTCAAGTTCGGTGCTCCACCCCAAACACACAAGTACTGCTCCCGCCGTCGTCGTCGTCGTCGTATACACACATACATACACGTTGTCGTTGTTTGTGTCTGGCAACGTGTTTGTCTTCCTTTCTGCCTAACACCTCTGCCCCTGGGGGCCCCTCGCCGCGCTACGGATGTCGGTACTAAATTTTCACTTTACAATATTGTGCTAAACTCTGGTCTAATTAATTCTCGTTTGCGCGGGCGGGCGCGCACACACGCGCGCGCACGCGCAAACGAAAATACGTCTTATAAACATACACGTATCAATTCAATACAAGTATATTCAAAGATTTTTAAATATATATATATAAACACTTGGTGCGTTTCACAGTTTTTATTTAACTCTGACAGTTGGTTCAGCTTATTAAGCCATTGTCAAAGAGATCTCTTTGACGATGGCTTAATAAGTCGAAACAGCTGTCAGAGTTAAATAAAAACTGTGAAACGTACCAAGTGTTTATATATATATATATATTTAAAAATCTTTGTATTAATATGTTTCACCAGGTGCCCAACGAGTCATCAATTAATATCGTGACAAGTAGATTCATTTGTGTTTATTAATTTTTGATTACTTAATTTGTATCTTTACACGTATTCTTAATATTTTATTTTATTTAACTACTGTATTGTTTTACATTCTTTATTGTATGAAATTAATAGGAAAAGGTTTTGTTAAAAAAATAATTCAAGAAGACAATAACCTCAGATTACCGTGTTAGAATATAATAGCATCCGGGCTATTGTACCGTGATCCACTCCTGCCGCTACATCTGTCCGGAGAACAATATTTTTGTTATATTTGTGTCAACAGTGATACGAACATGTAGAATTGGTTTTAATTTCTTACCGTTTTGTGAGTGGATAATAAGCGAAATTATTTTTGAATACCTATTTGAATACTTGAATACCTATACAATTTTTTGTATTATATTTTGTACATATATTTCTATAATGTACTATAATATACGTAATGCATTATAATATGGTAAGCCTACTTAAAAAAGTGGTCGGTTAAATTATTTTTCACATACAAACCTAAGCAAGTACGCATTTTACTCATATGTTATTCAGTGCTATTCAATATCCTACGTTAATGTGTTACTTATCAGCATCATCATCATCATCGTCATTTTCTTCTTCTTTTTCTTCTTCTCATTATTAGTATTATTATTAATACATATTATTTTTTTCTGATTGATCACTTCTTTGATGGGTCAATTAAAGGATTGGCCTGTTCCGTTTGATTGCTGTTCTCAATAGGCATTACTTTTGTGGCTTCCGCTTGTTTTTCATGGAAAGTGCAATTGACACAATTTATTTTTTGATTTTTATACTGGAACCTTGTTCTTCTTATGTAATCTAATGAACATACCTGGCATGTGTGTGTGTGTGTGTGTGTGTGTGTGTGTGTGTGTGTGTGTGTGTGTGTGTGTGTGTGTGTGTGTGTGTGTGTGTGTGTGTTCTAAAGCATGTAAATGTACATGCATTTTTGCCGTAACGACTATCAAAATAAGATCTCAATCTGGGAAAAGTGTCCTAAGTAAATAAAGAAATATAAAACTGGGAACCCTGCAATGTAAATAATTTTGTTTTTCTGTTTATTTACAAAAAAACAGTGTAGTTTCTTTTAACAAAACCTTTTATATAGACAAATGTGTTTACATTAAAATTGTTTTCTTATTCATTACAATTTGACTGAATAATGAGATGTACTTCCAATTCTTAAATTTGAAACACCCCCGTCTGTTTTCCAATATATCGCTGTACTTCAAGAAACTCCTATGTAATACGCATGGAGCATCAGCAGCGAACTCGATAAATGTAACATCCTGGGAAGAAAGTTGTCAATCACTTCCATCCAAGCTCAGTACTTTTGCAGTAATAGCGTCAGCAGGGTCGCGCATACAGGAAAACAGATAACAAGGCTAATTAATACCTGACAATCTTATTCGCTGCAAAGCACAGTCTAATATGACAAAAACTGTGCTCTTATTCAAGTTAGGTTAGAACGTGACATAAATACACACGTGACTAATGTATGCATTTATACGACCTCATAAATGCAGACCCTCGCTCACGTAAACAACTTAGCGCTTACTCGTGTTTCAACATTTTCTTTAAGTTATCAGAACTTCAGTTTGCCGGGGTGTAAGTCCGTGGTACACGGTTGTTGGGTGCAAACGTTTGGGCCGTCCCTTTGACGGCTATCTTCAGTGCGGAAGGCTGCAACAAAGATGGAGCACCGCCTTACAAAGTTCTGATAACATTGAAGCCGGCCGTAAAAGCCTCAGATAGAATTTTCTTTATGTTTTCTGTAAATCTGCTTTACATATATATGGTTATTATCCTGTTGTAAGTATCATAATTAACAAAGTACCTTTATAGCAAGAAACTCAAAGTAATAAACTGATGAATGTACAGAATAGCACAAACAAGTGTTGGGATCCACCGATAAAAATTAAAATGAAGGAAGATAGTGTGCATATAGTGGGAAACATACATTAGAGGAATGACAGAATGTAACCATTGCAAACTAACAGGTCTAAGGAAGACATATCGCATACTTTATAAAACATCAAAAATGTACTGCAGGAAAGGATAAATGTACAGTTCCGATACCGCTAAATAGGTTTTGTTTATTTACTTGTTACTATGGTAATTAATTCTGGTCTCCATGGTGTTGTTGACATCTTTAGTAGTAGTATTTAATATATTTCATTATTTATTCATCGCATCATCAGAAATACGTATAAACATAAATTTTATAATCGTTCAAGACAATTACAAAATATATAAACGTAACTGTATACAACATTACAAAATATATTGATACAATGGCATTGTAAAAAAGTTAAAAACTGCAAGAACGGGTAAAGGTACAGTTCCGATGCCGCTAAAATCATTTGTTTATTTACTTGTTAGTATAGTAATTAATTCTGGTGTGCATGGTGTTGTTGACATCTTTATACGCGTCAAAAAAAAAGCATAATTAAAAGGGTCTAAATCGTGCGAACGGGGCAACATAACAAATTCCAAGTTAGATAGTGTTTTTCGCCTTATGTCAAAGGTTACCTGTGCAAAATGTGGTGGCAATCGGTGTAACGGTGTCGATTTGTATTCAGTACTAATATACCTCAGACTTTAAGTTTTATATATATATATATATATATATATATATATATATACATTGTATATTTTCTAATTGTCAAAAGAACATAAGCTTAAATTGTATTGAAAATAAAGCACTGTAACATTAATACGCAGACACGATTTTGTTCCAGTAAATGTAAGAATACTTTGCCTAACCAATTCTCTAAATAGCGTGAACTACTTTTAGTTCATAGACATGCGATGTAGAAGAAAAATCTTTTTACAACTAAGATAAAATGATATTGGAAAACAAACAGCTGAGCTCTGTGCAGAGTGAGGCGAATAGCATTATGTTTACACTGTGTAATGGCGGAATGATTAAACTGCACAGCGAGGTATGGAGTTTACATACCTCGTGTGATGACGGAATGAATACGGTACGTGCGTTAGTCAAGTCCTTTGTGTAGGAAAACACATTTTATGATAAAACGGTCAAAAGAATGTCAGCAAAAAAAAAAAATAATAATGAACCAGACAGAATGCACCGTGAGGCGCACTAAACTTGCGAACTAAACCGCTTTGAAAAAGTTATCGTTGCTCCCCCTCATTCCCTTTTTCTCTCTTTGTCTGTTTCTTTGTAAACTCGCCCTACATTAACGGTCTCTAAATACACATGTGTTTGCTGATAAAACAAAGCAAAATCAGTTGTGAAAATTTTCAAAGCGATCAAATTTAAATATGTGTTATGCATCTATTTCAGTTAATGCATCTACATGAGATTTTTAATTTCAATGTATAAGCAAACTTCTAACTTGTATTGAAATTTTTATGTTTGTAGAATTGCAGAAACTTGAATCATGTTTTTTCTAAATATAGAATTTTGTTGTATAGTTATTAACTCAATATAGTAGGCCTACAACGCCGTGTGTGTGTGTGTGCGCGCGTGAGTGGTGGGAGGGCGCGCCTGTTTTACCTTTAGTTTTCTGACATATTAATAATAATTAAGAAATTTTTTTCTATTTGCCGACGGTTTATATAATAGAAGGGTTTTTTACAACGTTTCGAATTTTTGGAATAACTAAAACAAAATTAACTTTTGTACAAAGAAATTAACTTTACATTGCTACGGCAATCAATCAGTTAATGAAACTTGGTATATTTCGCGCGCTTGGTTCATACACTGACGTACAACGTATCATACAAGGAAATATCGGTATGGAGAACCATACATGACTTCGATGTTCTAAGATTAATATTTAAAATACTTTTCGAAATGAACTATTTCCAAAGAAATTACTTCTTTCTTCAGCCTTAACCACAGTAGCCTACTGTGATCATTAACGTATACCACCTCACTATAGTGCACTCAATTTTCACTGACGATAGCAGTCGATAGCACTGCCGAAACTTCTGGTTTTGTAGAAAACATTGGATCAAGCCCAAACAGCCAAGGAAGGAATTTTAACAACATGCTACTTCTTTGTTGCCGATAACATAGTACACATGACATAAATAAAAAATTTCCCCTCCCACTTCAACTATTATTTCATTTATAGAAAATTACTCCCACTCCGTTTAACTAGCCTCTTTATTTATAGATATTTCATCTACGTTTCTACAGTGGATTATTAAGATCTTCTTATCAGGATACTTTATTTATCAAAATTAAGTTCTTTACTCCTGTTACAAAAAAAATGTTTCCGGTAAACTGCCCTTTCCCCGTAACCGATCTTCACCAAAATCAATAGGCCT
Source organism: Magicicada septendecula (assembly GCA_034769895.1). Lineage (NCBI taxonomy): Eukaryota > Metazoa > Arthropoda > Insecta > Hemiptera > Cicadidae > Magicicada > Magicicada septendecula. Next base: position 318,930,257 of record CM068373.1, on the reverse strand, counting down.
TGAGTCTTCTAAAACTCACGCACATATGTAAAAAATTATTTGATTCTGTTTGAATTTACCGCAGTTATCGTTCGTCATGAAAAAAATTCTCTTGTTACAACATAAAATGTTGCAGGTAAACTCCCCCTTTCCCTTAACCGATATTCACCAAAATCAACAGGCCTTCAGTTCTCTACAATATAGGGATGTATGTAAAACTTATTTGATTTTGTTTGAATTTACGACAGTTATCGTTCGTCATAGAAAAAATTAACCTTGTTATCACATAAAACGTTGCTGGTAAACTACCCCTTTCTCTTAACTGATCTCCACCAAAATCAACAGATCTTGAGTTCTCTACAATTCAGGGATGCATGCAAACCATTATTTGATTCTGTTTGAATGTGCGGGAGTTATCGTTCCTCACAGAAACAATTACTCTTGTTAAAACATAAAATGTTGCCGGTAAACTACCCCTTTCCCTTAACCGATCTTCACCAAAATCAAGAAACCTTGAGAACTTACAACTATAAGAACGTATGCAAAAAAATTATTGACTGTCTTTGAATATGAGGTAGTTATCATTCGTCATAAAAATAAAATTACCCTTTTAAAACATAAAATGTTGCAGGTAAACTACCCTTGTCTCTCAACCAATCTTCACCAAAATCAAGAAACCTTGAGTACTCTGTAATTCAGGGAGGTGTGCAAAAACGTATTTGATTCTCTTTGAATGCGCGGCAGTTATCGTTCGTCATATAAAAAATTAACTTTGTTAAAACATAAAACGTTGCCGGTAAACTACCCCTTTCCCTTAACCGATCTTCACCAAAATCAAAAGACCTTCAGTCCCCTGCCTTAACCGATCTTTACCAAAAACAATAGGTCTTGAGAACACTACAATTCAGGGCTGTATACAAAAAATTATTTGATTCTGTTTGTATTTGCGGCTGTTATCGCTTGCCATAGGAAAAAACTACAGACAGACAGACACATAGACAGACAGACACACAGACACTTTTCGAAAAATGACTTTTTTCATGTTTTGAGGGTAGTACAATCAGAATCTGCAATAATCTCGACCACGATTTTTTTTGCAATCACCATACTTCCATTTCCTTATGGAACATGGAAGTAAAAGGATACTTCCTTATTTCTAAATATAATTCTACCATTACCGACTTGGAACACAAAGTTTTTTATTGGTAAAAACGTAAAAGTTTCACCTTATAGCCTGAACCAGTTTTCGCTTATTATAAGTTTCGTAAGAGGTTGCCACTGGGACCGCTGTCCGTCTTGTTCTTGGCGACGTCATCGACTTTTGAAGGATCAATGTTGTGTGTGTGGTGTGTGATATGCTCGAATAATGCGTGTGATTTGAATTGTGTTTGTTCGTTTAGGATGTCGTTTTTATGTGTTTGTATATTTCCAATTGTTAGATAGTGTCCAGTTTTCGGCCTTTTGTGTACGTGTAGAATATCCATGTTGTTTTCGACGTTTATGTATATGCGGTTGCTTAAATGAGGTGGTTTGCAAAGGTGGATTCGGTAGTGGAATGTAGTGCCTTTGTGTGTTCAATGTATCTCTGTTTGAAGCAACGTCCTGTCTGGCCTATGTAGAATTTGTTGCAATCTGAGCAATTTAGTTTGTAAGCACCAGGTAGATCAAATTTGTTTTGTGTTTTGTGTGTGTGTTTTGATAGTGCGTGATCTGTTTTTTGTAGTTTTGTATGCGATTCTGTATCCTGTTTTTTTTTTTAATTTGTGGGCTATTTTTTCAGTGTAGTTATTAATGTATGTCAGTGTTATGAATTTGTTGTTTTCTGTCTTTCTCTGTTATTTGTTTTGTGTTTTGTGTAGGAGTTTATTAGCTATTGTTCTCTTGTATCCATTGGATTCTGCTATATATTTTATTGTGTTTAGTTTGTCTTTGTAGTCTTTTTCATCGAGTGGGATGTTGTTAAGTCTATGTATCATAGTTCTGAAAGCTACTAGTTTGTGTTGTATTGAGTGATTGGAGGAGTTGTGTATTAGTTGTGTCTGTGTTCAAATTTAGTGATGGAGGGGTCTAGGAAATTGTTGTATTCGTATTCAGCAGTGAAGGTTATGTTTTTGAGTATTTTGTTTATGTAGGTTAGTAACTTGTAGTTTATTGTAGTTCCTTATTTCTTTTAGATACTAAGGCGTAAGTTTCGGAAAGAGAGAAAAAACATCATATCATGACCACATTTCCCACCGCGCTTTAATTGGCGGGTCACCAGAATATGTGCAAGGTTCAAATAGAGTCAAAGAAAAAACTGTTTCCTACTAGCGCACATATTGTACTTCTTCTTCTTGAGCCATCTACATTATATGTCAGGTATCTGGATTTGTCTACTATTATTTGTCTTTTATAAATCACAGGTCTTTCCAATATGCTCCTTTCCTCACTTGTAGGCCTATACTTTATAAAGGGTGTTCCATATAAAACGCAACCCATCTATGTCAGTAATTACATTTAAATAAAAAATGCATATGTAAAGTATTTAATTAAATATTTTATTTCCAAACTTTACAATACTTAAAATTCTAGAGTAAATGCTGGAAGTGGCCGCCATCTTCATGAATACACGCTTCCACCCTTTTCACTGTTTCTTGCAACTTTTTTTAGAGTATTTGGGTTGATATTTAAAACAGCTTGTTCGATATTGACCTTCAGTTGTTCAAGTGTTCGTGGTTTGTTGCTGTAGGTGCTTGTTAATAATAATTTTTAAAATGAGTGCTGCGATTGAAAATCCCGCGAGCTGTGAAGTGCGCTCAGTAATACGATTTCTGCAAGCAGAAAACTGCAGACCGGTGGACATTCATCGGCGACTGTGTGAGGTGTATGGGAAGAATGTAATGGAGTAAGGCAGTGGTGTGTTCTGTTTAAAAATGGCCGCACCAATGTGCACGATGATGAGCGGAAGTGTGTGCAGACCTTGTCAGCAAGGAAAATGATGGTGACAGTTTTTTGGGACAGAAAAGGGGTTCTCCTGGTAGAGTTGATGGAAAGGCACACAAGCAACTCCGAGGTTTACTGTGAAACCTTAAAAAAGCTGCGGAGAGCAATCCAAAACAAGCGACGCGGTAAGTTGAGCTCCGGGGTATTGTTTTTACACGACAACGCCCGACCGCATACAGCATCACGAACGCAAGAACTTCTGGGAAAGTTTGGATGGGAGCTTTTCAATCATCCCCCATACGGCCCTGATCTGGCACTGAGCGATTATCACCTGTTCATGCGTATGAAATAGTGGCTGGCAACACAGCCCTTTGAAGACGACGAAGAGCTGAAGGCGGGCGTTAATGAATGGCTGAAATCACAGGCGGCAGATTTTTACGATGAGGGCTTTCAAAAACTCGTAAATTTTATTAAACTCGATGTCTTGTTAGGTGCTGGTTTATCACGGTACTTACGGCAAAAAGATTCTTGCACTGCAACCACTGATCGCGTGCTAAAGTACGACTCAAGAATAAAAACACGTTCGTCTTGCGAAAAAACCATTTTCTCTCTAACAATGCACTGAGCGTTATGATCGCTTTGTCATAGGTATCAGTGGCAGTTTACTGTGCCGGCGCAATGTTCGATTGTTGGTCGAGTCTATTCCAGTAAAACGTAGGGGAGTTTGGCGGTAAATTCAAATATTACAGATGGCTGATTAGTGGGTTGCGTTTTATATGAAACACCCTGTACAATCCATGTGGTTATTATTTCATTTATCACTACTTTTAGTGATGCCGCTTTGTCATATAGTATACGTAAGTTCTGTCTAATTATACGTGAGTATATGATTTTATCTGTCTAGTTCTCGTTGTATCTCGTTTCAAAGTGGCAGATGTGTCTTCCAGAACATTTTATGATTGGTCACTCTACAATTGACACTTTGTTGTTTCCAGACGATTAGGCTATACTGTCGGACTCTGAAAACAGATTGCAGATGGGTATACATTTGTTATACCCATCTGCAAAACTCTGGATTGCAAATGTCCACACATAAAACCAAGGTGATGGCTTTTCGTGGAACTGATCCCGTATGGACAAAAATTTTTATAGACGGTACTGTCCTGGAACAAATTAGCAATTTTGAATACCTGGGCTACAGCGTATCTTATAATGCAAGCAACGACGTTGCGAATAAGTTGCATAAGTTCAACCTTATGTGAGGGACCTTTACGCTAACCCTTAAGTCAACAAGTAAAGGAAAGCGCCTAAAATTCTACAAGGTGATGCCCCTTTCCACACTTCTTTATGGGTCTGAGAATTGGACTTTATCGAAAGGGCAGGCCAGTCGCATCCAAGCCGCTGAAATTATATTTCTCTGGCACGTGGCAGGGTATACTCTCCATGATCATAGAACAAACACAACTATACGGCCGGAACTGAATATTATGAGTATATTCGACAAGATCGCCCAGTATCGGGTGAATTAGTGGGAACATCTTTGCCGAATGGAAGACTGCCGAATCCCCAAACAACTATGGAACTCTAAGCCGAGGGGACGGAAAGGTCTGGAGCGTCCGAGGAAGCGCTGGAGTGACCAGCTCATATCTTTGCCTATTTGAGAAGGAACAAATCAGCATTCCTGACCAAGGAACAAATCATCCTTGGCTTAATCCTTGAAGAAGGAGAAGAAGAAGAAGAAGATGATGAAGATAAATCACAGGTCACTTCAATGTCTCCTTCCCTAACTTGTATAATTTATACAATTCATGTAGTTATTATTTCATTTATCACTACTCTTAGTTAGTTAAATCTTGAGCTTTCTCATGTAGGGTACGTGTTGTTATGACTTTATCTGTCTAATTTTTGTTGTATCTCGTTTTGACCACACAACATACGGTACGTTGCCACGGACTGGTTTATTATCAATCCTCTGGTCTGCGCTTTCCGTGTTACCGGTTAGTGAAATGTAGGAATAACCTAAATTTAATATCTCCATAAAATCTTGTGAAATTTAAAAGTTCATTTACATATTGGTGCAGGAATATCTGATTTCCTCTACAGTATTTGTAAACCATATTTTTTTAGATTGAGTCATTTTTTTATTCCATGTTTCATAAGGAAATGGAAGTGTGGTGATGGCGAAAAAATGGTATTCGAGACAAGGGCTGATTCTGATTGTTCTATTCTCAAAACATGAAGAAAAGTCATTTTCTGAAAAGTGTGTGTATGTAGAATTTTTTATATGGCAAACGATAACTGCCGCAAATTCAAACAGAATCAAATAAATTTTTGCATTTGTGGCTGAGTTGGAGAGGACTCAAGGCCTATTGATTTTGGTGAAGATCGGTTAAGGGGAAGGCGTAGTTTACTGGCAACGTTTTATGTTTTAAAAAGAGTAAAGTACTTAATTTTTATAAATAAAATATTCTGAAAAGAAGGTCATAATAATCCACTGGAGAAAGGTAGGTAAAATATCTATAAATGAAAACGGTAATTGTAAGGGGAGGGGGTAATTTGCTCTAAATGGAAATGATAGTTGAAGGGGGAGGGGATATTTTTTTATGTGTGTACTACGTTACCGGCAGTAAAGAAGTAGTTTATAGTTAAAATTCCTGTTTGGCCGTGGTCCAATGTTTTCTGAAAAACCAGACGTTTTAGCAGTGCCATCATCAGTGAAAATCGAGTGCGCTAACGTGAGGTGGTATATGTTAGTGACCACAGTACTGTGGTTAAGGCTGAAGCAATAAGTAGAAAGAAGTAGTTTCTATGGAAATATTTCATTTCGAAAATTATTTTAAGTATTAATCTTAGAAAATGGAACTCATGTGTGGCTCTCCATATCGATATTTTACAAATAAAATACAGCGAATATAAAAGAAATAATGATAAGCATAGTAACACAAAGAAGGACTGTCGATATAAGATAACAAAACAAGTAAATCCATTCGTACGTACAAAACTGTTGGGTAGTTACCGGTTTGGACATTTACAGGAAGAATGAAGATGGACATAGGAAAATTGTAAATTTCTCTACTACCTATTGCACCGCTCTATGTAAACGTCTCCATGAAATCAAGAGACTGACTATACATGATAGAAGTCGCCTCACAGTATACTTGGCAGTGTCATTCCTAGTAACCACTATTACCTAAGCTTACAGGTAAGGTATGCGTTTCCCTGGGCTAGCTTTGCTGTTTCAGTTTATCCCACACACGTTACGTCTGTTGAAACACTATATCAATACCCTTCTGTATTCTACGCTTTTAAAGTCTAATCGTATCGAGGTAGTTGAAATAGTAGTATATTTACCTATCTTTATTGAAGTAATGTAGAAATGAAGAGAGTAAATTCTCTCCGAACTTCTACTTTTAGATTTTTTGGCTATCTAGTCGTTGATATGTTTAAAAGCATTTGTTGTAATCATATGACGCATTATGCCATATACGTGTTTGAATATTAGTCTACGGTGACTATACTGACTTGCCGTCGTCGCCGTCGTCCCTTACGGCTTAGGCTAGTAGCCTGTTTCAGTCTCAATGGAAGTCATCCAACCATCGATTACGGGGTCTTCCCACACTTCTCTTCCTCCTTGGATGATAGTCAAGGGCTCTTCTTGAAAATCTAGTTGCATCCATTCTCTCTATGTGTAACCGCCACTCCGTTTTGTACCGGGAGATTTTCTCATTTAAGTTTCAGTTATGCCTAGCTCCATTCTAATATTATCATTTCTGATAAGATCTCTCCTGGTACAACCCTTTACAGCCCTCAACAACCTCATTTTCGCTCCTTGTACTCTAGATATTTCTTTGGCCTTTCTAATCCAAGTCTCACTACCATTCAGTAGTTGAGGTATGGCCATTACATTATAATATTTCAATTGCGTCTCTTCCATTGAATGATACATTCAGAAAGCGCCTGGATGTCTGACAAATTTTGCTTTCAACCACCTTATCATATTAGTATGTGATGCTACACACTGGACACTTCAAATCTGGCACCGGTTCTATTGCCAAGGCCTCTATGACAATCTTTGTTCTAATTTGATTTGCCCCAGAAAAAAACCATAACTTTTGTTGTAGAAAAGGAAATGGTTTGATTGTAATTTGTTAAAATGTTAGTAAGATGAAACAACGATCTTTGGAGGTTGTTATACTGAGTTGTATTTTTTAAAATCATTTGTTAATCACAAACACTCCTTCTAATACTCTTGATTACCCTGAACATATGTGGCTGTGACCGATTCCTAGCCAAAAGCCTATAACGGCGATCAGCAGCGGGAACACGTAGATAACATTTTTTATATCATTGTTAGTAGCTTTTAAATGAGCTGTCTTGTTTTTTTTTTTACCTAATTATGAATATAATCAGAGGCAGTGTAGCCACGTGAAGTATTTCTGTGTCAATGTTCTGAAAAATCTGTTAGAAGCTGTTCTCAAAATGGCTGGGTCAATAGTAACCCTATTTTAAATTCTAAGGACTGCGCGTTTTCAATTTTTACCAAATTTTGTTACCATATAAAGAAATATAACAGAGAGTATGAGACACATGAGTATGAGTAAATATGACTTGTGTTATTATGGTCCACAATATGCCATAATTTCAGAGGAGGTAGCCTGTCATATCCATTTTGTTGTTCCATCAGTATTGTTACGACGGTCTACTTATCGTCGTATGGTACAGTGGAAAACAAAATACAAGACACCAATTAATTCACTAATCACCAACTTTAATTATCACAATCAAACAATTTGTAGTTCAATAAGATAGTTTCTTACAACAAATCAAAATAAAATTGTTCACAGGCAATAATAATCTCAACAAATATAAAACAATTGTATTACGATTGTCTCCCACAATTATAAAACACATAACACTTCGCCACAATACTTCGAACCGCACTGAAATATATCGCCACTCAAACTGAACTAAGCGCCGCTGAAATCTTGTATTTATACCCCGCTGAGATATCTAGAACAATCCATACTACGCATCAAGAACGACACTAGAAAACACCAGAACGTAGTTGATTGCGACCTGGACACAATGCACGAGGCCGGCGAATCTGGAACAGTCTGGCTAACGCTTGTTGAGATCACATACGCACACAACATTACAGCCGGATTTCACTGGAATAGCCAAGAATGTTCTGTAATGGTATAACACTTTTTCTTCATAACGTAACAGTTTTAAATGTGTTTCCGAGTTAAGAGCCAGGCTGTGATTAACTGACGTAGTATTGAAAACCTTGTCAATCCACTATCGCCCACCACGGCACGGTACGCTATGAGTGCATATTGGTCCTCCACATGTTAAATTTGTTAAGCTTAGTGCAAGTGTTAATGAAAGTTAAACCTAAATGAATCACTTATATCTCGTTAAAATAATATTTTTTTTTTTACGATGGTGACTATGGAAAACTAGTGTCCGCCGCAGGAAGGTCCGGACTAGCACCCACCAAAACCGTGGGATCCGACCTAAGACTCCCCGGGTTCCGTGGGCGGACTCCGGGGCAGACCCGTCGGAACGACTCCCGCGCTATTCCCTACCTGGGAGGCTTCCACCGAGGCCGGGACACCGCCTGCCTTTTCCGCCATCAAGGCCGGTGGAATTCCCGTATATCCTTTTGTCTACGGCATGGATCCACCTTTGAACACCTTTCACAATACTTCAAGGTGGTGCCATTTGTGCTTTGTCCTCTGGACGTTTATCTGTTTTAAACCTTCAGCGGGTCTACGTTACCTGTTTCCTGCTATTCTGCCAGCGGCCCTAGCAAGATCATTTCCTGCTTCCTTCATTTGCCTTAGTACCGCCTCTATGTAGGCTGCTGCCTGAAACCAAATGGATCACTTTACAAAAGGTCTTCCTCTTGTAAACCTGTTTCCGCTCCTATGACATCAGATCGAGTGGAATTATTCCCGCGACGACTCGAACCGCGGGCTCCAAAATCGTGCGGTAGAGCAAGCAGGTCCGAAGCATCTAGACGTTGAACGGGTTCGCCTAATGATTTCATGCGTATAATATCATGATACAGCCTGTATCAAGTTATTATTTCGTATTAGTTCATCGTTAAAATAATAAAAGTAATAATAAAAATAATAAGAAGAAGAAGAAGAAGAAGAAGAAGAACAACAACAACAACAACAGGAAAAAGAAGTTTTGTTATAGGCCTATATACAATTTAATTAATTTTCTAGTTTGAAATTACTTGTAATATTATTATTATATTTTTTCACAGACTATGCACAAGTACTCTACTACAGCTACAAGTGTAACTATAATTACATCAAACGTAGTAATATGTGGAACGCGGGTAGGGAAGGCTACGTACCCTACTGTATGCAAATAGTCGAGATAAGATAAATGCTTGGTGGTAATTTACGGCTGTAGCGACCAACACATTCCACCATAAAATTTAATGACCATCCCACCGTACCATCTCTCATCGGTTTGGTTTCGTGTTCAGTTATTAGGTGTTTCGGGCACTTAGTACACGATTCAAGAAAATATGTGTCCACAGTGCAGGCATTTGTGATAGGCCTACATATTTGTGAAGTAAGTTTATATTTGGAGAGTAATTTATATGCACATCTTCTAGCTTTAGATCTTTAACTCCGCTTAGGGTCGTAAATATTTACAAATTAGTGCATTGTCTACCAACTTTATAGTATATTGTTCCGTGAAGAACAATTTTATGTACTTAAGGCACAGTCAATTTAGATACTAACCACTACTAGCATAGTTATTTTGTATTATCCTGGATGTATTCCTTTACAGTTAACACACGAATTAGCTGACATCCGCATCTGAGCTACCGTTTCTGATGAAGATCCGGTTGATTCGTTGAATAACTTGACAAACTTAATACCTGGGTTTCGACTTCTGTTTCTTGTTAATATAAGAGCTCGTATCTGGCTCTCGAACTGTAATTGTTTGGACTCCACAACGTTATGAAGGCGGCAGAACAAATCGTAAATCGTGCATCGCAGTCGTGAGCAGTTATTGGTTAATAACGTAATTCCGAATATTATAAAAGCTGCAGAGGTAAAATGGGATAGGTGATCAATATGTTAACTAAGATTTTGGACGTAGATATAACTTTTTCAACATTATTACGTGACCTAAAATTTTACTGCTTTTACTAAACTGACTTATGCAGCGTCTGAAATCGTTTCTGGACGGGACGGCAATGTCAGTAGTCACCGCCATCTGTCAGAAATAAAGTTGTCGAATAAAGATTAAATAATCTATGGAAATGTAAAGTACATAAGTAAGATACATCACTGAACATCAATGTTTACAACAGGACATTGTTGAACAAAATTTCACATATTCATATTCTTTTGTTTTGTTTTGTTTTGAAATCTCGTTAAAAGTAGATAGGGAGAAAGAAATCAATCGGCGAATTGGAACAGGAAAGTTAAATTATAACTAATAAAATTATTATGAATAATATCTAATAAAACTGTTATAACTAATGAAATAATTAGTTAATAAAATTTAGTTAAAATATGGAGAGATCATAATTTTGAAAAGGAAAGGACGACGATGTTTCTGAGGGCACTTGTGTTGTCGTCATTGTGGATCTCTAGAACGTTGCACGGTGATGTAGAATTAAAGTTTCTGAACTAACCAGTTTCAGAAAAGTATTAAGCTTACCGCTTAACTACCCATAGAGCTAATACATCACTTCTGTCTGAACTGAAAATTGATGACAAAATCCAGCTGCTATTAATTAATAAACACAAATCCTGTAGCTCTTCAGCCAACTTTAAAAAGGAAACTTCATTGAAAGACTACTAATGTAGATGGAAGGCGGAAGAAAGATTGATCACCAGTCCCAGTTGTCGACCAAGATAAAAAATACTGATTACTGATAAACTGGCCAATGGAAGCTGCTTGAGAAACGCCAGAGGTAGAGAAATATTGAGAAGATCAACTTCTCTGTAGACACAATGCGTTATGGCGTTTGGAAATAAACTAGGGAAAAAGGGAATCCTATTTTTATATTTTATTTCATCTGGCATAATTAAATATCTTCTTCTTAGTTTACGAAATAAAAGATTTATAAAATAAAGTACGAGTTTTATTTAATATTGTTAGGAATTCTACAAGTACCGTATGTCAGACAAGTATTACAATTCATCTTATTCATCTCTAATGATTCGTATCTTGCACAAGTACAGTCCATAACAGCGTCTTACGAAATGGCTACAACTAAAGTGTTATAAGCGTTGTCGTAATTCTGACAAACTTTCTTAGTATCGTTGGTAAAGGATATAATCATTAAATCATCAGAACAAACAACAGAAAATACACAAATATACATAGCCAAACAAACCACCTGTTGCTTTAGTTTCTGCTTCTATTGTCGTTAACAACTTGGACTTTCTTCACGTGTTGCCTCCCCTCGTATTGTCAGATGTTCAGTCGACACTGTCATTTCCATAATCGTAACTTGTATATCTGCCGATCTTGAAATTGTACTTAACCGTAGCGGATTCTGTACAAAATGTTTGGTAAGTATATGTGATTGCCGCTTTAACGTCGAAGAACCCATGCCACGGAGAATCTCAGGTTGCACAAGGAGAGAGATGAGAAATATGGAATAAGGGAAAAATTACAAGTTGCCAGCTTAAGTGACCAAATTAGAGAGCACAGAAGAACATTACAAAGAGAATATTTGAGTACAACATTTACAAAGAATGAGCACTGAAATGATACCAATGACTATGTACAAAATCAACCGCACGGACGGAGATCCTTCGGAAGACCAAAAATGAGGTGGAATGATCAGGTTGCAACAGGCTATTCGCCTAATGCTTGGTTGGCAGAAGGAGACGTCAAAGAAAGAATTTTTTGCAAATTACTATTTCAAAATGCCTGCCTACAACCGATTTAGAGAGTTTGGTATCGTCCGTTAGTAAGTTAAATTCATCTTCAAGTAGTATTAAATTCCACTCAAGCTAGAAAACATATGTTTCTTGTTGATACTTTTACATCTCGTATTTCTTTTTTTTATTTAACGGCAGCTTTTTCATTTTTAATAGCGGAGGTACAAGTAAGGTGTGTTGAGCATGGTGGCAGACTGTAGAAGGTGGTTAAGAATGGAGTAAAGGAAAAGTTACGGAACACAGTAAGACAAAGAGAGTAGTTTAGAGAAAAGCACAAACAGTGGAAAAGTAAACAGACTGAACACAGTATTGTATGTTAGGGTTTTTGACGCATGATTTGTAATAAACGAGGATTTATTAAGCGTTACAACTCTTGTTGAAATGAAATATTGACACATAGGCGTATAATTGTATTAAAATGTTGATTTTACTTGTAGTTAAATTTATTTTCTTATGTGCCATTTCGGTTTTGGCAACTAAGGCCTTTAGCTCAATGACGTCTACCAGGAGCGATGCTCGACGAGATGTTTCCTTTTCACGTTCATTTCAGTTGACTAAAAAAACATGAAAAATCGTATACAGTAAGAGGCAAGACGAAATTTTTAAAGTCTATCTTGCTGCTTTTAGTAAAGACAGAGTTCCGTCTATCGCTAACAGTTCGTTTCCGAGGTCTTTATCAGATTACCTTTTACTGTGTGTCTCTGCTTCAGTTCTGAAAGAGCACTACAGTCTTTGATTATGTGTTTCACTGTAAGCGCTCCGTTTTCCACCCATCAGTGTACACAGTTGTGTGTTACTCGATATATTCCGCCAGGACTGATCCAAACACTAGTTTCCGAATAGTTCGGTGGCACGATTTGTTTCTTCTACTGACGACATCCAGCCGGCAATTTTATTTGCGAAGCATCCGTTTATGTTTTTCCTTTTTTTTGTGAAACGTTATAGTGTACGGTTAGTATGGTGACGTACTATGTTATCATATACATTGATTTATGTTTGTTGTTAGTTTTATTCTTTATTAAAATTTCATGATATATGAGTAATGTTATTTTTTTTTTGTAACTGTTCTGAACCTTACAGTAGAAAGAGGTTTAAATTAACTCAATAAGATAATATACAAAATTTAATTTTAGTATTTTTAAAAGGTTTACTAAGAGTCTTTTCAGTAAGGTAAGCTGCTGTTTTAGGAAGAACAGTGTAATTGGCGGGTTGTTAGGGCTATCATTCGGATCATTGTTTGTCATTAAAGGTTTCGTTGTCTTATAGACATTTCAAATTAACTAATTTCATACGTCGTTGATCATCAGTATTATTTTATCTGCTCATTTTGAACGCGCATTGTATACGAATTGTTGCATTATAGCAAAAGAAAGACGGATCAAATAAAATTCGGTGTCTTAACAAAATTAAAGTGCTACAAATAAACTGTGTCGCCATTAATTAATCACAAACAGAAATTTAATATAAATCAAAGCGTCTTGCACTTCCAAAATGGAAAGAAACTGGTGAGAGGTTTCTGGTGAGAGATATTTGGAAACCGTAACAAATCTCTGCAGAACGTGAAATTATGACGCTTCACTGGTCTAACCGTGTAAAGCCACGCTGGCTTGCAAATTATTAAGATTCTGGCAGCTTGTTAAAGTAATAGTGTTTGCCTCGCAGACTGTGTTTTACCGTCTTTTGAAGAGATAATGGAAATTTAATATCATGCAAAGAATTAAAATTTTCTAATTTTCTTTGGTAAAGTGTTTCGTATTTTTTATGTCGACGATTATTAGAATGCTTTCTCGTCTTGCTAACGAATAGAATATTGTTTACCCTTACAAAATAATAAGAGAAATTACTTATTTGAAAACTATAGAATAAACTTCAGATAGAAAAACGATTAGTATTTAGACATCTGGAATTACCGTGTAAGTCATCTTTACAATGAAGTAACGTCGTGAAATGTGCAAAATGTTTACGTAAGTTAAAGAAAATGTTTTCTAAAAAATCAAAAAAGTAGTTACTAGCTATAAAGACAGCTACAAAGATGGTGTTTCGAGTTATAGTTTATGTAATTGGATGACCAAAATTGTCTATATATTTTAGGGATGTAACTTTTTATATTTTCAAAAACTATTAGCTGTTACAAAAACCTTCGTCAAACATCCAGGCTGCTTCAAAATATAGGATTTGTATTCTTTAACAATTTTGTTGACATTAAAAAAATAATGTTTCTTACTGACCCTGTATTTATTTATTAGGATCAACAATAGACCTATCAATTACAGAATAGAGCGTATTGTTAATAAAAGAAACTAAAAAAATAGCTTTAAACATTTGATTAACATTTGTCACACGCTTCTCGTTGATTGTGGAAAATATTAATAAATATTAAATATTAAATATTTTTGTTGATTGAATATTCTTAACAAACATTAAACGGACTGATGATCAGTGTTATATAAGAACTTTCCATACCTGTGTGAGCACGTAAACCGAAATGCAGTTTAATGTGAACTATTTACGATTGTCTATTAAGACAATGCACCATCGTCTTAAATTGTGGGTCGCTCTCAAAGATATTCGTTTAGAGGTATTTGTCAACTTGTCACAACAACCTACTGCAATGTGAATTCGAATTTAAGATGTGTAACTTTGAACCAAGTGCAGTTATCAATATATCGCCTTTTTAAGTGATAACAAAAAAATGTACTACATCTTAAATATGTAAATGTGACGGACAATGATATACAAAACTTATCGAAAGGATTCAAATACACTTACAAAAAGTAGGTAAATTTTTTGAAATAAATATAGGAACAATTCATTACATTTACCAATGATAAGATAATATTTGTACCTTCTTCTTAGAAAGAAATATACTCTTTCATGGAGGAAAACACACTGAAATTCTTCTTCAAGTGATTCTATATCTAGTGTCAATTGTAGTACAAAATGGTATGTTTACTTATGTAATAAACATCGCAAGTGTATGTAAAATGCTAACGTCGGATTTATAAATAATATTAAATAATAAAATAATTTAAATGTTAATAAAAAATTGATTGATCCATGTAGAAAAATAATTAAGGTAACGGTATTAGGATGTATTTTAAATGCACTCATCTTAAGCAGTTAGAGGGAATTGAACCGTTTATTTATGGAGTCATGTGCAATATTTTGTTTTGTAGTGTTTTAATAAAATGCAGATTATGTTACTAATGTATTAGTAGATATTAGAAAATTAAAATATTTTAAGGGAAGAACGTAATTTCTTGAAAGCTTTAGTGTACTTAATTTATTTTATAGCCATATTTATAATTTGTGTTATGAATTATATTAAAATATTCTGCGTAGAATTTGAGCATTTAAATTAATACTTAGAACCGCACATTATATTTACTCCATATTAACAACAAAGCTTCACTAAACGCTTTCGTAAAAGGACACCGCCTTATCACTTCCTAATTATTGTACATTAATTTTTTTATTGTACCATGTTCGTTGGGGAGGAAATTAATTAAAGCAATCACCATTTTGCCACTTTGGTGTATGTTATTTTATACTTAATTGGATCAAGAGTAGATTATTTTCTTAAGCCTCTCTGTAAACAACCTGTTGTTATATACCGTGGTATAATATTGATATAATATTTAATTAAAAAATTTTAAGTTTTCAAGGTCTCTCATTATCTCTCTCTCTCTCCCTCCCCCCCACTCTCGCAGACACTGACACACAAAATAGAGAATGGCTATAGCAGGATATAGCAATGCGAACTTGGACAAAGGTTGCATGACCGCACGAACTCTTCACACCTCAGATTGCAACAGTTTGCTGTAAGCCAAAAATCAATATAAAATTATTACATTCGAGTATGGTTATAATACATTTTTGGAATAAATTAACACGCAAAATTTGATTAAAATTCCTGTTACAATTTGGTAAAAGTTTGTTTGAAAAACTGATAATATTTTATAATTAATATAAAACTATACTTGCGATAGTTCTTAGAATTGATTAATTATATAATTTCTATTGTTCTTTGCAACACCTCTCTTTGTATAAACTATAACAATTTTATGTTTAAGTTGCTCCGAATAGTTCAATTAGAGATGTAAAAAAATTATAATTATCTCAGAGTATCTTAGCAGACAAATATCTCTTCAGCATTTTTGTTTGATTCTGTCTTGAGGACATATGTAAATTATGTAAGGAAGACATGTTTTCTAAATGTGGAAACATTATAGTAAAATCAACGTCTACAAACGATCCTCCCCTACAGTACTGCTAACCCAAAGCGATTATTACATGTCCTCGCTAACTAATAAATTGTTATGAACGTTTTTTCCAATATTTGAACTTTTGTTTCTTGTAAAAAATTTTCCCATATTTGGACTTTTCTTTCTTTCAGAAAATTAAGTTATTTCATTTTCGTCGAAATATGCACGTCTTGTGTCCGTGAGACGTTCATTTATATGCCCCGAGGAAACAACATTGTTTACACTCGCAAAATGACATTCCAGAGGGATGAAATCTACGGCAGTACCAGTCAGGAATATGTCATATACAGTATAAAGAATGGCATCTATTATTCATGTTCAAAAGGAACGCAGTCTTTAACGAAGACTGATTGAACGTGTGAGTCGCATATTGCTATCACTGTTATCACGCATGTAAGAGCGCGAAGGCACAACACACACACACACACACACACACACACACACACAGTGAGAGAGAGAGAGAGAGAGAGAGAGAGAGAGAGAGAGAGAGAGAGAGAGAGAGAGAGAGAGAGAGAGAGAGAGAGAGAGAGAGAGAGAGAGAGAGAGTGAGAGAGAGAGAGCAGACAGTGAAAAATTGATTCTGAAACCTCACAACTCTATCAATGTACCGGATCCTTTCCGGAAATATTGATAACACATTGATAACATTGTTAAATAAATGTTTTTCCAATTTAAAGTTATTATTAAGTTTAATTTGAATAAAAGAATGTTTTCAAACTAACATTTTTATTTCAGAAAAATTATAAATTGTATTCGACGTTTAATATAAAGACATAGCGGAACAGTTAAGTTGTAGATTTTTATGAAACGTTGTAATTTTAAAAATTATATTTATGTATATTATTTATAAAAATTTTATAAATCTATATTCTATACACACGCGTCGTATTGCACAAAAATGTACACGCACATTACGAAATTAAAGAGACTGCGTTATATACGTGTACATTGATAGAAAATTACTTAATACTATTTCCGTCAAAAAGATAGTTTATATTACTACTTTCTAAATTTGTTATTTAGAAGAAGTAACATTTTACTCATTTTGATTTGACTATAGCAAAGGAAAGTTTATTAACTTTTTTCTTTAAACTTCAACAGTTAGTGAATGTACAATAGATAGCTTACGGTTTGTTTTATGAAGGCGACACTTAAAAATCAAACACTAACGCCGGTTGTGTTGGCGACTGAGCGAAGGTACGTCAAGACGCTTCGATTACACTGTCATGAGCTATAAGTACCACATCACCTTTTATGCTACAAACACAAACATATTGTTACGACTGTCTAGTGATCGTGAAAACGTATTTCCACTGTACCACCAATTAAGTCACTAATCACCAGCTTCCATTAAACGTTGGGGCCTTTGTAAAAACTGGCCCTACTGCAGTTTGATTTCTCTCATATTTTGAATCGTCTTCAACATTTATTAATGGTCTTTCGTTATCAAACATTTCTTTCACTAAATGTTCGACATCCTTTTTAATTTGTTTTATTGAATTTGTAATAGAAACTTCTAAGCTCGAAATATTTGTTTTCACAGATTTTTTTATTTGAGATATTCTGTCAACTTGTTTGTTCAGCTCACCTCGTAACAGGAGGAATTTTGCAGTGGTATCCACTTGTACAAACGCCTTAACGTCGTCTGCTTGAAGACTAAATTCTTCTTTTTGCCACCCCTCTGGTGTTTCATTTTCACGCTTA
Source organism: Magicicada septendecula (assembly GCA_034769895.1). Lineage (NCBI taxonomy): Eukaryota > Metazoa > Arthropoda > Insecta > Hemiptera > Cicadidae > Magicicada > Magicicada septendecula. Next base: position 318,912,454 of record CM068373.1, on the reverse strand, counting down.
CGTTTTTCGTCTTGGCGTTTTTCTGCTTCTCCTCTTTCCTGTCTTCGTTCTTCTTTTTGTTGTTCCTGTCTTTACTGTAGGATTAATCTGAATGCTTCTATCATCTGACTGGTACCTATTTTATTTTTATCAACTACCACTCTTCTACGAAGTGTCCTCTGTTTCCACTGTTAACCGTTCTATCCCAGTTCTGACACCACTGTTACGACTATCTAGTGATCGTCGTTTGGTACAGTGGAAAACAAAATACAGGACACTAATTAAGTCACTTATCACCAGCTTTAATTATCACAATTAAACAGGTTGTAATCAACACGATAGTCTCTGACAACAAATCAAATAAAAATTGTTCAGACGCAATAAAAATATCTACTAATATAGAAACAGAATTGTATTACAATTATCCCGCATAATTATAAAACACGTAACACTTCGCCACAATACTACAAACCGCACTCCAATAAATCGCAACTCAAACTGACTGCTAAGCGCAGCTGTCGTCGTTTAAATAGATAGCAGAATTGTTCCAGAATAGTCGATACTACTACGCATCAGCAATAAAGGAAAACAGTATAGCGTAATTCATTGCGGCCTGGACACAGTGCGCGCGGCCGCGCTAATTCTGTCACAGCCTAGCTAATGCGTTGAGAATCACGTACGCACACAACATTACAGCCGGTTCCACTGGAACATTTGAGAAACACGTAGATTGGTCTGTAATGTCGTAACAATATTCTAGCGTCATGACTTTTAGTATTCCGTGCATTTATAACCTTGACTGACAAGTGCGTATATTTTCTGGCAAACGAGCAGTAGCCCCTGTCTGGTGTTTTACAGCATGCCATTGCAATCATTCATGGTTTTCACTATTAATAATAATGTTTTTTTTGCGGCAGGGAAGGGGTAAAATACGTTTTACTTTTGCTACCACTGGACACAGCCTTTTCCATAATGGCTAAAATAGCTCCTACATACTCTAGAGGATGTCTTAATTAAACAAACCTGCCCGTTATTGCTTGATTTTGAAACTTGCTAGCTCCCGTCCTAGTTCCTTGCTACTGGTTTGCTCCTTTACCGCTTGTGTCAACTACCTACTTTATATCGCAGTTTTCTTGAAAAATTCAAGTGAGTTGTGTGAGTGTGTGTTTTGGTTTTGCTGTGTATGTGTCTGTGTGAGTATTATTTACTTTCGTATGTTCCATAGTATTGTACTGTTTTTTTGTGTCCTTCTTACCAAATCAGAGACTTTGTTCCTGGCTACCCGACGGTATGAAAAGAATAACCGCTCGATGGTTAGACTTCCGACATACCCAAAGATTTTACGCTCTTAGATTTTACGCTAAATCTATAAGAAGTCAATTCTGCTCGCGAGTCAGCTGAAACTTTAATCTTCCAACTTTCTGATAAAAAATAGTTTCTAGCTACTTGAACTTCATCTCCGAGTTCTACTTCCATAAGCCACGGTTGTCGCCTGTAAGCTTGTTCTGATTTTTAGTATATTTTTATAAATAAGGTTCGCACACTTAGCAGCCGTCCTGCTTTGGGCCTGAAACATACCACGGATCTCGTTAGGTGAATTATAATCGACCTCATCCTACGTCAACCTCTTCAGGCCAGCCTCTTGAAGGCCTACCATTGCGTTCTCCATTATGATTTTTATTATATTTCTACAATTGAGAACCTTAAACTTACCCCCACCCTATTGTAAATTAATAAAATAGACGTAATTTACTTATAAAATAATATTTGACTTGTGAGTCGCTAAAAATTATTTAACATTCTAATCAAACAATTGAAATTGCCGTCCAATCAATTTTCAACTTATGGCCTTTATTTTTTAAGATGGTAAGAAAATACATGATAATTAAGGAAAAAGCAGTTGACAGTTATTTGTCTTTTCTTTTATAAAATTGCTAAACTGCTATAATTGTTTTTATTATTTAGACAAAGCTTTTCGTCATTACTGACATCTTCAGGTCTTAACAACTAGGTTGTTTAAGACCTGAAGATGTCAGTAATGACGAAAAGCTTTGTCTAAATAATAAAAACAATTATAGCAGTTTAGCAATTTTATAAAAGAAAAGTAAGGATGGCTGCTAATTTAAACAATACGAAGTTATTTGTCTGCCTTAAACAATATGCTTAAAATGCTTAGTCATGTTAAAAAAATAGAAATTATCCACACACAATTAATTTCAGCTTTTTAAGTAAAGCATAAATATACTGAAACAAACTAAGTTCGATTTGTATTTCATAACTGTATCAACTCGTAATGTAAAGATTAAATGTGTCTCACAGTAAAAGATTGAAATAAAAACTAGTGTTTTGCTACAGCCAGATGCCCAATAACAAATCGTTTATTTATTTTCAACGGTGATATGGTTACGTTAATGAGTCCAACAGCTGTTATTGTCTATTGTCAACAGCGTGTACTGTATGTATGAACATACGAGGTCTGTAAATTAAGTAATGAGACTAATTCAGTAAACCCTTCAACTTATAGTCAAACAATATTTGGACTTTACCCCTTTCAAAATAGTTCCCTAGGAAAACAACACTGCGATTTAGACGGGTTTTCCACCCTTCATAGGAGTGCTCGAACTCAGAAACTGGAATCTCCTTCATCTGGTCAGTTACATTTTTTTTAATCTTGTCTATTGTCAACATTCAGCCCAGGTGAATAAGCGGGCTGAGGATCAACAGGAATATTTTTCTATGCCAAAAATTCTTTAACTGAGAATGCTGTGTGACAAGGAGGATTGTCATGATGCAGCACCCAGTTGTTCACGATGACTGGTCTTAATTTTTGGTACCAATTTTGCACAAATGTTTCTCATTCCCAATTCTTTTTGTCAAAATTTGATAAACTGTAGTGTGGTTTAAATTTAATTGCTCTGCAATTATTCTGACGGTTAATCGGCTGCACCAAGTCGCTGGTTCAATCAACATTGTCGTCAGTGTTGGGCGTTGACGGTCCATAATTGATTCCCGGCCGTCTGAAATAGCTTTAAACCATCTGAAAACTTGTGCTCTTGACAAAGCTTCATCTCCATACACCTTTGTCAATTTTGTAAAAGTCTCAGTAGCATATTCCCCTAGTTTAACACAAAACTTGATTGCACAACGTTGATCGGATTTTTATAACGCACAACAAAAACTCACTTCACGAAAAGCTTGTTTACGTTTCACGTGTCAACAATAGACAATAAATATTAATACCCAATCAGCTGTTTATCTAACCATTGTGTTAATGGAAACCTTAGAGTGATGCCATATTGACTACTACATGATTAGTCTCATTACTTAATTTACATACCTCGTATTTTACTGAATTTGTGGATGCGAACCTGTAAATTTGAGATGATTTAGTTAAGAGAGCCCAAAAACTCTCGGAATTGGTTTCTTGTCTCCGACACACTGAAGATCACTGTCCAACAGTATGTCTGTAACAATACATCTGTTCTCAACGGTGAGTCAGCGATGAACGGAGTTCTATTATATTTTATTTTCTACTTGTACCATTAAGGACGATAAAGAGATGTGAAATATGAAGAAGGTAAACTAAAGCAAAGGACAATGAACGTACACGTAATTAGAAATCGGAAGACTTTGGAAAAATACATTTCAATTATTTACATCCCCCCTCCCCACGACCAGTCATATATTTCATACCTAACCTCTGAAGCTTAGAGCTTTGAGTTGGTCCGTTCTGTGTACGGAGGCGCTGACTTTCGCTGGCTGCCGTCCCGTAAAGAGGTTGTATTTCTATGTGGCGGAAGCTCGGTAAATCACATAATACTGTTATTATCAGGAAAATAAAAATCGGTATAACTATAGTAAATTTTATTTATTAAATTAAAATATTATTAAAAGTTCCGCCAAGTGTCGAGCGACCGTTCGATCAGTTCAACACATTTCGGTTAGTCTAACAGGTGCCAACAGTTCGTAAAACAAAATCACAGTGACAGCTGATGTTTGGTATGTTGTCTGAGAATTTCAAGTAAAATCCAGCAGTCGGCGATTTAGTTTGCCAGTGTAGTATTACACTATTAATGATTTAATGATACAGTGCTGAACAGGTATGCCAAGATACTTGTTCGATAACGGGTGGTTACATTGGGTTTTACATTAATACTTGGCAGACCTGTGTAGCTGGACGATCTTAGTACTGTGGAATGTGTACACCGAATCACTGTGTTTTCTGAATGTCATTCACTGTCTTAGATAAATATTTTAGGTGAATTTTTAATTACGTTGAATATAGTATAATTACCTAATGGTATTATTAAGTTATTGAAATTGGATAGCTTTGACACAAACTTTTATTTCTTTGCTAATAAAAAATAATTCATTATAGGATGAAAATAAAAAGGAATATGTACTGTAGAATAAAAACTTTAATGATTGTTAAGATCTTTGTTTGACTAGATTTAGGTATGGTTACTGTGCCAGTCATTCGAATTTTCTACTTTATTTCAAGCCTTAAAACTTTACAAAATAAAACGCCTCAAAAACTAGAGACGACTACGTATTGTTACGTAATAAGGAACGTTCTACAAGTATCTCGGCTACACAGCAGAGCCCAGTTGTGTGTGTGCGTACATATTGCTGCTACTTTGAGATGAAAGACAATTACGTGACACTTGTCATACGTCAACAATCGAGGCTATTCCACACCGTACTGGTCGGTGTACTGTGACCAAGGCCAGACAGTTTCTAGTGGATTCTAAAGCGCCCGTGTTACGCAGTTTGCTCGACACGTCATCTAGAATGTGACCGATTATTCTGGCATTTCAGCGGGGTATAAATATAAGCATCCAGCGACGGGCGATCTTTCACTCCGTTTAAGTGGCGATTTATTCAAGTGAGGTTCGAAGAATTGTGGCGAGTGTTATTGTGTTATAACTGTGCGGGACTCTATTAGTTGACATTAGTATTGCGTGTGGACAAATTTAACTGAATTATTGGACGATTATAATATTGGTGAATAATTTTTTGATTCAATCTGTTAATTGTGATTAATTAAAACTGGTGATTAGTGGCTTAATTGGTGTCTTTATTTTGTTTTCCACTGTAACATACGACGATCAAGGGGACGTAACAGTATTATTCGCTTGTAATTCTTACTTACTTCTTGTGATTAATGGTTCACTCCACCAGGAGGTCGTCTCCAGTAGATACTTACAGTAGTCTCTGAACTCTATATACTGAATGGTGTTCCAAGCATTCCACGGATATAATTTATGCGCTACAAAAGTACCTCATACACTTGTAAGTATCTCAGGGTGTTCTCCAAGGCGAGTGGTAGAAGAGAATCGGCGGCGACCTTCAGTTTAATTCCCCTGTCCTGAACGCCTATAGTTTTTTAAAGCAAGTGGAAAGGTATTTTCGCTCGACAGACGGGTAAGTAAAAAATATGCAATCGAAAAGTGCTGACAATCTCACTTTGGTGTCAACGGCCTGCTAGAAGGCTCTGAAGGACGAGCCATGGTCTATGGAGTTGCGCCGTGACACAATTCTGGTTCCCCAAGTCTCAGCGGTTGAGACCATTTAGATACTACTGCCACGATTCTCTACGCGTTGATGGCAACATTTCAGTTGTCGGTCCACTCAACGGACGGAGTCGTTGACTTTCGCTGGCTACTAATATTCCCGCCTCCTTAAAGTGGTTGTATTTCTAAGTGGCGGAACTTCGGCCAATTGTATAATACTGCTCGTCTTTGACAAGGTCAAGATAGTGCCACTAAACGCGAACTACCTAATGCCTGAATACTAAACAACGTAAATCCCTTCCTTAACACCCGGAAAAAACAAAGCGAAATTAAAACTGCGGTAGCAAGACAACGTATAATAACATTTTCCATACTTTATTATTGACAAGTTAATTACTGCATTACAGTATAAATGTATAATATTTGTGCCGACACACTTATAAGTTATTCGTGTTTGTCTGAGTGTAAATGTTTATGAGGCAAGGTAGAAAGGAAACGGTGGGATGCAAAAGTCATTACGTTTGCTGCCGATAAGGCTACCGGAAGAAACCAGTCGTCCGCAACTAGTTCACGGTCAGACCGCACGGCGCGCTACCGACACACACGTTTATTACGGTTATTACGGCTAACTTTATCTCCATTAATACAAGGTTAGAAATTCTAAACCCTTTGTAATGCGCAGCTCAAATGGCGTGACCAATATTTTGTCGGTTTTCAAGGCAGTCTTTTGTGCATTTAAGTTTTACAAAGGAACGTGAGTTTTTACCGTGTACGGTTTTGCCTATCTGACAGTGGCGTGTGAAAATACTATCGGTTTCAGTAGCCTAAATGTACTAGCTCATGATGATGATGATGATGATGAGGAGGAGGAGGAGAAGGCGGAGGAGGAGGAAGGTGAGGGGGAGTGGGAGGGTGATGCGTGGAGGGGTGGTAGGAGGAATTGGGAGGGGAGGGGATGAGGAGGAGGAGGAGGACGACGACGACGACGGTAATTCCGTTTAGCACCACCCATGTAGGTTAGAATTTGGCCAGGTTTGGCTGCCTTATATGAACCGGACAGATGCTGTAAAGTATTTACGGGGGGTATATGAAATATTTACGTATTTATGGTACGTTTGAAATATGAAATGCTGTATAGGAAAATCAATTCAGTTAATAAGTATATTTTTTAACAATGTTTCAGTAACAGGTAGTTTTATTGTGTCATTGCCGTTGTCTTTAATAGAATTGATTTCAGGATGTTATCACACGTTTTTCAATCACTGTAAAGATAGCAATACTGATTAGCCTTAACTTGTTTTTCTTTTATATGAAGCCGACTCGACCGACCCCACACATACCAAATTCTAGATACGCCACTGGACAGGTGAGAAGTACCGTTAGTGTGGTAACAGCATTACAGTTCAGCCGACGGTTGTTAGTTCAGGGACTGATTGCCATTGTCTGAGCCGACCTGTGAGCTGCATAAAGTAGCTTGATTTAATGGTACACTCGGTAATCGAACATTGAGTCCCTATATTAGTTTTCAGACGTCATTCCACTGGTCTTTAGTGTGACACGACCTTAACTGTGCTTGATTCTGTCTTTTTTTTATGTCTGTTGTTTTTCTTGCTTACCTGTAAGCAGCCGAGACTTTTTCTCCGTTATAGTAATATCGATACCCCGATTCATGCTCAAACGTGTTTAAGTAATGTCAGTCTTAAGGCTGTCTTAACATCAACCTTAGCCATTATGTACTTGTTGAATGACAAAATAGCATCAAACGCTCAGATTTTCAGAGTTGCAATAATCACAAAAGTTATTTTAACATAATTCATTTGTACATTATCGTACTGAACGATCCGTTATAAATTTGGAATTCCCTAAGCGTCTGTCTTGTAAGTAATTTATTTATTCATTATAAAATTTTAACATTTTTATAATATATTCATAACAATATTTATAAATAAAATTATATAAGCATAAGTTTTATTTTGTATTTTCATAAAACACGGTGTACAAATGTTTTTCACTTACGTGGAAGTAAATATAGTTACTTCATGTGAAATATAAATTTTAATTGTAATATTTGTAAACACTTGGGTACTCACCGTCACGTGTGTATGTCATTACAGTATGTATGTCATCTGAAACATATTATTGTAGCACTTCACGCCACGTCGCGACCTCGTGTGCACCACTACACGCGATCGCGATCGACTGACAGGGCGACGTGTGATGTTTGGTAAACATTTTTGATTTTTTGACGACTTCTTCAGAAGGATTGGTTTTTTTTTATACGTATAACCTGATGATGAGGATTTATCCTTGAAACGCGTAGTTATAGAACGTTTTAAAGAAGTCACAAGACGGTGAGTAACCAAGTGTTTACAAATGTTAGAATTAAATACTTATACACGTGACTTGGAGACTATAATATAATGAAATACAAATTGTTCATTATAGTAATGATGAAGCGATCGATGGTACAATCGCCTGTAACACTTTTCGTTTTTGGTTTACAGTAGGCCTAGAGTTTACATTTATCCAAATATTACGTATTACTTTTGTACCGTTTATCGGTTTTAAAATTATTGTATTTCGTAATATAAAAATAATAAGCGTACTCTTTTCTCAACATTTTCGGTGCGGGTTTTCCTCGAGGGCAAAGTTTCTCAGGTAATAATCTATTATCGACGACAAACAAGGCTGTCACCGACCGCGAGAATGGTTGAGGCCGTTTGCCTCGATTAACACCGGCATGAACCACCCGACGCACAGATACGAAGAAAATAATTCACGCCGTCGCGTAATCCTCTTTATAACTTTAATTATTTTCTTTCGCCGCCGCGAACGTGAGACATAATTAGCAAGAAGCAGTAATTGCCGCACGACGTCGGCGTCGCTTCGCCTTGCTACAGTATTTAATGTTACTGATAAGACTTCGAATGGAACCCTATATCAAGTAATTTAAGATGTAATTAGATATTATGAATACACCAAATTACACTAACTACCGTCGACTGGAGCAATTTGAGTTTTTATTAAAAATTAATTTTTTCAGCATTCAGAAAGTTAGATGGATAACTGTTAACATGTAGCTACTATTGAAAACAGCATGTAATATCTGTATTGTTAAATAATAATAATTTTATATATTATTAATTGTGAAGTTATTGCCTATCTCATCACCATCATTATCATCATATTCTTCAAGGGTTAAACCAAGGTTGGTTTGTTTCGGTCTCTGATAGGCAAAGATTAGAGCTGGTCACTCCAGCGCCTCCTCCGACGCTCCACACCCCTCCGTCCCCTCGGCTTATAGTTCCATAGTTATTTGGGGGTTGTGGCCAAGATGTTTCCACCAATTCAGCCAATACTGGGTGATCCTGTCGAGTATACTCCTTATATTCAGTTCCTGCCGTATATCTGTGTTTCTTCTATGATCATGGAGAGTATACCCTGCCACGTGCCTTAGAAATCCCATTTCGGCCGCTTGGACGCGACTGGGCTGGCCTTTCGTTAAAGTCCAATTCTCAAACCTATAAAAACTAACTAGGCCCTATCTTTTTTTATAAATATACTAGCTGACCCGGCGAACTTCGTACCGCCTCAGAATCAATAAATGTTGTGTTAACTTATTAGCTGAATTAAATTCAGTTTTTTATTAAGATAAAATGAGTACTCAAAATGAATTAACTTCAATAAATGTACAAAAATCAAAATGAAATGTATTTTAATTACATTGAAAAGCTGAATTAAATTCAGTTTTTTATTAAGATAAAATGAGTACTCAAAATGAATTAAGTTCAATAAATGTACAAAATCAAAGTGAAATGTATTTTAATTACATTGAAATGAATGCAATTCACGTGGCAGCAAGGCATTTGCTTTATTGAAGCGAATCGAAATGATTCGCGTAGCATTGTTGCACTACTTTCTGTTAAACTATTTGCTGGATGGGTTGCACTCAGGTCGATTCCTTTCATTGAAGCACCTTGTAATATACGACATTTTTCGTTTTGTTGTCAGGTGCGAGAACGAATAAAGCGGATGGTTTGCCGACACGTGAACATGCTACGTACAATTGACCGTGAGAGAAACATTTATTTTCTAGATTCAGGCCACAAACACTCAAGGATTGGCCTTGTGATTTGTTGATCGTCATGGCGAATGCAAGACGAATCGAAAATTGTATTCGTTTAAACTCGAATGGCATATCGGTTGGGATCATCGGAATTCTCGGAATGAGAACTTCCTCACCTTTGAACTTTCCTTTGAGTATCGTCGCGTGAATCACATTGCCCATGAGTTTTCTCACCACAAAACGCGTTCCGTTACATAGTTTTGGTTGGTTCAGATTTCGAAGCATGATGACTACCGAGCCAACCTTCAGTTGTAAATTGTGCGGTGGCAAGCCAGGCAGATCCAATGAGTTTAAAAATTCAGTTGGATAGTTGGTTGCTTCGTCTTCGTTTGTTACAGTGTAGATAGATTTTAAGGAATGCAGTGGACCAACGATTTGATTTTGAATTGTGAAGTTTAAGTGATCCACATCTTTGTTCTTTGCCGCTAGAATTCCTCGTTCACTCAACCAATTGTGATTTTTGTGGTTAGCAATGATGTTCGGGAACACTTTGTTGATGAGCTCGTCCTTCGTTGAGACGAAATTGCAAAAATTCGGCGGAAACGAAATCAATCCGTTCGATTCGTCGACAGGAACACGGCCATTACCGAAGGTCAGCAATTGCTTGGAGAAATCTTCGGCAGATGGATCGTTTAGCAATGCAACTCGCATGTTTGTCGTCAGCTGAAGTTTCTTCACATAGCGCCACAGAGTCGATGATTTGAGGCAAGCGTTTATTTCATCGGCAGCTGTCGATCTTGGAATGACTGGTAGTGTTTGGCGGAAATCGCCAGACAGTAGAATCATTGCGCCTCCAAAACATCTTGAGTCATTGCGCAGATCTTTCATAGTTCGATTGAGTGCTTCCAATGCGCGTTTGTGCGCCATTGTGCATTCATCCCATATGATGATTTTACTTGCTACCAAAACTTTGTTTGGCCATTGCTGAGTGTTTCGCAATGTTGCATGTCGGTTTTTCAGTCGTTTGAAGGTTTAATGGCAATTTCAACGCTGAATGAGCCGTTAGGCATCCTTCTAGCAACGTGGCCGCTATCCCAGAAGAAGCAACTGCTACAGCAATTTCGGATCTCGCACGAACAGTGGCCAAAATCAATGACATGAGGAATGTCTTCCCAGTTCCACCGGGCGCATCGAGGAAAAATAAGCCACCATTTCCATCATCAATTGCCTTCATTAACGTATCGTACACTTCCTTCTGTTGGGGTTCAACAGTGGTACGTTCGTTCGAACTGATTCGTTCAATGCATCTCGATCGTAATCACGTTCACGTTCCAATTCTCGATTGAAAGCGTCGTTCATACCACGATTTGGCGTTGGCATTCCTAACTTTACTAACAAACTGCCGCACATGAGGTAACACATGTCTTCGATCAAAAGCAAAGCTTGGTTATGTATCTCCTCATTCACCTCGAGATCGGGATTCCCTGAACTGACACGAATTCGATGTAAAATGTCTTCTGACATGTCATCCTTGTACTTGTTCCACAGTTCACGTGGATTCGATGGGAAGCATGTCGAAATAATGATAGTAAATAATGTGCGTATCTGACTTGGAGATGCAGAAACAATTGCTTCAGCGATTGTCATGTCCCAATGAGTATCGTTTTCAAGCAAATTGAGCTGTTGACATGCAGCACGAAATGTTGGGCACACTACACCATTGACAGTTCGAAGTGATTCAAATGATGTCGACCCACGAACATTCACCAGCAACAACCGCAAGTAGAAGCATTCGTCATTCTTCGGATGAACTGTGTAAATGCGACCAAGACCATCAGTAGAACGCACATCCGGATGATCAGGAACCGCATCGCCTTGCTTCCGACGTTGAAATTTCTTCGATGAAGCGTTCCAAGTGTAATAACGTGGCATCTCAGAATAGAGCAACGTTCGTGCAAACGGATCGCTTTGGCAAATCGAAAACAAACTTGTCAATGTTGTCGCTGGAGGTGTTTCAGCACGTTGAGCAACATTTGATGCGTTGAAATAAACTCGTTGACCATTCTCCAGATGCACCGCTAAATGTACAACAGTGGGATGACGTTCATGAATGGGGAATGAGAATATACGCCAAATCGCCTCATTGCAGCTCACATATCGACCAACTTGATAGTGCGTGATTTCATCGTTGGTATTTGGAGTTTGAGCGCCAAAAACCGCCATATCGCTGCCTTTCGTAACATATTTGCAGATGTATTTGATGGACTTCACTGAATTGCAATACTCCACGTTGCAATGCGCCTTGAATGTTTTGGAAAAAAGTGGCGAATACGGAACAATCCAAGTGTTGTCGACCACGAAATCGTTTCCTTTCACTTTCGTTGTGATAGTTCTACCGTTATCATCGGGTGATCGACGCCGATACAGTGGATAACCATCGTTGCCAGTGATAGTCTCTGCCGTCAAATTTCGTGGATAACGCTTGGAACACTTGCCGTCGACCATGCACGGTGATTGGGAGTTGATGGCGCCACACGGTCCGTGAATCATGTTCGTAATTACAACATCATGCAGGTCTGGATCGGTTTCGGGATCTGGAATCTCGGCACATATGATGTCATCTATTTGGTCTGGTCGAATTCTTTCGACTAACCAAATAAGAATGTGTGCATGCGGCAAGCCTCGTTTTTGCCATTCAATCGAATACATCCAGCGTCGAGTATCCCCAAAGACGTGATGCTTAACGATGTAGTTCATCAGTGACCGGATTTTTGTTTGAAGACACGTGCGGTGATGTCGTGCCGATCACTTGATGTTTGTCCGGGGAGCAGCAGTTGAACAATTTCTATCCATTTCGGATTCCACGTAAAGGTGATGAATAGATCTGGACGACTGTAATGACGAACATATGTCATTGCATCTTGCGCATATTCATGCATATGACGCGGGCTGCCAATGTACGTCGCCGGTAGAATTGTCAATCGACCAACATTAGCTGCATCTCCTTCGGTGCTGATTGCATCGCGTAAATGAATATACTCCTCCGAACGCAGTTTGGCTTGGTTCAACCGAATGAAATTGAGGCGCTCCGTTTCGATTTTGACGTACATGTCGACACAATATTGCTGAAGCAATCGACGAAATCGCAGCAAATAGTTGTCAGCATTTTGACGAATCATCAAACGATATGCGTAATAATTCATCGAGCTAACCTTCTTGGTAGTTTCCTCACCTGAAATGAAATCAGTGAAATCAGTGAAATTAGTGTCATGTTGAAATGAAAATTATGATATCGATACTCACCGCTCAATGGATTTATCATTTTGATATTGAAGTGATAGCCATCGTCTCCTTGCCAAAACATCAGCGGGTATTGCAATGCATCGTATGAACGGTGTGTTTCGTATATTCGTTGCAGTTGTCCAGTGTCGCGACGTGTAAGCACAATATCGCGCGTTTCCAAGTTTTCACCAACAATCACAATTGCGACTTCATCTATTGTTGTAGCGTTGAATTGGCGTTCGTGTGTTCTAGCTGGTCGTTTATCCGCTCTGATCACGACTTTGTAGTCATCACTTGGCATGCGATCCAACGCAGTTTTGAACAACCGAACCAATGCATGATGTTCATGAAGTAGTTGCTGCAGATCTTGAAGAATTGCTCTTCTCATTGCCGTATTGATCGTTTGACGCCGATCAAGTTGTTCTTCCATATTGCCCATGAAGTAAATTTTGATGAATTTTTGCTCTGCGTCTTCAAGCGGTTGCAATGATCCAATTCGATGGTGAATTTGGCCTTGGATCTGTAAAGTCGAAGACGAAGTCAGAATTACTGATTTATGAACACCAAAAGAAAATTAACGTTTACTCTCTCGAGCATAAATTACCTTGACTGTTGGATTGAATCCGCGTCCTTCGATAATGTCTGCTCCAAATGAAGTCATTTGGAAACATCCGTTGTATCTTTGAGTGTTCGATAGAAAATGTCGTGATTCTGGTGTTTCGCCACGAAGCAATGAATGCAATGGCTCAGGTGGCGGAGGCAATTTCACCTTGCCACTGAGACAGCACAATCCAGGCGTTCCTTCAGCGAACTTCAATGCACCGCAATGGTCGCACACAACCTCCATTGGGCCAATTCGAACGAAAGGATGCGAGCTGTAGTCAATTGTGCAATCATATTGAAACGCTACTCGATTCAAATCAACACTTGAAGCATTTCTTCTTGCGCGTCGAAGATTATCACGTTGTTGATCTGTGTGATAAGCTCGACGATTTCTCATTGCCAACCTTGCCGTTTGACGTACTGCCTCTCTTTGTTCTTGTGTTTGTGAAGCACGAAGTCGGGCCATACTAACGTGGCGCTCTTCTCGTGCTATTTCTTGTTCATCTGCAGTGGACTGATTCGCAATATTCCGAAGTCTAATTGCATTACGGCTTCGTTGTGAAAGATTAGACCTTCTGGCTCGCGGCATTGTAAATAACACTGGAAAATTAATCACACAATTCAAAATTACATAACGAAGCAATTATCGATGCGCGCACAATCACAAATGTGATAACCTCACATAGTGAACATCTTCGAAGGCAACTTACTGTTTGAAAATCACGATCGAAAATAGAATTCCACAGAATTACGAACAAATCCGCCTGGAAAATTATACACACAGTCCAAAATTACCGATTGTATTGATTGTCGATGCGCGCACAATGACAAACGACATAACCTTTCACAATGTGCACTTCATCAAACTGAACTCATCTCTTTGAAATCACTTTTCGCTGATGAATTTCAGAAAAAATCGTTTGAAGAGAATTAATTGAATCAAATTCAAATGTAATAACGGTCGAAAACTGAATGAAAATTGGTGAAAATTGGTCTGCACAGCTAGCTCAATGGTATGCAATGAAAGGACCGCGCAACTGAATCAGCTGTCAATCAGCATACAACGCCATGTTCATTTTGTTCCTTTTTTTGTTTCTGTCATGTATCAGAGATGGCGTTGTACACGGATTTTAATTTTTTGTGATTTTCTTACTTTTCCAATGCGCGAGGAAACTTCTCGAGGCCGAGACGAACGAAAAAAAAATTCATCGAAATCAGTCAATCCGTTCTCGAGATATCATAAAAAAGCCGTTCCATTCAAAATGTATGAGAAAATGAATTTTCTTCATACATTTTTTTCATGAATTTTTTCCATGTTTTAATAGTTATTCTGCTATTCGGGGCGGAGACAAATCCAACAAATCAAAGATCATAAAAATCGGTCCAGCCGTTCTTGAGTTATAAATGGTGTAACTAACCCGACTTTGTTTTATATATATATATAAGATGTGCGAGCATATACAAGCGCGCGCGCCCATGCTTGCATACACATATCCCAACAGACGTTCTGGGATACGACTCTCGTGATGAAGCGAACTCAATGCGTAACTCAAGCTAACAACAGGACATGTCATATAACACACGCGAAGAATATAAAGCTACGTGATGGGTATTCCAGAATTAAACACTGATAGACTGGTAAATAAAAAGAAAAAAAAATATTATATTTCTTCGACATATTTACACTTCTGCATTTAATCACTAATAAGTTACAGGCAGTTGGTGTATCGTTCTACCAGCTTTTGCAGACCATCGTACCGCCATAGTACTCAACCAAGAGTTCCTGAACCACGGAGCACTTGGTAACCAGCCGGATGTTCTCCTTGATAAAGCGGTGGTACGGTAACTTGATCCGGTGGTAACCAGTCTCGACTGGCCCGCAGAGAGGTTACGCGCTCTCTCGTCCGCTAGTCCTGCCTGTGGACTTCCCTGAATACTAGACTTTCGAGTACGCGAAGTTCGTTGTATGTGACATTTAAACCCGGGACGGCGGATTCCCGTTCATCCACTTGATGAAGTCAAATTGACGACTCGGAGGTCTATGTAAATTTGATTGGATTGAGAGTGATCGGAATGACTGCCGTGCATACCAGGCCGTTCAGGACGGTCTGGCTACCTACCTTACCACCGACCGAGAGCTAGTCGACAATTAAAAAAAGTTAACGACACCGCAAGTATTACAAATAATAGAAAATAAAAAGAAATAGAAAGTTGCTGGGTGTTAAATTAGTAAACTATATACCGTCAAAGGACGGTTTTGTTATAAGAGCCACATGAAAATTTTTTAAAGAACTGCTTAATGAACAGCCCATTTGCAACTTACCATAGACACATCAGAGATATTTCGTACAGAGGGTATCGGTAGGAAAGAAAACCATTCCACTAGGTGATTACAGAGCTTTTCTACCATGTTTTGTTTTTAATTCAACTCAAGTTTCTGTAACTTATATTTGTTTGAACTAGCGTAACTTACATAAATTTCTTACACACAAATTTTCTATAAACCTTGTTTGAATTTTTTTGTTTCCTAGCAAAGTTATTCTACACTCATACTAACAAGTATGTTTTCCGACCCCAATTTTTGAAACTTTTCAGCTATTTTCTTTCAGACTCCTAGTAATAGGGTTCTGAAACCTGTAATATTCGAGGTCAAATGGCGTACGGAACTACTAATTTCGTCAAATAATTTCTGTTCCCGTTATTTTCGTCTCGTGTTATTTTACCTTCGGGACAGAAATATTGGTGCAATTTGCAACAGGCCATAACTGGAGAACAAAGCACTTACGGCCCTATGTTTAAATGATATTTATTTTTTATATTTTATTGTATAATCACCTTGAGAAGTAGATCGTTTTTCTCCGGAGCAATCTGTACATGTCTTACAAAATAATGTTAAAATTTTTTATAATATGTTAGATTCCGTACAAAATTTTCATAATAAAAAATATTTAATCAGAAGCACCTAATATTAAATTAAAGTACTTAGATGTAACCACAATAAGAAATTAAATAAATGTTCAATACTCAAAATATGTGAGCGCTTTTAACTAAATTATAATTCCAAGTGACTGTTACGTTTCAAAGAAGATAGAAAATGGGTCAGTTGAAATATGTAACATTTCGTGTGCTTAAAATCCTGCTAAATTGCAGAGCATGAGATAAAAAATTTGTTGTTACAGGGTTTTTCATACGTTAACCTTGAGATGTACGTATACTGAACGCTACTCAGCCTGAGAACGTAACTGTTTGCGACGTTGCCGATTTAAGCAGCCGCGATTGGAGCGCAGTGTTGTAGTGGTGGGGGTGGGGGATCACTAGTATATTATGGTTAACAACTGCGCTAGTCCTAAATATTATCGTTTCACATTGACTGACCTTAGGCTGTTAGGCAGCAAGTTCCTGCATATGGACGCTAATAGCATACTTTTAGCGTTAATAGGTTTCAGGTTAATACCAGAAACGTATTAAAAACTAGGTTCCTGTGTAACGCCTGTATTGTATACATTAATGATTCTATTGGCATGCAACTCAAGTCATATTTTAAGCGAACTGAAAAAAAAATTCAGTCATTCTCTTTAATCAATTATGCGTTTATTCCAGTCCACACTTACTCCAAGCAGAAACAAAACAAGAAGGGGCAGTCAGATACTCTAAATTTTAATCAGTCTCAGAACAGGACTAAACGTAATTAGTATTCACAGAACTTTAATTAACTTAGTAGTCTGTGACTTTAAGTAGTCACTGAACTTCATAAAAACTAAACAGATTTTTTGTATTCATCCGGCACTTCAGAATAAATTCCAGAAACATCCATTAAGCCATTAGAATGTTACTAATCGAGAATTAGAATGTTATTAATCGATGGTTGCAAAAAAACCTATCAAATTTTTGGCAACTAAAACAAGAACTGAACTTTGCAATACGTATTAGCCTAGAAAGGTAGCCTAAATATACGAGCTAAATCTGGTCTCAAATGAAAGGGGGCATAAATAACATGACTGCGTTCCTTATCATTCTCATTGCAACTCCACTGAGGTAGTGCTCGCAAGAAAAGTGTAGGGTTGCGTACAGGAAAGTATAGGCTACTCAAAACAAACGCGTGGAAGAAATTAACAACACAAATACTGGGAAGCCTTAGACAACAGGTTGAAAAACTACAAGAACACGACTTAATGGAAGTCCACCATTATAAATTTACAAGACTCGGACAACGAACATTCTCAAAATTCCAAAGTATGAGGATGACAGAGACGCCAACGAAAAACAAATCACGTTTACTGATAAGTTATTGTCTTATAGTACAGTGACAATGTTAATGTATTACCATTGTAGAACAGTAGCAGCCAATCCGCTCACACCTTTTTTTTTTGCAATCCCCTTCCCAAAAGGTGTTTTTCGGGAATCTTGTAACTAGTTTCATAATGATTCACAATGAATTCGAACGCTCTCTTTTCTAGAAATTTTAAAGTTTGCCTATAATAAAAGCAAGCTTGAATATATACGTAAGTTCGCTCAGTTTCTGTGTTCAGCGCCGAAGTGTGTGAAGTGGACGGGTTGTTGACAACGTAACAGGCAGAATCAGGCTGAGCTCCCACATTACTGGAGGAACGCTCATCGGCAACCTTGTGTCTGTCATTGGCTGTTATAGTATCATATGAAAAATACTCTTAGCTCCATAACAGTAGAAATAAATATAAAAAGTGAAAACAATAAATTTTAAATTACAAGTACTTCCATCACTCTCGGATTTTGTTCTGTTACAACAGTACTCGGGAATATATAATTAAGACCAGTGGAAAAGGTCTAGATAAGTTAACTGTAGAAGAACTCTAACAAGCAATGAATGGAATGAGAAGTAGAAAGACACCAGGACTTAACAAAATAAATGTTGAGTTAATAAAATATGATGGCACATTATTACATTTACGAATTTTCCGTTTCTAAGTAACATTTGGACGGAAAACAAAACTCCAAAAGAATTGAGGCAGTGACTTCCAAAAAAGGAGACAGAACACAAGCAAATAATTACAGAAGAATAAGCTTGCTGGACTCAACGTACAAAATATATAAAAGAATTCTCAATCAGAGATTAAGAGTCATTAAAGATGGATTACATCTTGAAGAGCAAATGGATTTTAGAAAGGATATGTCGACTGTGGATGCATTGTTTGTATTACGACAGATAATAGAGAAAAGGCGGGAGTATAATCAAGAAACGTATATCGCTTTTGTTGATCTGGAAAAAGCGTTTGATAATGTAGACCATAAAAAGTTATAGAATATTAAGGGTAGAAGAGGATATCCACAGCATTTAATAAATTCAGTTAAGATCCTTTATAAAAGCACATCTGTAGTCCTGGATCTGAATGATAGGCTCTCAGATGACATTTCAATAAATAAGGGAGATAGACAGGGATGCTGTGTTTTCCCAACCTTGTTTAATATATACATTGACGACATGCTGAGAGCATGAAAATCGTGAGTGACTTCGGGAAAATAGCTTAACAAATCAATTTTTATGGGTTCCCTGCTATATGCGGATGACATAGTTCTTATACAAGATAATGAGGATGATTTACAAAAAGCTATTTTTAATTACAAGAAGTGGCAGGAGAGTACTCACTGACAATTTCAGTAAGGAAGACCAACCAAAATCGTAAGATGGTTATAAACAACAGCACTTTAGAACAAGTGAGCCTTTTCAAAAATCTCGGCTGTGTAGTAAGCTACAAATCTGAAAATGATATAAGAGAGAAGATAAATAAATTTAGAAATATTTATGGTACGATTCATAGAAATCTTATAAATAAAACAAGACACAGTACAAGGATTAAGCTATATAAGACAATTACAATTCCCACGTTGATTTATGCGAGCGAGGCTTGGGTCATGACAAAAAAAGAAAGCGGCAAGATTCAGAGTGCTGAAATGCAGTTTCTGTAAAATACTTTAAATTATACATTGCAAGGTAGAATAAGGAATGAAGATATCAGAATAGAACTCGAAGTAAATGACATAACTTAAATGAAATTATTTCAATATACAAAAGATAATGGTGGGATCATCTCCAAAGGATGACAGAGGATCGATTGCCGAAAGCGACAATGAACTATAAAGCCATTGGTAGAAGAGACGTGGGTCGTCCGAGGATGAAATGGTTGCCGGAACAGGTTTATATAACCTAATACTTGATGAGGAGAAGAAGAAGAAAAAGATTAACAGTACCGTACTACTAGATTGCAGAATAATAGTTGAGAATAATGGAGACGCTAAAAGGCCTTGCCCAGAACATTGCATTGGCAACAGTAATTGGCAGCGACAAGATGGAGACTCCCGGCAAAATGTTACCAAATAATAACACAAGATGCCTCTTTTTCAACTCTCTTCGTATTCGATTGAATGCTGAACGCTTTTCTGTGATAGGTAACACCGCGTAGAAGATTGGACTGTACAATTACTCACCTGTCGGCCACGGCTACTTCTCTAATACGACTGTCCCACATAATTGTAGGCAAGAGTGCCTAAAATAACCTGTAGTAATAGAGGCAGTAGACTGATTGACTGAGTGATACCGACAAATTGGTGCGTGTCTGACCCTGACCCCGTTACATCGCCATTCTTATCGACTGACTGTCGTAATAGGATTTTCAATCTTCCCTCTTATCTACCTCGGCTTGTAAACACACACACACACACACACACACACACACACACACACACACACACACACAAATATTGTGTCGGCACGCAAGTGAAGGACTTAATGAAGTGAACGTCCCCCTAGGTTACGAACGTCGATAAAGTTTTCTTGCTGTAACTGCAAGTGTAATTTTCTCTCTACATAAGCTATTGAATTATATGTGCTGTAGAAAAATGTAAAACAATACGGCGAAATACCACACAATTACGTTATAATTACAATGTTCTGCTTAATAATATGTTATACTAAATTTCCATATATTATCATAGGAGAATCATATTCAGATATCGAAGAAAAAAAAAACAAGACGGTGCCAAGCACTTCTTTAACAGTTATTTAAATCCCTCCTATCTACAGTGTGCTTATTATTAATATCTATTATTAATTCTATTTGATCAGTCGTATTCTGCCATCACGTGGCAGTCGTTCATGTTTCCTGGTACTATGCCAGCGTCTCAATGTCTCCGTATCGTCCTCTAATCCTGATTGTTTCCACCGTCTCGCCTTATTTCCTCTCTTCTTCCTCACGCCTTCAGCCGACAGTCTTTCTTCAGCTGTTTCACCAGCCAATTTATCAATCCTTTTCAACATTTACTTATTCCATTATTTTATCCCTCCACTTCACACTCTCAATTAACCGCCATATAGCCTACACATCTACAGTGCCCCCAACTTTTTCGCATCCTCTCTTCTCGATGTCCACATATCAGCACCGTGCAATATTATACCCTCTATAAGCCTTTGCCAGCTCTTCAATAACTTCGTATTCAACGGTTAGCAGAGCAACTTCCGCTTCCTACCGAAGTCTTCCTTCGACAATACTTAATTTCTCGAGTGCATTATATACGCTCAGTGACGGTGATTTACAGATAATTGATCTTGAACTGCGCCACACTTATTCTGTCTTCTGACCATTAGATACAATATTTACCTCGTCTCCATTCCTCGTCTGTTTACCTCGTCTATAGGTTTTTAGAAATTCTACTATACACTATTAATAGTGCTTCTGCTGTTGAATGCCCCGTTGCATAGCAAAAACAACAACAACAACAACAACAACAACAACAACAACAACTACTACTACTACTACTACTACTACTACTACTACTACTACTACTACTACTACTACTACTACCACTACTACTAGTGCCACTACTACTACTACTACTGCTACTACTACTACTGCTACTGCTACTACTACTACTACTACTACTACTACTACTACTACTACTACTACTGCCTACTACTACTACTACTACTACTGCCTACTACTACTACTACTACTACTACTACTAATACTACTACTTCTTCTAATACTATTAACTTATATCTTAAATCCGATAAATTATGGAATTTGCTTCTTAAGTCAATTAGAAAAGTTTATCCCCCCTCTCTCTCTCTCTCTCTCTCTCTCTCTCTCTCTCTCTCTCTCTCTCTCTCTCTCTCTCACAGACACACCCGCGCGCTCGCGCGGATAAAACAGTACATCTGAAACATTTGGTAAATCTTGAGGAGCAAGAGTATGTTTATATTCGTTCAAAATATTCTGATTCAACCGATAGAATAGTTCAGACTGTTATTATATAATAACGAATAAAGATTGTGCAACGTTATCCCGTGATATATCTCTTTAATTACAAACAGAAATTACACTGTTGTACACCACTATAGAAAAAATTCCCGATTAGCGCTTCCTAGCTTCCCAGCTCATCATCAGGTCGGAAATATTTGTACAATCAGATTTGATTTCTTCACACGGTCCTTAACTTATAAATGCTTATGTTGTCTTTAAACGGCCCTTTACTTATAAATGCTTCTACTTTCATTCACGTTAAGTAGCTCCAATGTATTTTCTTTCCCCGCTTTCGTAACTAAAATAACATTATTTTTATTTTGCTTTTTTAGTTTACTTACTACAGATGTAGTTTTTTGTTCATTTCTTGAGTTATTCAAACATTCAAACATCAGATATTTCCAATCTGATGATAAGCTGTGAAGTTTAAAACGGCTAATCGGGATTTTGTTTCTATAGTGGTGTGCAAGAGTGTAATTTCTTTGTGTGATTATAACACAATTTTATTAATTAAATTTCCATAATAGTAGAAGTGACTAGTGCTTTATAGTTTTCATTTACGTCACAGATGCCGCCGGCTGAGTCTGCATATCAGCACTGACAGCGATAGAAAGAGCCAGTAGTTTTTCAGTAGTTTTACTATTAGTGGGGTCGGATTTAGCTAGCGCTACCGAAATGTTCGTTTGTTACAATTACTGACTAGCAACTGATAAACTTAGTGACTGCGGATTTATTGTGTTTAATGTATAATAGATACCTGTCTTAACATGGAAGTATCATTTAATACAAGTGTAGTCTTATAGAAATGTCAAAAATGCTGAAGCAAACGTGGGTAACATTAATATGATAAAAATCATCATCATCGTCAACGTTATCGTCCTTGTCATCTTGTTAAAGTCTGAAACTTGTACTGGCAGAGATAATGAAAATGTCAGTGATAAATAATCATGTTAGCATTTAGAGTTGGAAAACTGCTTTCCAATATTTTGTGAACAAAAATTACAATAATTGTGGCTGTATTATACACGTCATCCATAAATAACGAAGATCAAAGTAAAATGATTTTTATTATTGACAATCATACCACCAGCATCGCAGTGCGCAGTTAACTAATCATACAAAACCATTTAGTCAGGCCCAGCACCATAGAAGCATGTCTCCGTTTTCAATTGCTTAAGCTATAATATATGATTGCTATATATGCATATGTACCGAGAGCGCCTATCACAGAATTGACACACTCTGACACTGTAATCCGAAAACGTCAGACTGCAAATGCGAGTGACGTTAGAGGTGCTGTACTTGTGTGTGTGTGTGTGTGTGTGTGTGTGTGTGTGTGTGTGTGTGTGTGTGTGTGTTTCTTGTAAGAACGTCATTCGCAGGCCCGCGAAACCAACATAGAGATGTTCTAAATTATCTAGAAAGCAATCTAAACTATGTATGATCTGACCTTTTGAAGTTGTGAATTATGTAAAACGTTGCAGGTGTTTAAGTAAAAAATGTATCACCAGCTGAGCGGGACGATAGTGATGTAAGTGTTTATTGTTATTATAACGGTAGTTTTCACAGAATGTTTTTGTGAATCTGGGCGCAAAGTGTATGCATGCATGTGTGTGTGTGTGTGTGTGTGTGTGTGTGTGTGTGTGTGTTACCTTTACTGTCGACTGCAGTTCCTTCAGACAATCGGGATAAGTACGTGGGCTGTTAAACTCTGTCCGGCCTCAAGGTCGCTTTCGGGCTGTAGATAATTCTCACAAGCACGGTTATATAGTACGTTCACCGGGAATAGACATTGTTACTGCTAAATTCCTCTATTATCCTTACACTTTTTGCCAGTCGGCTCAGAGCGTCTATAACCTATACCCTAATCGGATATCTTGAACTTTGGCGGAATTTTACATTTATACTATTTTTCGCAGTAACTACAAGAAATTTTTAACTTTCGTTAGACGCGATTAGCAGAGCGATCGTCATGAACCACACAGTGGTAACACGTTATCGATTCCCAAGAGAGACTGATCTATCCAGTTAACATAATTATCGTCGGCCAAATTTTGGCCACACATGCAATAAACACTGGACATGCATTCACAAACATAACCAACACGACACTAATAAAACATATACCACACAAAGGCACCATAATGAACATTTGGGAAAATTTACAAATATACAAACATAAAACACAAAACAAACTAATACCTGAACAAATACAAATCAATACAAAACATGACACAATTTTCAAAGCACTCAACATCGAAAATACACAATATACTAATACATACACCACAATCACACACAATAAAACCAATTTAAAAACCAGAAGCCAACAGGAAGCCACAATAACAACCAACCAACACACAACCACCGGTGATGTACTTCACCAGAAACAAAATCCGGAAGGCTGAGGATGGGTACAAAATGGTACCCGAAACATGTTCCTAATAAGGAAAGAAATATCTTGAGGTAAATTCGTCATAAAAAGTAAATATAATATATACACCAAGAAACGGACTGTAGCAAAAAGTGTTTGAATTGATAATACAATTCAAGGTAAATAAAACTACGGGAAAAAGTAAACAAAACAAAAGTGAGGTAATTAAACAAATCGTGACAAATCCACCACATAAACAAACATTAACATGTACTCAAACAACATAAACAAACTTCCAAATAACCACATTACCAAATTATTAAATAAATTCAAACACGAAAGAAACAACTAATGAACACAAACATGAATATATACTTCAATAGACATTGCCAAAAAACACCAATTGACACCTAAATTGACACATTAACATAAACACAAACAACAAAAATATGACTGCAGAAAAAACGATAAAACAAGCACAAAAATTATGGATACAAAATGAAATTAATCAATTATACAGTAAGAAAAACAACATAACACTAGACACATATAAATTACACCTAGAACTAACAAGTATATTACATCCAATTACATGGAATAATAAATACAATGACATAGAAAGTAAAATAAAATCTGAAAAATACAAAAAAACAAATACAATAAACAAAAAACTCAACACATTAAAACAACACAACAAAAATCAAGAACAACAAAAAACAAAAATAAATACACATTTTATCCTCGAACCATTAACATAAGTAACACAGAAATTAAAAAAAAAGGAACAGAATATTTAAACAATATGGCAAAAACTAACCTAACTCCAAACATAAACAAAAAGCTAGAAAATTTAAATTTAATGGTAGAAATAGAATTTGCCATTAACCTAATACAAGACAATACACAAGAAGAAAAAAGAACAGTAGTGACACATATAATTAAAAAAATAATCACAAGTGAAATAAAAAACAAATCTAAACAAAAGCATGATAATACGACAATAAAAGAAATTAAAAATAAAGTAGATACCAACAATTTAATCATAACAAAAGCAGACAAAAACCAGGCAACAGTAATTATTGACAAAACAGACTACATCAGAAAAACTGAAGACTTCATCAACAATAATGATTGCATACAATTAAATAAAAACCCAACAGAAAAATATCTTAAACAAATAATAA
Source organism: Magicicada septendecula (assembly GCA_034769895.1). Classification (NCBI taxonomy): domain Eukaryota; kingdom Metazoa; phylum Arthropoda; class Insecta; order Hemiptera; family Cicadidae; genus Magicicada; species Magicicada septendecula. Next base: position 318,887,180 of record CM068373.1, on the reverse strand, counting down.
AACTAATAAAAACAGCTAAAAACAATTTCAATAATAAAAATACAGACATATATATTGCAACGTTACAAGTATTATACACAATTACACAAATACATTACCATGTACTCAACGCAACTATAAAGTGTATTACACCGGCCAGGTCGCAGGATTTTTTTTCTCGTTGCGTCAAGTATATGTAGTTGCACAATAATTAAATAATTTTTGAAGTGGAGTGAGATGTTGTTGACATGAAATAATTAATTAAAACCCTTTAAAGTTATTCATTCTATGATTTATTAATATTAATAGAAAAATATTCAAATATTAAAATTTCAAAAATTAGATAAATCAAATATTCTCTTTTATAAGCTTCACAAATACAATGTAATCTGCTATGCTGTTCATAACATATAAAAAAATAAACAACCATATAATCTTACTAGCTAAACAGACATGTTAAACAAGTTATCTAATTCTTTTTATTTCAGTGTGTCTGACTTTTACTCAAATTTTAAATAATAATAGCAACTCATTTACAAACAAAATAATATTAAAACACAAGAATAAAATTAATTGTTGCTACAAACAAAATAAAAATAATATAACATTTACTTCCAATCTATTATTAATTCCTACTGACACACCCAAATTTTAACATACAACAAAAGATTAGTATTTCTTTTCTAAATTTTCTTGTTAACTTAAATTCTTTTATTTAACTACTATTTAAATTTAAAACTTTAATTCTTTACTGTTCATAGGTAAGTTCTTTTTGAGAGTTCTTTTCACAACAAAAATATAATTATTTATTCATCACCTGCGTACATCTGCCGTTAACGTTGCGCGCGTCTGTGTGTGTGTGTGTGTGTGTCCTGAATCCTGAGAATTTGATGACGATTATGCTGATGCTGTGTTCTCTGTCTCTACGGGTTGCTGTTTGTGATGCTCCAGAGTTCCTTTATACGTCTTGGTGTGTGTGGTAAAGTGTATGTGTGGTCCTGTTCGATCGGTAAACCGGCAGCGTGACGTTGTGTGAAGATTTCTTGAGTCTGAGACCGGCCCAAAATTGCTGGTGGTGTTTATACTGGACGGCGATCTGACAGGTCCAGGACTGTTTCCGACCTGTTAGATCGTGGAAAGCGTCCGTTTAATTACAAATCACTTTTTGGTTCATTTTCGCGATTTCGTAAACATACACGTAGAATGAGCGATATCATTGTTTGCGTAATTTTTTTCTGGTCACTCACATATACCACAATTCTTAATTATTATTTAATTACAGTAGTAATTAACATTAAATTAGTTAGCGTCTTTATTATGTCCATTTTTGCAATAATTTTATAGCACCATACTCGTTAAAAATTTCTTAATGTAATGGTGTCTTTATAATTGGGGTAAGTCTTTGTTTACAGGTTTAAAACGTATTAATTAGTTTATTGTAATCCGGTTAAAACCTGATTAATAACAAACCAACAATTCGTACTTGTCCCCTTCTCGTCGTTCAATGCAGGTCGGAACTGGCATACACACACATACACACAAACGCTGTATTAACACTACCGAAGCAGGTGTCACTTTCGACAGGCCCGTATTCTCTCGCACAAAATTGTTTAAAACTGTTCGTTGTATTCTTTTTACACTAATTATTTACAAAACATACCGCCCTGTGCAAATATGCAAATATATGTATTGTTTCAATATAAATAATAATCCAGAACCACCTAAAATGAATAGCCTAATAAAAATGCACAAATTAAACAACCCAATACGACCATTAATCAACTTCAAAAAAGCACCTACATACAAAATAGCAAAAATAATAGCACAAAAACTAATAAATAACCATCTAAGAAATAATTATCACAACATAAAAAACACGTACGAATTAATAGACAAACTTAAAGTAATAAATATAAATGAAAACACATATTTCACATCATATGACATCTCAAATATGTACACCAACGTTCTAATTGATGAAAAAATAGACATAATAATAAACAAATTTAAGAACAAAATAAAGACACAATATATAACTGAAATAAAAAATAGCCTCCAACTAATACTAAAACAAAATTACTTTGAATTCAATAGCAAAATTTATCTACAACAAGAAGAATTGGCAATGGGATCTCCATTATCTAGCATTATAGCAGAAATATTCTTACAACATATAGACACCAAAATACAAACGATTATAAAATCTTTGATCCAAATGGCATTTGGATAAGATATGTAAATGATGGGCTATATATATATATATATATATATATATATCAAGTAACGAAAATACAAATGCAGATAACATATTAAAACAAATCAATAACATACATAAAAAAATATAATTCACAGAAGAAAAAGAAAAACATAACAATATCAACTATTTAGACATAACCATCACAAGAAACAACAACCACATACAATATGCAATATACAGAAAACCAACTTCTACCAACATCATTATACCTAACCATTCTGACCATCCACCACAACATAAAATGGCAGCATTCTATTCGCAATTTAACAGAATGTACAAAATTCCCCTAAACAAACAAAAACTGACAAAGAAAGAAATATAATATACCAAATTGGTTATGAAAATGGGTACAATAAAAATACAGTAAGCAAAATAGAAAATAAAATAAAATATAAAATAAAAACTGAACAATTAAGATTAATCAAAATAAACAAAACATAATTAATAACAACAACAAAAAATGGGCCACATTCACATACATAAATAATAAAATGACAAAGCTAACAAAACTGTTTAAAAACAAAGATATAAAAATAGCTTACAAAACTAATAAGAATAATTTACAAAATCTAAATAACTCACACAACAAAGATAATACAACTAACGGTATATACAAAATTGAATGCCAAGATTGCAATAAATGTTACATAGAACAAACAAAAAAACAGCTGAGAAAA